>KV751375.1:2755849-2769686 GCA_001698575.1 Mola mola | reverse complement strand
AAACGTGGTGAACCTTCATGAATTACATACGCGACGAATGTTTGACTCCAAACTGGAACATTTGAGCCGAAGGTGCGCAGCGAGTTACCCAACAGACTCGAATCGCGGCAGATTTAGAACAAATTGATGTATGTTTTTAACCGTCCAGCTGTGAATTCCGAGTTCCACCTCTTTAAACGGAAGCCATCTTTGGCGGTTTGGTGCAACACACGTGGATCCCGCCTGAAGGGGGCAGCACCCCCCAGTGTTTGAACATGGTTTTGCACAAAGTTGCTTTTGTAATGGATTTTATCTTTATTCTTTTTCCCCAAAATATGTCCCGTTTGTGTCAAATTTGAATTTTTTTTTTTTTCCTGTGGTTTATCGTCATTTTTAGCATCGAAGGGAGATTTTAAGAAATGAGTTTGGGGGGCGAAATTCATGCGTCTTGGCACACAGTATTTTTCTGTCTCAGGTGGATATTATTGACTCGATTAGGCTAAATCAATGCTTCATTTTATCTTTAATGTAAAGGATTTTAATGTGGAATAATGTGCGACACTAAACGTCTCCTTGGAGAATCTCACCCGTCTGCTCCTTTAATCTCTCGTATAACCCGTCTGAACCATCTTCAGCCCACAGTTGGTGTTTAATAATAAGCTACGTTTAAGAACCTGCCAATGTGAGTGCAATTTGTTTTTAGTTTTAGTTTTAGTGTGGCATATTTTCTCAACAGGCTGTAAATTAAATTATGGAAATGTTTGGTACGTTGATGTGTTTGGTCAAAACGCTCCTTTATATTCATCTAGTAATTAAGTGAAAACTGACTCTTTATTGTTGGAACTGTCTGTTACACTTCTGAAGTATTTTTGTCCAGTAAAAATTTTGCACATTTTCCATCCATTGTCTCGTTTTTAATTAACTGCGTGTCAGAGAGTCTTCAATTGTTTCAAGGCAGATGCGGTTTGACCGTGAGTTCAGTCAGGAACCAAGATGCTTTTCTGGTCTTCAGGCACTTCCGAAACACTTAACCCCATATTTAGATGGTAGGCAGTTTGAGGAAGTGGTGCCTCGAAGACTGAAAGTGTCCCTGTTTTAGAAACGAACAAAGGTGAAAAGAAGCCACATGTTAAAATAGTGTGCACGGAAGACCTCAAAACCAAAGTGCTGGAAAGTTGCTCTAACTCAAACGCAGAACTTTCACAACTAAAACATTTAAATGTCTTTGCAAACACGTATAATTCTGAATATCGGAAGCTACCTTTTTTTTCCAAATTCCACCACTAATTTCAGGGAAAACAAGTGTTACAGTGTCAACAGATCAGTCAATGTCTTGTAGGAGAACCTGTGGTGTAACATCACATGTTCTTAAAGGGACACTTCACCCAAAAATCCACAAGTTTTGTCCTCCAACCTGTACTGATATTTATCCATCTACATAACTCTGTTGCTCAGGTTGAGATACAGGCTGCAGAAATGTCTTAAACACCAAAAACAAAAACAAACTACAATATTACTTTCCAGAAACCACTACTGGGTTTCTCAGTATGATCCACAGAAGTTGTGAGCGGTTTCATGAAGGAACAACAGGGGTTTCAATCACCGCTGAAGGAAACATCTCGTACCGTCTAAAGATCAGTTTTACTGGAACTAAAATATCTAGATTGTATTACTTCACACTATAAAAATACGTTGAATCAAATAAATATGCAACAACTGTTGCAGGTAAACGCATTACGAGTAACAGAAGATGTGCAGATAAATCCTGGTGAGAGAAAAGAAAAAAAGATGAGGTGATGATGGCTAATTTGGCAGTGACGAGGTGACGGCGTTGACCCAGGCCTCCAGGTCGGCGTAAACCTTCTGCTGAGGTAAACTGTCGAAGCGTGAGCAGATCTGGCACAGCCGCTCCCTCCAGTCTGCAAACAGCTTCACTCTCCACTCGCGCCTCCAGGCCAAATACTCGCTGTAGCGTCTCTCGTCCCCTGCGAGCTGCCGCAGATACTCGGCCAAGTCCTTGACCGACGCAAACTCGTCGACGTGGATGAAGGAGTGCGGCGGAGCCACGGTCTTGTAGTCGTCCGGCGGCGGGCCCAGGACGACCGGCACCGCCCCGCCTTGGTAAGCATTCCTCCACAGCTTCTCCGTGATGTAGTCCTTGCTGAGCGAGTTCTCGAAAGACAAGTAGAAGTGGCAGCGGGAGATGGTGGGTAACAGGGCTCTGGATGTGAGCGGCTTCTTGGTCCACCGGCCGTAAATCTGCACCGGGACGGCGGCTTTGAGCTCCCTGTACACCTCGCTTCTCTTTTGGTGCTCCCTGTAATTGCTGACCACCCAGCAGACCAGGACGCTCTTGTTCAACGGGTCCTGCACCTGATGCCGTTCAGCCTGGCGTGGTTGCACCTCGCCGTAGGGCACGGTGACATCAGCATCCCTCCTGTAGGTGATGGTCATGTTGAAGACGTTCGCGTACTGTCGCAGGTTCCCGTTGTGGTCGGGGGCCTCCAGGGACATCCAGGCCCACCTTTGGCCTTGTGGACGGGGGAGTTCCAAGGGCAGTTTTTGGCGGCGCTGCACCAGCTCTCGGTTGTGAAACACCACCACGTCTGCCGATGGGAAGAGGGAGCGCTGGTCCACCAGTCTGCAGCGAGGGATGCCGTACAGGTCCCAGCACACGTCTCCCCTCAGGCTGACCGGCCTGTTGAAGGGCCAGTGCCACAGCAGGACCGTCACGTTTCTGCCGCCGCCCCAGCCAGAGGCGGCCGAAGGACTGTTGGCTGTCGGGGCCTGGAACCCTCGCGGCCATCCGCCGAGAAGACTCAGCAACAAGACGCAGAGGATGGGGAAGACCAGGCGGTTCTTCATGGAGCTGAATACAGTCTTTTTAGTGTTGGGACACCCCTGTCACAGAAAGGGACAGAGAACAAATCGGTTGTTGTGGGGGGTGAAGCTCATTAAGCTTTACTTTAAGCTAAATGAGCATCAATTCCTAATAAGGTCGGACTCACACCTGGGCCACGCCCGGCAGTCCGCCCTCCCCCAGTCTCCTGCCGGCCTGCGCTCACAGTTCCACCGCGAAGCATCGTTAGTTTATAGGAAGTAAACTGTCCCAGCACAGCGGAGAATTCGTCAGGCTGTAGACAGCAGACGGCCCAGTGACACCTACTGGCCGGCACCGGGAACAACATGGAGTGCAAAACGAAGTGCGTGACCATGTGTTGCTATGGTGATGTAAAGAATAAGAATTCATTTTGTGTCTTTTATTTGATAGAAAAATCACAGTATTGCATTTGGTTGTAAAAACGCGGCTTTCTCTTAATTTCACGATGAAAATGTTAAATTAAAGAGCCTTCCTTTCCATCGTGGACAGTGAGAGGAGAGCTGCACTTGTATCCTCTTAAATCTGTGTCAATAAAGGTTACAGCATTCATGGAGAGTCTGAATGCTGATTGGCTGCCAGGAATCAGCTGTTCCAACCTCATCATGGTTTCCGGCTCCTGGTCATAAAACAGGTTCAGCGGCACCAAAACAACCAGCTTCTCACTGACGACGTCGGCCTGAAGGAGGCGTCTGAGGGATACGTGACATCCGGCTGTAAAACGGCCGACCGATTGTCACCAAGAACAGATGCATTGCTGAAGCGCAGCTCCTCCCACCGTTCCAGGGCCGAGGAAGAACATCACATCTGTCAAACAAACTGGTCGTTTTTTGGGACGGACACGCTTGGCTACGGTACGGACGGCCCGGTGTGAGTGCGATGCCCAGATACATGTGATACTAAAGTACATTTAGATGCGCTTTAAGACTTTGACTTGGGTCATTTTCTCAAGAGCGACTTCAACTGATATGTTTCCTCCCATATGGTCTTCAAGCACTTTTATCGGCACTTCCAAAATAATAAAATGAACTGTGATGCCCCGTGTAGACCGTCCCATAATGTTGGTTTTGAGGTTATTTGTGGCTATACATCTCAGTTAGTCATTGGTTTACACGTTCATAATAAGCTATTTTTGTTTTTTAGTCAGGAAAAACTAGAACATAACACCCCCATATTAGAATAAATTGGGGCTAATTACTGTATATGAGTGAAGTCTGGTGAAATCTACCCATCCAGCAGACTCTGGATTAATTAATAGTCTGGAGATTATTCTAGATGCCCTCAATCTTCACTACAGTTACCCTCCAACAGGGGGAGTTTAGAGTTTAAATTGACTAATATTAAGTCACAAAGTGCATGCGTTCAGTAACATTTTAGCACGACTGCAGCCGCTCTTACAAAGCACAAACTTTAGCGCGCAGAACGCAAACACTTCGTCATCGCTATAGCGTGCCTTGAATTTTGACCCTGCTGGCAGTCTGTATAGGGGGTCTTTATATTTATTCATAATTTTACACAAATTCACAAAATACTTATTAAAGTCTTATTTGTTTGTTCTGCTGCAGAGGATTGTGGGTCCGAACAGCCGGGACAGCATGCTGGTGTTGCGTGCTGCAGAATGTAGAGCCTACAGGTGTTTTTGGATTACTGCATGTTGGTGATTGGGTATTTCAGGACACACTAACTTTTTGTCCCTGGCAGATTAAATAGTTTGGCAGTGAAACACAGGATCTGTTTGTTTGTTTTTTAAGTAGTGCCCCCCCGCCCCTGTTGAACGACCTCTTTCATCACCTCACCTGTGTCTCACTGTGATGACGTCAGAGAGAAGAGTGTGTAGGACCTCCGTTCGTGTTTTACACCAGCTCATTTAAAACAAGTCACATATCCTTATGATCAATAACTAATTAATAAAGCAAAGAGCTGCTGCCTTCTAGAAATCTGCATTTTCTCTGGCTTCATGAACTTATTTGTGCTTTTAAGAACCTCAAACTCATGACTGAAATTTACTTCTGTGAAAGCAATAGCCAAACAAAATCTTGTCTCTGCGTACTTCTCAGCATTGATACACACAATAATCTGACAGTTCCAATGAAAATGACTCTTTGTTTGGTTCTAATGTTGTATTGACATTCAAGATTCACAAACGAACTAATTTAGCTTAAAAAATTGTGTATGTGCAGCTCCGATTTCTGCAATTCTTTTTCAACCTAAGCCACATTTTCTGGTCCTTGAATGTCTAAAATAGTTTTTTTTTACTAAACATCTTCAGTGATCATCCGGGATTAAGTTTTCCTTTTTTTTTTAAAACAGTGCACTTAGTAAGCAAGCAGCTAGTGACTTTTAACTGGTATAGATTAACAGGAAAAAGAAGGTTATTAGAGTGTGCCGGTCATGTAATCTGTGCAGATTTTGTTCCAGTCTCATCAGACCTGCATGTAAACTCAGCAACAGCTCGAAAGGAACCGAAAGAAGTATTGCCTGTTAATGATTCAGACGCTACACACACTGCAGGGGGATGCTGCAGTTTTCTAAGAAAAAAAAAAATACTCTGCAAATAAAGCGTGTTTAATCAGCCTGCAGCAGCTCAGACGGCTGCACGTTCAGCACGATGACTTCGAAGACTCACCATCAGGCACCGTTCAGCCTCTGACTCCCTGCACGAGGAGTCCTCACAGCTCAGTCTGAAGGTGGAAGTCCAACATCAGCCCGCAGAGAGTCGCAAATATACAACAATCTCATGTTTTTACTCTGTAAATCATTTCTGCAAAAATCAGAGACGGAAAAGAACGAAATAAGTGACACCAGCTGAATGAATCTGGGGTGAAAAATGGCTGGAAAAACATTTTTAGTTGGTAATTAATAAGATCATATTTGTATTTATTGATCAAAACAGTCAGAGGGGGGGAAAAAAAACTCCATTATTGGATTTTAATGTGGCTCATCTAAATTAATGTTCTAGTGTATGTTTTTTTTTTAAGTTCCTTTTGTAAAGATTTAATTCAAAAAGTAAAACTTTAATATGGTATATATTCATCACATATTGTGTGAAATATTGCAAGGCCTTTCGCTTGAATTTTGGCTTATGCAGTTACAGTGCAATATTCTAATAATTGTGGGGTATTTTTTTTTTTATTTTTTTTTTTCTAGTTTTTTAATAAATAGCTAAATTCTTGAGACATTTTAGTTCAGGAGTCTGAAATATATTAAATGGTCACTTTCTTAAATAACCAATTAAAAAAAAAAAAACCTAAGCCTTTTTTTTTTTTTTTGAATGCACTGACATGACACAGGTTTCCTCTTTATCAACTGAACTGTTCAGAGATATTATTTCACATATGTACACAGACAAAGAGATACTGGCTTGTGAAACGGACTTGAAACTTTGGGGTTTCACTTTGCGTAAGATGAAGAAAAAGGACCTGCAACCGGTTCAAATCAGGAAGTGGTAAAGAGATGCAGAGCTGCACAGATCCAGAGCTCAGCAAAACCTGTGGAAAAACCTTTCAAAGTGCAGAACATCAGAGATGTCACTGATCCCGAAACAATCAAAAACAAATAAAATATGTTTACAGATACTAATTGAATAAAATACAAATTTTCTCCATAAAACCGAAGAATTATCACAATAGGAATTCAATTTTAGTTCTAAGTCAATATTGCTTTAACCTTATTTCATTTATGATTCCAGGCCGTTCAAAGCCTGAATGAGTTCCTCCTGATGAGAGGATAAGAGGAGAAAACAAACATATTTGCTGTGCTCACAACACAAACTTGTCAGCTTCCTGTTTAGAATTTGACTTCCTCTGTTGTGAGTCATCATAAGGAGTTTGGAGGGAAACGTTTATGATTTACAGCACAAAGGAAGATCATCATCGTTTGTGGAACCGAACCAGGAGGCAGAAGCACAAGTTTTAGCAAGACTGTACAACTTACTGCTACTTGGATACGGTGTCACAAACTGGAAGATTAGATGGGATGAGGTCAGATTAACTGACCTGTTTAAAGCTTCTTACTGTTTAACTCACTGGGAGCTGCTAATATAACACCAGCATTTAATCTCATCATTCAGCTGAAGATGGCAAAGATCACAGAATCTGACTGACATGAAATCATGACGTAACACCGGCGAAGCTGCTCTCAAAGGGAAATCAGCAACAAGCTGGCCGGGCTGTTAGAAAGAAATGGCAAGAATCAGGCGCGGTTAAGGACAAAGACAGACTTTCCAAATCTGATGAGAAGGTCAGAGTTTCTTCTCTGAGAGAGCAGAACAAGTCCAGCAGGACCTGACTCAGCACATGCGGCCTCATCGGGACCTTCTGCGGTGTGAAGAAGCTCGACCAGGACCGGGAAAACGCTTTTTCAGAAGTGAAAAACTTCAAGAACTTCAGGACCAAACAAGTTTAAGATGCGCCAAGTGCAGAGAGAGGTCACATTCAATCCTGACTTTTACTCTGGAAACCATTTTGTGTCCATATTTCCTGTGTTTTCTGCTTGTTCCTCATTAAAGAGACTGATAAATAAACAGGGGTGACCATTCAAACTTTGCTAAAACACCAAACTGTCGGTGGCCTGAAACCTTTCGCACACGACTGCAGCACATTTCAGTCTCTGTGGAAGAATAACTCTGTTGATGGAGAGGAGGAGGAGAAGCGGAGCGAACAGACCGGCGTTGACTCTGGTCCTCTGCTGAAATCTGCGAGGGGATCAGTTTCTGGGCCCGGCTGGAGTTCTTACGGCTGTTTTTCAAACAACCCAGAGTCACAGCAAATGTGTCCAATTAATTCCGGGCACGAACGCGTCTCTAAATAATCTACAGCATAAAATAAAAGTGTGTTTTCCGACACGTGCGCCTCCAGGTGCGATTATACTCAAAATGGTTAATTCTGAGCTGCCGTCAGGAGGCCAACTGAACAGGATGTGGTGAGAGATTAATGTTGGCAGCTGTTGGCGCAGGTTACAGAGGTCACGCACGACGGCTACGTGAGGCGAGAAACAAAAAGCACATTTTAGATGAACAGAGAGAGAGAGACGAACCTGATCAGGAGACGAGTGCTCAGCCCTCGGCGCCCCCTTGCCACTGACGCCGGTCTCAGGAGGGCGATGAGGATGAGCTGCAGAGGCGGGGCTAACCCTGCACATTCTCCTCCGCTCCTGCTTCTGAACTCATTTCATCTGCTACCAGGAACAGGCGGCGTGGAGAAGTGCCCAACACTGACTCAGGTGTTGCACAACTGTGATCAAACTACAGTGAGGCAGGCGGGGGGGTCATAACTCACAACAGAATTGTGAAGTTTCCTCTTTCTGTGAGTAGCTTTTCCTCTCTTTGTAAGTGAAGTTTATGACCCGAGCAGCTGCTTTCCTCGGTTTAAAGTGAAGGCTCCATCATCTGCAGAGGGACCATTAAACTGAAATAAGAGGCACCGACTTAAAGGAACAAATTCTTTTTTTTTTGTTAGGTGTGTGCATGTTTTTTTTTTCTCCTCAGATTTATTTCTGTTGTTGTTTGTGCTCTTTTTGCAGAGGCCATATTTTGCATTTTGAGGTTCTCTCGTTCGTGTTCTCCATTTGACCTTGGAAGTCGAAGCTGTCGGATACGTGATCAGAAACAGGAAGTCGGAACCAGGATTTGGAAACTTAGAGGAACTTCAGTACCCCCGAGCTTGAAATCAAATCCAAAATGGCTGCTCCATCCGTCAACTTATAGATAAAAGTGTTTGTTAACAAGTCTTGTTTTTGTGTAATAAATCGATCACTCCCACAGTTTTGTGCAATGCAGTCAGTTCGGATGTAAAAATTATTCCCGGCTCTGATGTTCGACTTCCGAAAGTAAACTAAACACGACTTCTGATCCTTGGTTGGGTTTTGCAGCTAGCTGACCAATCAGGGCAGATGGGCAGGCCTTAAAGAGACAGGAGCTAAACAGCGCTTTTTAGACCGAGTGACTAATTTGCCGCTAACAAGACGAGAAAGATAATCTTTTTCTTAACATTAACACCTGACAATATCTGTATTTAAGATAAATGCATCAAGTCGAAAATGAGCATAAAATGGCTCCTTTAACGTTAGACTTGGACATTAAAGCAGGGATTAGTGAGATAAAGTGAGGACGTATCAGAACTATCACATGGTTAAATTTTCTACCCAGTTATGGGAAATTCTGTATGAATGTTTATCACGACATAGTGTAATCAAAAGCTGATGTGCCAAAGCCAAAAATACAGACATAAGCCACATCGCTAAAGAGGGTGGAGCTGTAAAACCGACCGCTGACATTCTCACTGTCAAACTGCGGACGTTTGTTTTTATACTAGTTTATGTTGTATTCTATAACTTTATGGCCTCCATAACTGTCGTTTGACGGTCGTCCAAAACTGTTGTGACTCCTTGATTACAGGTCGAATTTGATAAGTGAATTTGACTTCAACAGAATTCTGTACTTCAGGGCCTCCGTACAAAATCAAATTTTCCCTTCAAACAAAAATAAAAAAGGACAGTTTGCAGCTAAAATGTTGAATTTTATTGTTCATCTCTTTAACATTTCAACCAAAAGTTTTTGACCTTTGAGTCATTTTCTTCCAGCTTGAACATAGAAACAGCCGTGAATAAACACTGGAATCTTCTTTGAAAATAAAAAAAAAACAAAAAAAAAAACAAAAACAAAAAAAGAAGTAAAAATTAAATTATGTGCTTCGAAGGTTAAAAGGTTTTACAGCAATAAGTTATTTTACAGTGTTACTTGTTTCCAAGGCGATAACAGAGAGGGACGTTTTCGGCCAACCCAAAAAATAGTCAGTTGAAATCCTCAAAATCCGCCAGGGAGTTCAAGAACGGACTCAAATTCTTCCTCACACGCAAGATTTTTAAAGTGTTTCAAATGAAAGTTTTTTTAAATTGCAGTTGGCAGCAAACTTCCACCTCTGGAATAAAAGCAGATTGTGCAAGAGAGGTTCTGAAAAGGATTTTTACCTCCATCCGACAAAAGCTGTAGTGTGAAGGGGCTGAGCTAAACATACAAAATACAAAGAAGTCCGTATGTTCTGCCGTGTTGCATTATTTCGGATGAACTTGGCTAAAACTGACGGGAAGTCGTGAATTTGCCCCAAACGGGAGAAAAATCTCATTTTCAGAACCAATCTGTATTCAAAAATATCATAACCACTTCCAACAGAGCAGACTCAGCTCAGACGCTACAACTAGCAGAAACATTTTCATCATCGTTATCATTATGTAACCATGGTAACGGTCATCATTAAGGTAGGGTGCGGGACCATGCGGGGAGACAGGCAAGACGGGGGCGGAGCTAAGCGCTACTCATCATTTTAGTGGTATAAAAAACATAAAAAGGTTCATTTTTAAAGTTTTTCTCTCATTGAATAAAGACGCTTGACTGACAGGTGAGAGTAGCCAATGGGGGGACAGGTGGGAGGGGCAGGGACAGCACTTAAATACAGACCTCCTGTACAAACTTTCTGACGTTTCCCTTTCTCTATTTACACAGTCTGGCCCAACCGTGGCAGCCATTTTATGTCTGACTCAAATTCTTCCTGCTGGTTCTCACACCGACGTCACGATGTAGGAGCCGCGCTCACCACTCGCGCCGCTACCGCCGCCGCCACCCCCGACTCCACCGGCACCACCTTCTCCGCCCTTCGGCTCACGCTTTTTGGTGACGGGGGTGGGGATGAGCGAAGGCCGTGTGGGGGTTGTTGATGATGATGATGATGATGATGTTGTTGTTGTGGTAGTGGGCATATTGCTGGTAGTGACATCAGCGTTGCTCTTTCTGGGGCTTGGGGTGTAGTTAAAGGGGCTGACCAGCCCAGCACGAATGCCACACAAAGACGCACACACCCTGAGAGCTCCTGAAGGCAGACGGGCCAGATAATCTCCCCTTCGGGCTCCAGTGCCAAGTCCAGAGCCAGCCACAAGGGACGGACAGAGAGAGAGAGACAGAGACACAGGGTCCGCAGGGAACATCCTCTAATCTCGCTGCTGCTGCTGCTGCTGCTGCTGCCGCTCAGGCGGAGGCGGCTTGTCATCAAGGCTCTCGCAGCTGCGGCGCAGGTTGAGATTGGAGGAGGAGGAGGAAGAAGAGGAGGGGATTTTGGAGGGGGTGGAGCTGTCAATGATGGGAGGAGCATTGGCAGTGGTGGGAGAGCGGGCTGAACAGGACGAGGAGGAACGTGGGTTGTTGACTGGACAGTCCTCCAGACGAACCCACACGTCTTCTGATTTGTTGGTCAAACTCCGCCCAGCTGATAAATCGCCGCTACCACTTTTTGCCTTCCTCCATGTTCCCTTTGACCTGATGGCGCTGTCCTCCTCGCTCCGCCCCTTCTCGCTGGACTCCGATGATGCAGAGAGCACGGACGATGAGCTGCCTGTCCTCTTCCACGTGCCCACACGTGGCAATGATGTTGAGTGTTTAGCGCCGCTGCCTCCGGCGCTGCTGTTTTCCCGCTTCCAAGTGCCGGTGCGACTGAAGCGTGACGAAGCCACTTCCTGTGGCCGTGACGGGCTCTCAGAGTGGGAGCGGTTGACATCGTGTCTCCTGGTTGCTGATGGTAGTGGCGTGTCAGGGCTGGTCGGAGAATCTAGCGGGACGGCAGTGGCGGATTCCTCCAGCTTCCTCTTCAGCGTCGGGCTCGGTGCGTCTTTGATAAATGTAGACTGACGGACAAGGGCTGGTTTCTCCGGCTCCGCCCTCTGCTTCTTGGCTGCCGTGGAACCACCGACCCTTGATGCCGATTCGCTCCTCGGGATGCCGCCACCGCCACCACCACTGCTGCTGCTTTTTACTGGCCCGCTCTGTTTGGCCGGTCTGGAGGCCGACGATGACGACGATGATGCACTTCCTGGAGACGCTGTGCGTGGGAGTTGTGACAGCTTTCCTCCCTTCTGACTGGCCGCACTGGCAGACCGGGAGGGCGTAGAGTCCCGAGATGACCCACCTCCACGGTCAACACTTTCACTGCTTCCTGGAGCTTTGGCCACGGCAGCAGCTCTGGGTTTGCTCCGCCCCCTGGCTGCTGGCTCCGCCCTCACCTTCCCTGTAATCAGACTCCTGTATACCTTCTTCCCACCTCTCACTGCCTTTGCTTCTTCCTCCTCTTCCTCCTCCTTCTTCTTTTTGACCTCCAGGGTGGTGCATTCTCCACCCTTCAGGATCCTTGCCCCTCGCTTCACCGGCACCTCCTCCTTGTCCTCCACCTCGTCTTCTTCGGCATTGTTATTGACTGCTGGCAGGTGGAATGGCGAGCCCACTGACTTGAGGGACAGGACAGAGTCGGAGTCCGATGAAGCCTGCCGGGAGAGTGAGGAGGCGGCTGCAGCGGCCGCCGCGTTCAGGCTGCTGACGATGGAGTTGGCACCTTCCTGAATAGCCTTCCAATCAAATGACTCAGAGTCGGGGGAGGCAGGGCTTCTTGGCGCCTCTGAAGGCTCCTCTTCGCCTAGAATCCCGTCATCGGCCTTGGGAAGTGCTGGGGTGACAGTTGAGGGCACGGTGGCTGCAGCAGCTTTTTTCTTCTTCTTGGGCATGGCGGAGCTGATGCACTCCTGCAGGAGGTCGTCCTCCGAGTCGATGCTCAGCGAGCTGAGGGACGAGTTCCTCGAGAAGCACACGGGTGTGTCCTCCACGTGAAATGCTTTGGGAGCATAGCCAGTGGCCCCAGGGGGGCGTGACTTTGACTCTGCCTGGGTAGGAGGAGGAGGAGGAGACTTTTTTCCTGCTTTGTTTCCATCTTGCTGCTCGGCTGGTGCCGGGGGAGCGAACTCCTTGTTGTTGTTCTCCTGGTCTATGTCGCTCAGCGAGCTGAGGGAGGAGTTTCTGGAGAAGCAAACAGGCGTGTCCTCAATAGCAAACTTTTGCTTCTCATCCGATGATGTTGGGTTGGTGGCTGGTTTTGTTCGAGGGAAAACGGCGGCTGTCTGCTGCTTCCTTTTCCTTCCTTCTTCTTCTTTAGCTTTCTTCTCCTCTTCATCCTTGTCCCCACCGTCATCCTCATCGAAGTCCAGCGAGCTCAGCGAGTCATTACGTGAGAAGCAGCACGGCGTGCCTTCGATGGGCGTGTAGTGGTGCGGCGAGTCAAAGGCAAATCCTGGCTTTGCTTTGGCAGTTGATGCCATGGCGGCGTTGTACACCGCCCTCTGGGGCATGGGCTTCACCGGCGATGTCGGCTTCTTCTTCTGTGGTTGTGGGCCCAGGGGAGGTGGGGCAGGGGGAGGAAGAGGAGGGGGGAGCGGTGGGGCTTGGAGGTTTTCATTGTTCACTGCCACTCTAATTGGTTTTCTGGGTTTGGCTTTGGGCATGGCGGCACTGATACATTCTGCGAGGATGTCATCACCGTTCTCGCCCTCAGGAAGTCCAGCCCGCCTCCCATAAGTGGACGTGGGCGGACCCACAGGTACAACGACTGCTGCCGCCTCCTCATTGGGCGGAGAGTCAATGGTGAGATCACTCAGTGAGGTGGCGGTGGAGAAGTTGAGTGGCGTTCCCTCCACACAGTAAACTCGAGGCACCTCCTCAGGCGGTGGCGGCGGCATATCCTTCCTTGGCTGAGACTGGGTGCGGCTCTGAGGTGGGAGGAGCTTGTAAACAGGAAGCTGGCTGGGTTTCCGTGGTGCTGCTTGTTGTGGTTTCTTTGGTTTTCGTGATGACTTGGGCATGGCCATGTTGATGCAGGCTTCCAGGATCTCGATGTCATCGTCATCATCTGATTCGTCGAGGATTGGTTTTGGCGCCTCCTCCGCTCTCTCCTCAGTCCCTCTATCCTCTTCCTCCTTCTTCTGCTTCATCTCCGCAGCGATGTAGGGCTCATCCAAACTGAGTGCGCTCAGACTGGAGGCTCTGGAGAAGCCATGTGGTGTGCTTTCTGTCGCAAAGTGCAGCAGGACGTCGGCACTGCTCTCATCCTCGTCCTTTTTCTTGGCCTTTGCCTGTTCTTTTATTTTTTGTGTCGGTGCCGGCAGCGGCGGCGT
>KV751375.1:2740298-2754911 GCA_001698575.1 Mola mola | reverse complement strand
AGAGGAGGGGGGGGGCGGCGGGGCAGATGGGGTAGCCGTCTCTTCCGGTTTGAACATTGGTTTACGGGCAGTGTCAGCGCCATACTTTAGGCTGTAGTCGATTGGCTGCTCGCTTGTCGCGTCCCCACCGTACTTTGATGTTGCCGTGGTAACAACGTAGCGTGGCGGTGGTACTGCAACGATACGGCTACTGGTGGTTGTGGAGTCACTGTCGTTATTCCTCCTCCTCAGCCTGCCATCCTGCTCGTCATCCTCATCACTCTCGATAACACCACGGTGACTTGGACTCTGTCTCCCAGAATTCAGCTGTTCGTCAGAATACTTCAGGCTGTAGTTGATGGGCGTGTCCATCTCCGCGCCATCGTCATCTGCCATATGATTGGCACTGCGGATCTTGTGCGCCAGGTCAGCCGGATACTTCCTGTAGACGCAGCACTTATTGGCTCCACTCTCGTCCGACGAGTAGAACGGCTCCGACGATGGTTTGGTCTTGCCGCGGTTGCCGTAGCCGTCCGCACTCGTCACGCTGTTGAGGCTGTCGCTGGATGCTCGGACGCTGGGAGGAAACACTGGACGAGCGTACGCAGCTTCCTCACTCGTTCTCTTTGATCCATCTCCATTCTTTGGGCTGGAAAGCACTGGTGTGTTGGTGTACGGGCGTGTAACGCTCCCTCCTCCGCCAGCACCGTTGCAGCCCCGCCCCTTCCTGTGTGCCGCCTTGGGACTCAGGTTGTCAATGTTGTCAAAAGTCTCTGACAGCTGCTGGGCATCCAGTTCCTCGAATAATGCCTTCTGTTTGCGGGCATGCAGTGACGGGGCTCCTGCGCCTGGTGACACCACGCTAGCATCCTTGTAGCGCGCCGGCCGGTTGGCCATCAGGTTGCGCAGGGCGGCGGCACTGCCCATGGCGATCATCTTGTGGCGGGAGTGAATGAGGTTGCGCAACATGCCCACCGCACCCAGTTCCCACAATGCCTCTTGGTCTTTAGCGTCTCTGGCAGACAGATTCCAGAGCGTCCCGCAGGCGTTGGACACAATGGTCAAACTATGAGACTTGAGGTGCTGCAGCAGTGTTGGCAGGCAGCCGTGCTCACGAAGGATCTGCCTACAAGTCAACATGCAGGTTAAAAGAGGTTAGTTTAGGAATTGTTGATAGTTGTTGGGCATTATTTCAGTTGGTTTAATTGTCTACAGGTGTTTACCTGTGCGCCTCGTTGGTGGCAATGAGGCTGGAGACATTGCGCAGGATTCCACCACCGCTCTCGATGATAGCAAGCGTGTTGGTGTGACTGCGGTGGGTCAGCGTTCCCACCAAGAAGGCCAGAGCGCCGTCCACGGCACAGATGTCCGCCTTGTTCTCTGTACAGTGAGCCGACAGGTTCCAGAGCGCGCTCAGTACAGACTTCAGAGTCGACTCCTGGAAGGGATGAAAACAAGGTGTGAGGACGCTCAGTGCAGATCAGTGTGAGCAGCTGTGAGGAGCACGTTTCACTTACCTTCTGCACCTCGAGAGCACAGCCCATCAGTGCTCGCACACTGCCAACCTCACGCAATGTCTTCTTACTGTTCACGTCAGCACGCCATGATAGGTTCCTCAACACACTCGCTATGACCTGATAAAAGACAAATCTTCAGAAAACTCTACAGGAAAGATACAGCACCTTCATGTTATGTATATGACAGTTCCTCGTGTGAAGAGAAACTGTCCTCATGAGGAGGTGTTGACGCTTGAGAGACATCACACACACAGGCCACACAAGGCTTACTTGCTGCAGGTCTTCACTGTCAGACTTCAGCTGGGCCACCATGGCTCTCATGCAGCCCTTCATGGAGCACAACGTGGCCTGATGGAACAAACAACAACATAATACTGTGAACTAACAGGTTCATGACACAGATGTTTATTCAGATGTTAAAAACATGAGCTACTGTATGTGTTTTCCGCCGACCTTATTGGCTACATCTCCGAAGGTGAGGTTAGTGAGGGCCATGCCGGCGTAACGCCGCAGAGTCACACTGTAGTGATCACTGCTCAGGCCGAACATCTCACAGTCCACCTGCAGCAGCTCCGCCACCGCCTGCAGCCCACCTGGAGGGACAATTAAACCACAGGGAGACAGTTTCAGTAAACAGTCAGCAAGATGAGGATCTAATCCAGGATTTCATCCATTTTCAGCTGGAGATATTTTATATCAATATTTGGAGAGGTAAATTTAGAGACCATTTCGAGCATATTATAGTTATATTTTTTTGTATATTTTTTTGTCCATCTGTAAGAAAACCATTTGTTAAATGAGTAAAAAACAATTTACTTGTGGCCATTCAATCATTGCTAGATTGTCACCCCTCTATTCACACCCTTCAGACAAACAAGGAGAGAGAGGCCTCCTACGGTATTATGCAAGGTGCCTAAATAAAAGCAGTTTTTGACTAAACACAAATATAAAGGTGGAGAATTGTTATGAATGTTTAAAAATAAAGACACACAAACTAAAATCTACAAAACTGGCAAAAATGTTTTAGGAAAAAGAAACGGTCAAACAGTCAGACAGCTCTTTGTTTCTCTGACTCACCAAGTTCGTTCATGGCATGTCGATGTTCCTCATCGAAGGAAAGTTTCATGAGGACACAGACGGCCGGACAGATCTGATGCTCCACTGGAGACGGCACTGAGCACATGATTGACAGGATGTAGTTATAAACACATACTATACGTAAAATACATAAATAAAATTGTGCTTCAATTTTTTTCTTTTTGAGTACTGAAACACATTTGCCACTCGGCACCAGACTTTGGTGAGTTAAGGATTAAATCTCTTCATCAGTGCTCCAATAATCAAGCAGCATGTTTCATTGTCATCTGGTTATCTGTACAGATAACAAAGTGAACTCTACGCCTCCATCAGGACGGGTAAACTAGAGCATCACAAGCTGACAGGTAACACGACAAAATCACACCTGAAACTGACACGCTGGATGGCTGTAAGAGGTCTCATTCAGACAGTATTTCCCAGTACGCTTTTCTCTATTGGTTCAACATTATCAAAGTGAATACACAGAGATGTCCGGCCCCACTCATAATGTAAAGTGTGTATGACCTAACAATAAAAAGTAGCATGATTAGTGAGTTTGGCTCATCACTCACTGGGGTTGTCCTCCTGGTCGAGACCCCTCTCGTGGTTCTCTTGCCAGCTCCAACAGGCCTCACAGTAATGCCGCACCTGCTCCAGCAGGTGGAGCACTCTGATCTCACGTCGGCCTCTTTTGTCGTCCGGCTGACTGTGAACGATGTTGTGCAGTGCTGCTGACGCTCGTGCGCGAGCCTCTTTGCTGCCGCGTGAGTTACCTGGACAAAGACACACAAGCAACTTGTTAAATGGGCAACAAGACAAATACATATAGCTGTGGTAAATAAGCTCCCTGTGACGTGTTGAGAAAAAATGTGGTTACCTAGCAGCAGGGAGTCCTTGTCGTTGCCGTGCAGCAGCTGAATGAGCAGTGGCAGACAGCCGGACTGGCGCATGGCGATGCATGAATCTTGCGAGCTCGACATGGCGAGGAGCGTCCGCGACATGTCGTCTTTATCATGCGTCCCCAACATGGACAGAAGACTGTACACCATCTCCACCTGCAGAGGGTAACACAGAGGGAAAACTGTTGGCTGTGTATTCCATCTCCATCTACAGGGGGCGACACAGAGCTGTTTAAGCTTCATCTTCCTCTGTTTAGGTGGAAGGTTGTGAGTATTTACAGCAGTATTTCTGGGTAAATCTATGACCTTTGTTCCCAGGTGGTTGGTGATCCGTCGAGGCACAGAGTAACCCGCCTCACTGGCCGGCTCAGGGTCCAGTCGACTGCTGCTGGAGCTCTGAAGTTTAGGAAAGAAAGAATATTAAAACAAGAACCAAAACGGAAAGCCGTGACAGGAGACAAGACGAAGGATGGAGGACAGGAGCCTCACCTGAGCTCCAGCCGATCCGCTGCTGTCACTCGGCCCCTGAACTTCCTCCACCTGGAAAGAGATATATAGTAGATTAAATATGAAGAAAAGTAAATAGAAATAAAAACAAGGTTCAACTTTAGAACTCAGACAAGTTTTTAAGTAATCCAAAGCTAAAAAATTCTCAACATGACCTGACAGCTTGTTTCATCAGAACCTGCTATGTGATTATCAGCAGCTGCTTCAAATAATAATTTTTTATGTTGTGTCAATAAAACCAGAAATGGACTGAGTCATGTAACTGCACCGCAGAACTGAAAACCAGCTGTGTGGAGACTGCTGACTAGAGTTCTTTTTGTCTTATTGTGTCAGTTTATTGGCAGCAACCGGAGAATTAGCTCCACCTGCTGTTTATCTTTATCAACGAGTCAATTTAAATTCACAAAGCAAGAACAATTCAGCTAATGGAGACAGGAAACCGGTTACCAGACTGGGTTGGGCGGGGCTTATTGGTGCGTTCCCTCTTTTGTCTGTCAATTCTTTAACTATAACTGTCACTCAACAAAATGTGTCAGTTTGAAGTGTGAACATGCTCTCGTCAGTCAGTTACCATCAGTTACCATCATCAGTTACCTGCAGGCGAGCTCCCAGTCTCAGGATGTCTTTCTCTATCTGTTGGATACGAGCCACACGGGCCTGAACACACACACACACACACAGAGTACGTGCATGGACACGATGTTGCAGCGGTTTTCAGTTAAAACTCACTATGTTTCTGTGCCACATGTTACAGATCTTACAGCAGAGCATGGTGCATCGTGGGATACACTGAGCTCCGAGTGACGTGACACATACACGTTTACACACAGGAAGTTCAAACCTGAGCTCTCCTCTCCATCTCTTGACAGGAGCCCAGCTGTTCCTCCATGGCTGAACGGATCTGACGAGCTTCAAACTCCAGCTGACGACGACTCATGTCTGTCTGCAGAGTGAACTACACGAAAAAACTACCATTAAACTACTAACAGCTCATGTCTTTCTGTAGAGCTGCTTTTTTCATTAAAAAGTTAAAAAGACAGCTGCTCTTTATTGCAGTTCACTTTCACCATAGCAATAGCAACCGAGGCTCATGGGTATTGTAGTATTTAGAGATGGAACCTTGTGTTGTGGTGGTCACAAGGTTCTGCGTGTGAGTTTATTTACGTTTTCGGTGAGCGGCAGGCTGTCAATCCTCTTGGTGAGATTCTGCAGCTGAGCATAATACCAGTCCTTCTCTTTCTCTTCCTTTTCCAGCTCAGCCAATAGAAGTGACCTGTCAGGTAGCAGCACCAAATTGAGATTCAAAAGACCTCCACTAAAGTTTTTAGTTTCTTGCTCTATAATCGCTTACTTTACTCAACTGTAAGCAGTGGTGGAACATAACCACAAATATTTACTGAATTACTGCACTGTATTCACAAGCTATTCAAGAGTCAAATTATACTACGTAAAACAGTAGCATCAACTGATTTATCAAGGTACTATCATCACAAGCAGAAGTAGCATTTGCAGAAGTAACTGAAACAACAGAAGTATGTACAATAATAGTATTGTTATAATAGTTATCTCATAGTTATCTCATCCCAGCAGTACTGTCAGTACACTCAGCCGCATTGTTAGTACTCTAAGCAGTATTGTCAGCACTCCCAGCAGTACCTCTCCTTCTCCAGTTCCTCCAGGCAGCGGTCGTGGCTGTCTCTGCCCACAGAAGGCATCCCTCTCCTGGGGAAGACGTTGCTTGTCTGGGAGCCTCCAGCTGCTCCTCCAGGAGCTCCTGAGCTGGAGGAGGCTGAGCTGGAGGAGGAAGAAGGAGGCAAAGGAGGCCTCGACCTGGTCTTAAAACCTGCAGAGTCCAAGCTCATTTCTAGAGGACAAATACATTATATTACACAGGATGTGTGTGTGTGCGTGTGGTGTGTGTATTTGCTCACCTTTCAGCCTCTCGATGAGCTCCAGCTGAGAGCCAGACGCCTCTCCAGACTCTTCTTCTATGGTGCCCTGCAACTGCTTCAGCACTTCCTGTACAGGAGTGGTACAGAGTTACATTGCAGTGTGTTTTCACCACAGTCACACCCAAACAAGCTTTAATAAATGAATAAATGAAAACAAATAACCTGACTGATAACAACACTCTCTGTTCATCTCTCGGCCAAACTAATCTGAGTAAATTCATGTGTTCTTCTTCACTCACCACAATGAAACGACAGCGTTCATAGAGCGACATGATGGAAACTAACTACACTCAGCCTGTTTTCTGCTCATCCACACAAAACAGGAAAAAGGAAACAGGAAATGGGAAGTGAGTGTATGTAGACAGGATGGACGCAACAATAAAGAACAAGAAAATAAAAAAAAAAAAAATATATAGACAAAGAAATCAGTGGACTTGACGATCAGACCAAAACATTGAACTATGAAAAACTGAAGGGACAGAATGAATTAACATAAAGAAAGTCTGCAAGCTATTAAACAGGACAAATAGACAAATAAGAGAAAAAAAGAAGAAAATATTACAAACTATGAAGAGATAAAAACATATAAAAATGCAGTAAAAAAAAAAAAAAAAAGATAGAAATGTCAAAATAAATAAATGAAAGGAGATACAAATGTACAGAGAAGAAAGTAAAAGAGAGGAAAACAAGAAGAAAGCTGGAATGAAGGAAGAACATAAAAAGACCAAGTGTAGAAAGAAAGACAAACCCAACAAGGAGAGAGAAAAACAAAACAAATAAGAGATGGAGGGAAAATGACAGGATATAAACAACAACAAAAACAAAGCAGAAAGGAAGAAAATCAGAAAGATAAGTTAAGTCGAGCAGACAAGAGCGATAGCTCACTCTGACCGGTTTCCTCTGTGTCAAACCCAAGATCCTCTAGCATACTGACAGCTCACTCTGAACAACAACAAGCAGCTCATTCTGAGGCTCAGGGAACCATGTGATTGGTGAAAAATACCACTGTTCTATTCTGGGCCAAAGAGAGAGAGAGACAATAACTTTATACGACAGAGAGAAAGAAAGTGAGAGACTTTATGTGACTGAGAGATAACGAGATGCTTTTTGATCCGACAGACAGGCAGGGAATTCTCCCTTTGTGTCCGTGTAGTATTTAAGCGGTACTGTGTGCAGTATTTCAGTGAGAGTGTTTCTGTGCTGTATTCTAGTAGTACAGAGGTAAGACCAACTGGGGCAGCAGTGTTTGAGTACGGACCTTCATGTTGGAGGCCTCAGTCTCCAGTTTGGTCAGGTGGTTGGAGTTGTCCTGCAGCTCCTGTCGCAGGTTTGAGTTCTCCATCTTCAACACCTCCACCTGCCTCAGCAGTTGGTCATACGACGCTGCCGCCATGTTGGAAGACACACGTTTGACCTGCACAGAAGGAATCAGGAAGGGTCACACTCTAGTACTGTGCTGCTGAGAGAACAGGAGTAGCTATAGGCAGAATCTAGAGGAGACAGACTTGTTAGTATCTCATCAGTCCCAGCTGCCCAACAGTAACTTCCACATGCATGAGACTGGTCCTATCAGGAAGTAAGGTTACCAAAAATGTGCCTGTTTAAAATTACCTTTGACATGAATGACTGCCTGACCCATTCTGTTCAGGCGGGAATTTTTAAGTTGTTTGGGATGGGTTTGTCGGTGAAATTGAAAGTAAAAAGGTTGCACTATGTCTAAAAAAGAGTTCTACGCAGCCCTCTGGGAATATTTTGACATACTGTGGCTTGAATATTAATGTGTTGATTAATCACTGCAAGAGGCATCTTTGTAAATTATTGATGTCATGATGACTAAATCGGATTAAATGTGCTCGAAAGTACTAGCATTATGTGTATTACAATGTCTAGTGAAGAGGATATGAAATGGCTTAAAAATGAAATCAGGAGATTTACTATTCAATTTAACAAGACATGAAATAAAAAAATACAGAAATTAATACAGTGTATCTCAAAAATAAAAAATTAATATGCTCTGCTCTAGAATTAGACAAACTGGGATAAAGCAAAAGGTGCTTTTATTTCATACAGAAAGACAGTGATACAGAAAGGGGAACAGAGTATTACTGTTTTATTCTATACTGTTTATTTACAGCAGCTTTCATGAAAAGGTGGAACGCTTGTTTTTAGTATGGTGACTGAATAGTATTCAATAAACCAATAATTCATAGTTCCAACACAAACAAAGAATATTATCCCTGCAAATGTTTTGCATTTTAAAGAGGCACATTTTTGGTAACCTTTACCTCACCTGACTGGACCACCTTCACAATCAGGCTTGTGTCTTTAATATTTACATAACATTGTGATTCAGGTTTCACGTCTCCATCTAAAGTGGATATTAGCATTTTCACCTTATTCCCAACATCCTAATTTTATCTGACAGTATTATTTGTTTATGAATTATCCATAATGTCTCTCAATTACTTTTTTAACCAAATTTTACATGCCTTCAGTGATAATTATTTATTTTGAGACAGTCATTGCACCATAGTTGGTCACAAATTGTCTATTTGCACAAGAGATTGTATTCAAGACATGATCGGGCAGCCGGGACTGATCGGGTATTGACCAGGCCCACAGACGTTACACATGCAGCCTGCGGGACGATGGAAGCTGGTGAAGGACAAAAATTGGTAAATCAGTCTATACTTTAGCTTTAGCAGGAATATTAATCTGCTAGTCTGCCTCTGAAACAGTACATCATGTACTGCAGTGTAACTATTAGTGTGTGTGTGTGTGTGTGTGTGTGTGTGTGTGTGTGTGTGTGTGTGTGTCATGTGATGTTTCCGCTCAGCAACTAACAGCGTCACATGATCCACCAGCTGCCCACATCTTTAATCACACAGCAACATGTCACAACACAACAACAGAGTAGTACTACTACCTATAGTATTACAGAACAGAAGGGCTGGGGTCAGGCTTTTTTATGTCATGTTACACATTGTGCTCCTTAAAAGCTCTTCTCTTCGTCTCCTGTAGGAATGACTGAATACTAACACAGAGAGATTTTTGCCTGAAGTGGGTGAAGGCAAATACTCGAGCAGGTTGAACACTCTGAGTTCAGAAAATTCTATAATTTTACTGTAACGCAGACCTTAAAACAAGCGTTAACAATATGTGCATGTCTAAAAAGTAGAATATCATGGAAAAGTTTGCAGAATATAATTAAAAAGGTTAAACTTCTAAAAATTCTATACGTGTAAATAAGGGTTTGAACTACATCTGCCACTATTTTGTTTGATGAAGTACAATGAGGAAAAGTGTTTATAACCCGCTAACTGGAGCAGATGACCAGACAACATTTTTTTATATGCACATTTGTGAAAATTTGTGAAACATTTCAGCAGCAACCTCTGTGGAGGCCATCTAGTCCCTCAGGCAAGAGTTGTACCACTTTTACACCAAAATTAGAGCGTAGACAGTTTTTGACCATGGGTTGACCCACCCACGATTGGCAATTGATCTCACTCACACTGTCAGGGGACGAGGCGGTCATCTCGTTTTTGATCTGATACAAACTACTGCAGGGTTCACTGACACGGGACAATATGATACTGATCAAAATTTGCATTGCACTAACAAAAACAGATGCTAGAAGGTGTACAGCTAAACAGAGCTCAGCTCAGTGTTATATTTTATGATCTTATACGTTTTATAGTCACACTATTTCTTATTTATGTTCATGTTATGTGTAATCTATCAGCCTCTAAATCAGCTTCTAAAAGTGCATCACATGAATGCATTCAGAGTTAAAAATATTGTCTTGTACCTGGGAAGCAGATGGTGGAAGGGTCACCCACTACAGTTTCACATTCTGAGGGACAACCTGGACAGTGTCATTAAATCTCCTGTCACTCAAACATTACATTTACCTTTCAAGTAAGAAGGGATGACAAGAGAACCTCTGCAGTTATTGACCCCGAACCAATCAATGTGTCCTAACAATCAAGTCTGTCACAGCTGACATGACAACTCACACCTGCGCAGGCAAATAAGTGGTATCACAGCAGGACACATGTTGTTAGCAAGTGTGGCCACCTTATGTAATATAGTTCACAATGTAACTTAGTGTTTTCTTTCAGGGAGTAGTTATTATTTATTTTACCCCAAGAGAGGCAGTTCCCCTTCTCATGCAGTAATGCAGACGATCTGGTCATATTTTCTCAAACATACACTGAAGCGTACTTCATCACATACTACTGTGTCACAGTACCTACACAGTGCTGTGAACATCATGTCCACATCAGAGGAAACTCGGATTGTAACCTCATATGTGTGTGTGTGTATGCATGTGTTTTTGTTCCCACATCAGTCTAAAGCCTTGAACTATGTACATCTAGTCGATCTGACGTGTCTCCTGTTCTAACAGGGTCCATGCCCAATCAGGGACAGAGTCCAGACCTGCTTTGGTCTGTCAGTACCGGGATCACGTTGGACGTCAACAGAGTGTGGTATCTGGTCTTGTCCCGACTTCTGATTGGATCATATATCAGCAACTGGACACTCCTACGCAGAGTTTAATCAGATCTATGATGTTATTAATATAATCTCTAGAATGGGCTGTGTGGATTTAGAGCCGTTTCTGCTGGAGCGACATGTGTGCCTGCTGAGCTCCGGTAATCAACGAGAACAACGAGGGAATTTTAATGATTACAAGCCAGCGTGCCGTCTCACTCTTTGCCATTGATCCGTCTCGTGTGTGCGTGTGCCCGCTCACCAACACTGCACACAGATCAAACAAAGCTTTGAGGCAAAGAATTTTTGCATCACAGATTATTTTGGGAACCAAGATACTCGAGGAATGATTTCAGCCCTACAGACCAGAAGAACCAAGGCGACCACAGTGTGACGAGCTCAGCAGCTCCGCCTTGCTCAAGGGCACTTCAGTGGTGGAAACCTGTCAGTCACAGGCTGACTTCACCGACCCTGAATACTGCAATACTACTGTGTATTGTCATACTATTGTGGGAATCCTGTACCAACTCTTCCATGATGCACAGTACTTCACAGTACTTCATCTGTACTACAGAAAAGCTACAACTACCACACATCCTTTCAATAGTATTCAATGACAAGGAACCGATGATAATCGATCAGCAAACAACAGAAGAACATTTCTCCTCGTTTTTCATATTTATTTTCCTCCCCCTCTCTGCATCCTCCATCAAAGGTCGGCCATTTTCTGTCCCTCCTCTCTCCTCCCTCCATCATCCCTGCCTCCCCCCTCTATCTATTTCAGTCTCCTCTCCCCACCTCGCATTTCTCTCCATCCATCACAACAAACACAAAATAAATTCTGTCAAGATGGGGGAAAAAAAGCAGCAGAGAACAAAAGACAATGACAGAAGAAAATACCAGCTCCCTCCTCATCCTCAATTCTCATCGTCCCTCCACCCGGCCTCCCCTCCCTACTCACACAGAAAATTTAAAAAAAAAACAGACAGAGGAGGAAAGACGGACAAAGGATGGATAGGAGATGAATTAAGGATAAAAAGACTGTGGATAAAGAAAGAGAAAATGGCAGCTCACCCCATCGCTGAAGCCTCCATCACCCTCCCTCTCTCTCTCTCTCTGCCTCTGTGTCTGACAGAGGGCAGTCAGCTGGGCAAACGAGCAGCCAATCAGGAGGTAGAGACAGAGAGCGAGGGGGTGGAGGAGGAGGAAGGGAGGCCTGCCTCTCCCTCCTCCTCCCGCTCCCAGCACGCTTTGCGGCTGCTGCTGCACGCGGACTGACCGGGTTACTGACACACACACACACACACTTGGACTACTGTTCATGTGAGAACCATCACTGACAGAATACATTCTCTAGCCCCGAGCCTGAACACCCTCCCACAGGGGATTGGGATCGTTAACTTTCATTGATAAGCTAATCGAGACCCCTAACGATGCAATTCTTTATCCATACTCATCCATTATGTGATGGAACAGAATGAAGTCAATAAACACAGATGTGACAGCTGATTTTCTTCTTTGCATTACATGTGAACACATCACGGTGATGTCTTACTTACATTTGCCTTATGTTTACTTTACTACAGATACAACCATATGGAGTCTGTGGGCAGATACGGATACTGATTCAGTCATCAGCATCTCCGAAACATGTAAATCTCTTTCATCACTGCAGGCTGCATCACTTGAAACTCTTCAGCAACTTCAGCTTCAGCGCATGAAAACAAACCATTTTGCCGTCAATCACCTGGTCCATCGACAAGAGACACGAAGAGACGACCAGATGATCACAGTTCGGAAAAATTTAGCCATTTACTGTCATACTGATATAACACTGAGGTTGCACAATACATCATTTCAGCGTCGATGAAGCGATACGTCCACAATGACACGAAATATCAAGCAAAACATACACTGAACATTGTGTCCTATAGTCTATTTATTCTAAACTCTGTTCGTCATAAAGCGCAAAAGTATGATTTTAGCATCATTATACACTATATTCACAATTCAATACAAATCAAGATACATTAATATACCAAAATTTCCTCTTGCTAATCAATTCTTTGAACAGTAGTATAACTGAATGGTTCTGATGTTTTACCAGTGCAAAAAGATATGAGTGGGACCATCATTTCACATTTTTGTTACTTTCCTGCATGTGTTGTAAATCATTAATGTAGCCCTTCCCTTTGGTGAGCTCTCTGATCTGATCGAGGGTCACCATTACTGAGTATTTATCGAAGGTGAACTGTATCCGTGAAGAGATAAAGGACTGGTTACAAACACACCCTGTGTGGCCACCGAAAAACAAGCACCCAGAAACAGCGCCAGAGTCCCAAGCCAATTTCACAGAGAGGCCAAACTGTGTAATTTAAGTGTCATGTGATGCACGCTGACCCAAAAAACCTTTTCCCACAGCTTATTTAGCAATCAGGATCAGTTGCACTGCAGGAACATTTCAGTCTAAAAGAAACAGCCAACAGAGCTGTTGGAAAAAGCTTGAATATAATTCACTAACATTAACATATAGTTAGGTCCATAAGTATTTGGATAGAGACACAATTTTTCCCATTTTGGATTTAAAAAAAAAAGACAACCAATATGTGACTGAAGTGTACAGGGTATCACAAGAGTATTACATTAACAATTCAGGAATCAGAGCCATTTTTACACAAGTTCTACATTTTCAGAGGCTCAAACGTAATCGGACAATTCACTGACCAGCAGTTTCATAGCAGGTTTGCTCTATTCTCTCATTATTCCTTAGCAAACCAAGCAGATTAGAGGTCTGAGGTTGAAAGCTGGAGATCATTTAGCTGCAACATCTCGTACACATTAGGCAAAATCCTCTAAATATGAAAGTCTGACCCCATGACAGCAAGTGGCGATCCCGGTAACGTAAACAATGACTGTCCAATCTCAAAGCCGAAACAGGACAATCAAGTTTTAGATCAAGTCACGGTACAGCAACAGCTGCACTTTGTGTCCTAAATATGATTAAATACTCGGACAGTCATCAAGACTCAACATTCTTCACTGGCCAGTGTAAAGCTCCTGAGTCAGACGATCGTGGCATTTTATCAGATAAGCCATAAAGGATTGGAGTCCACGAGCAGTCCAGTAAAATGGTTTCATGGCTTTCTATCATCTTTTAATCTGGCCATTAACAATTTCCTGTCTGCTATTGATACATTGCAGCTGTCGCTCCTCAAACAGATGCTCGTATTGTATTCTAGCAAAACTAAAATTTGCCCAATGATCAGCAATAACCGAAGAGTTTTCTGTCTTTTAGCCATATCAAAACCCTTCAGGGAAGTGAATCGACAATTGATGGATGTTATAAATACTCTGGCTGAACACCAGACTCATCTTTAAGACTCACGAGGAGTATCTTCGCGTATCCTCATAATTGTGCTCAAAAAAAAACTGAAATAATTTTTCAATTATTGAAATAGTTTTCGATTAATTTTCTTTCGATTGATTAATCGATTAATCGTTGCTGTCCTAACTTAATATTTAGAAACGCTGGTACTTGTGTTTTTGCAATCATGCTCGTAAATGTGAATCGTGTAAATCAACGCTTTTCGGCTGAAAAAAACTGATGTGATGGATTCTTGTCGCCGCCGCTGAGGATAATTTACATTATTCAGATGATCGATGAAATTCTTTGCTTCGGCTGAAGTCACTTCCAGCTCAAAATTAGGGAATTTCTCATCAATTTGGTGTCACAACATCCACCTTTGTATGATAAACACGAGTTCTTGAACCAGAGCTGTAAAGATTCATCCATCGATTAGTCGACAGAAAGGAAATTAATCAAAAACTAACTGTGAATAAAAATCTCCATCATTTGTTGACGCCAGCTTGTCAAATGTCCCAATTTGCTGCTTTTCTTTGTCGCTGATGACAGGAAATAAATAGCCTTTGGGTTTTTAAACTGTCTGTTGGTGCAAAGAAGTACTTTGAAGACATCCCTTTTCTGCACTGGAGAAATGTGATGAATTTTGAGAGTTTATATATTAAAAATGATTCATTGGTTACTCATTAAAGTGTTGGTCGTATTAATATATGATTAAACTGATTGTTAGAAGATGTTCTAACCTGAACAGCTGAATCAAGGACATGTGACTTCAGCTTATCAAGAGGCTGGGCTATGATGAAGATGTGGCTTGCAAACAATAT
>KV751375.1:2704649-2729589 GCA_001698575.1 Mola mola | reverse complement strand
CCCCTGCTGTTCTGTATTGACCTGGACCTATTCAGCCAGATCATCACAAATAATGGCCTCAGATACCAGTTCAGAAATGGAACAACGATCAGCCACCTCCTCTACATGGATGACATCAAGCTGCGAAAAGTGAGAGAGACATCAACTCACTGATCCACATCACCAGGATCTACAGCACTGACATCAACATGTCATTCAGGCTAGACAAGTGTAGCCGAAGAATGTCAAAGAGATGCAACATGATTTCAACTGAAGGGTTTGAATTACCAGAAGGCAACATAACCAAAGTTCAGAACAGCTACAAATACCTTGGGATCCCGAAGGCAAATGGGAATCATGAAGAGGTAGCAAGGAAGTCAGCCAAATACCTACACAGAGTAAGGCAGGTCCTGAGAAGTCAGCTGAATGGTCAGATCAAGATCCGAGCCATCAACACCTGAGCCCTGCCCGTCATCAGATACCCTGCTGATATAATAACCTGGCCAAAAAAGAAGATAGAAAACACGGATTCAAGACGAGGAAGCTCCTCACCATGCATGGAGTGTTTCACCCCAAATCCAGCACCCTGAGGCTGTACACTAAACGGAAAGAGGGAGGCCAAGGATTAGTGAGTGTCAGAGCCAATATCCAAGATGAATCAACCAAGATCCAGGAATACATCAGGAAGATGGCCCTCAATGATGACCTGCTAAGTGAATGCCTCAGGCAACAGAAACTTAGTGAGGAGAAGGAAAAAGAAGAAGAAGAGAGACAATCATCGAGGGACAAGCCCCTGCATAGGATGTACCACCGACAAATAGAGCAAGTGGCTGATATCGAGAAGACATACCAGTGGCTGGAGAAGGCTGGTCTCAGGGACAGCACAGAGGCATTGATCATGACAGCACAAAAACAGGCCTTGAACACAGATCGATAGAGGCCGGTGTTTACCACACCAGACAGGACCCAAGGTGCAGACTGTGCAAAGATGCCCCTGAGACAGTGCAGCACATAACACCAGGGTGCAAGATGCAGGCTGGTAAGGCAAACTTGGAGCGTCACAATCAAATGGCTGGCTTAGTATACAGAAACATCTGTGCTGAGTATGGGCTGGAGGTTCCAGGATCAAAGTGGGCAACACCTCCTAAGGTGATTGAGAACGACAGAGCTAAGATCCTGTGGAAGTTCCAGATCCAGACCGATAAGATGGTGGTGGCTAACCAACTGGATATCCTGGTGGTCGACAGGCAGAGGAAGAAGGCGGTAGTGGTAGATGTCGCAATCCCAAGTGATAGCAACATCAGGAAGAAGGAACACGAGAAGCTCAAGAAATACCAAAAGCTGAAAGAGGAGCTGGAAAGGATGTGGGGAGTAAAGGTATCAGTGGTACCAGTGGAGATAGGAGCACTTGGGGCTGGAACCCCAAAGCTGGGAGAGTGGCTCCAATAAATCCTGGTAATAACAACTGAGATCTCTGTTCAGAAGCACGCAATCCTGGGAACAGCTAAGATCCTGCGCAGGACCCTCAGGCTCCCAGGCCTCTGGTAGAGGACCGGAGCTTGAAAGGAGACACAAGACCGCCCACAGAGGGCGAGTGGGGATTTTTTCTTTTTTTAATTAAAGTTAATCCCAACATAATGTAAATTAATGTTAGACCATATCACATAACCATCTAAAAAATATATTAACAACGGTACCGTATCAGTAAAATTCGGACAAAATGCATCGGTATCATATCCAAGTGAAAAAGTTAACTTTCGCACGTCCCTACTGCCACTCCCTTCCGACAGGTGGCTGTACTTCTCCGAGATGCAGCTCGTCAGTCGGACGAAGAAGAAGTGAAGCCGCCTCTACTGCTACAACAACAGTCTCAGTCCGCCATTTCCCCTCTTTCAACGTACTTTTTTTCTTCCTTTTTTTTGTTATTTCGTGTGCATACTAGCCAACACAAACCCTTTGTTTATTGTAGTGGTACATCAAAGTGAGCGGGAGCACGTCACAGCGGCTGTGATGGCGGCCGACCGGCGCGACGACAAAGGTAAGACGTGAGCGAACTGCTTTGTTAGCAGCAGCTAGTTGTTAGCGTTAGCCATTCCGCTATCGTTGTTCTGTTCGGACGATAGTTGGTTGAGCCACATAATCATTTGCTTGTCGATATATTAGTAACGAGCACTTCAGTTAGTGACTGTCCACTATTAACCAGGTTAGTTAAGGGCCAGCAGCAGCCCGTACGTGTCCTCTGTTTCATTCATTATGGCGTTCGGTGGCCGCATTTTGGGACGAGAATGTGACACCAGATTGCTGCGTTGCACATGTATGATAAACAAACATAAGCAGACTCGTGATTTGGTCTTTTAGAAAGTAATCGTTCTTAAAATCCACACTAATGATAAAGTTATCAATATTCTGGTGTAATTTTGTGAGTAAATTTATACGGTCCAATTCTGGGGAGGGACACATCAACTTTTTTTTTTAGGATATTACAACTGAAGCAAAATCTTTATGTTCAAATAGTTCACTGAAGTTCGGATTTTTCCATCATGAACCAATTGAATCTCTAAATAACCTACATATAGTTAAGCTTAAGTAATTGACAGGTTGGTTGACAATGGAAATAGACCCAAAACTTTTAATTTGACATTTTTTCTGCTTTTGTACAATCTAAAAACACAACAAATATTCCTCTGGTATTTGACTCATGTTAATTTCTTTGTGGTTTAAGATCTTTAATTGTGACGAAACACTGTTTAATTTCTCACTTTTTGGTTCATTTCATTTAATTTATTTAAATTTGACAAATGAATAGGTAAAAAATAGATTACAAAAAAAGAGTTTACAACCAAGGATGCACCAATGGATTCTGGACTGATAGAGATACATAAAATAACAATTTGGCCAATAACTGATACAGTTCCCCTTTGTACTTATAACATATATTGGCACATCCCAAATTACTATGTGGAGCAGGTACATTTTCTAATATTACTTTGAATTGTTCATAGGTTGGAAGGCTGTTGATCTTAAATCTATATTGAATATATGATTGTCTAAACTATATTAACTTATGAATAACTGATGACTTTGATTTGTTAACTCAACCCAATGTTTGGTAATCAGTTAGATTGGTAACCAGTAACAGTAGGAATGAACGTTTTAGTGTAAAAATGTAAGTACTCAAATATTAAGGTGACTGTCATTTGAGTATATTTATATGTAGCTCATAGCCTTCTGGCCACCTTGCTATGAACTCCCTTTACTATACACAGAGGTAGCACTGATTCTCTCTAGGTCTTATTTGTCTCCAGTTTGAATTACTTAAAAATAACTCTGGCTAATATGTTATATGTCCCATAATGTAGTTTATGGGACCTGTAGATTTGATGACATTTACATCAGCTTCAGCTGGACTGGTTTTGCTAGTGTTAGTATGGTAACAGGCCAATGCTGCATTCACATGAGGTCCTGCAAAGGTCAAACCAGATGTCATTTAAGTGGATAAGAGCATGATGGGAAAATTTGAGGAGGCCAGCAAAAAAAAGTGGGTAACAGTGAAGGCAGATGGCAGTGCTTCAGTGTTGTTTTCTGCAACAGCAGTTACAACCAGATGTTACGTAATCCCTCAAAAGCTAAATTTAGGCTGACCTCGTCAATAAGAAGCAGTTTATTTTGTTGCAGATGTACCCAAAACCAGACAACCTACCATGCTGTGACTAGAAAAGATGATATATGGCAGTCAATCAGGATTTAATATCTCCATGCATGCTTTGCTCCTGCAGAAATGAATGACCTGCGTGCGCCTTTTTTGTTATTGTTGCCATTTCCTTTTTTTGCAAAGATTTACGAGGCGCACAAGTGCAGCTCTCCTCTCACTGTCCATGATGGAAATGAAGGATCTTAAGTTTTTGCTTTAAGTCTGCAATGTTAATTTAAGAGAGATCTGCATTTTGTAGCCACGTGCAATAATGGAGTAGGTCAATAAATAAATTGACACAAAATAATTTAATGGATTTTATTTTGTTGAAGACATCACCATAGCAACACGTGGTCACGTGCGCCTCATTCTATGGTCCTGCCATTCCATCCGGCTTGTTGTTTCTTGTGCCGGCCAGGATATGTCCCCTTGTCGCCTGCTGTCTAAAGCCAGCCAGATTCCATGTGAATTCAGCATAACCTATGATAGAAGGTGTTTAATACCTAATGCTTTAATTTACAGCCTCACAGCACTGCTGGCATGGCTGTCTACTCAGTCTTATTTGTATGACTAGTTTGTGGGTATCTCCCCGGTATGTGTAAATCAGTTTCTTTTGCTGTTGTTACAGATGGAGAGCTGAATGTTCTGGAAGATATTCTGACTGAAGCTCCAGATCAGGACGATGAGCTGTACAACCCAGAAACTGAACGAGATATCAGCGACAAGAAAGGTACACCTAGTACGTCTTATTACCATTGATCGAGTAGGCTCAATTTAAAACGTTCCATTGGATTTGGTATCGGTGTTGCTTGTGACTCAGCTGCGCCCGTGTTGAATGTAGGATATTCAGCAATATGTCCCATCAGACCTGTGACATAACCTGGACCAAACATTTATATTCTTGTTATCAAAATGATAAATAAAACTAGACTTTAGCCGATTGCAGCTTAAGAAAAGATGACAGTTTTCGATTGAGTTCGGGCCAGCACACTTAGAAATGGTTAGCTCATTCCAGGTGTGCGTCTCCACTGGTGATTGTATCATTACCTGGTAAGTGGGTAGGCTGACTGACCCAGCTACGGAAGTAGTGTAACATCATAGAAACGCGACTATATCCCTCTAATAAAATCGAAAAAGAAACCGTCACAACAAACAAAAGGAAACAATGGAGGACAGTCCGGATTTGTGTTGTTTCTTATTGGCTGTTTATCACAGAAAGAATACAAACTGTGTTTGAGAAAAGGCTGCACGCCATGAGGAGATGTCCTAACAAATGCTTTGGTTGACCAACCAGCTGACTGTAGTGGGTGTAGCCTTCCTTGATTTTAAGGTTTAGCTAGGGTTGGTACCCCATGCAAAGGGTGATAAAACAGGCATGAGCTTTTGATAATGGAAACACAAAAAAATATCTACCTTACTGATTGGTGGAAACAAGGCTTTATTGATCAAACAATCGCACATGTTAATTTCATATGGGGACATATAAGGCATTCATAATCCAAACGGCTTTGCATGTTTGTCTTTATTAAATTTTTATGTTTCTTACATTGCACTCACTTTGAGCATGTTATTGTAAGAAAAGTTTTTTTTTTTAAATGGACTTGACTTATATTTATTGTAAGCTTTTTAAGAGCAAAAGCTTTAAGGGTGACATTTCCGTCTCGGCGCATTATGCAGAGGTCCTTGAATTCTGTTGTAATATTTTTTACCTCACCTTTTTTTTTTAATTATATACTTTATAACAATACTTATTGATACAGAAAATAAAACATCTAATAATTTCATGAGGGCACTTTAGAGAGAAGAAAAACATGTGCCACGGGTCAAAAACCACAGGGCACAAAACGGGTGTTGTTCCTAAAGTTGAAAACATGAATGATGCAGTTATAGAATTAGACTGTTAAAATAAAACCATAATCAAACCATTTACATCATTTGACTTGCTGTAGACTGAATTCAAACCCTATTCGTTGTCCGCATGGATTTAAATTGTGTACTGCTGGTTTGTGCATATTCAGTCACATCAAAGATGATTGTTGCCGAGGCAGTTATCATTAGGTTTCATATCTGTGCCACGGAGAGATGACTCCATGGCCTTCAGATTTGTCCATCATAAGCGATGATAAAGATTTTTTTGGGTTTTACTACTGATTTCAACTCTACTAGCACCAGACCATACTAATGAAATCTCAGCTGTGGACTTGCCTCTCATCTATACCCACCACCTTGTCTTGACAGGAACAAAAAGGAAGAGTGAGCGCTCCGACAGCCAGGATCTGAAGAGGCTTCGCCCCTCGTCACGCCAGGCCCCTTCCAGGTCCTCCTCCAACAGTAAGAGAGCCTTGGGTCCACCTCTGTCGTCGTCCTCCTCAAAGAAGACGAATTCCAGCCCCCGTGGCCGCCATGCTGGTGCCACCACCTCTGGTTATTGTCATGAATATTATGACGACCGAAAGGGGCGGCGAGGACCCCGTGAGGCCCCCAGGAGCCGAGGGGGAGAGGATGTACGGCGCAGAGAGTCTCAGAGAGGCCTGGAGAGTCTGAGCCAGGTACTGATAATACTACTATTACCGTTATGGTACGGACTACTTCCTGACAGCTGATCAGATTTCAGTGTGACAGGGAATCATTGATCTCTCCTTTGTCTCCAGAAGATGAGACGTGATGAGCGGAGGGCAAGCCCCTCCCCCCATGGGGAGGAAAACCAATCAGAGGAGGAGGAAGCAGCAGAGTACGGCTCAGAGCAGGGGTCAGCAAGCTCCTCCCCCGCTGCCTCCCACATAGAGGAAGAGGAAGAGCAGGAGGAGGAGGAAGAAGAGGAAGAAGAGGAGGAGGAAGAGGAGGGCATGGAAGAAGAGGAAGAGGAAGAAGAAGGGGAGAAGGAAGATGAGGAGGAGGAAGAAGAAGAGGAGTATGACCGTCGTGGCGGCGATGGAAATGACTATGACACTCGCAGCGAAGCTGGTGACTCGCGCTCCGCCTCCTCTGTTAGTTTCTCTGATGACGGCGAGTCAGTGCACTCAGGCTCTGCCTCTGAGGGCTCAGGTGACTATGACAACAGTTTATTTTTTAACCTTATTCTCAATTTAATTTTTAAAAGTGTCATTTTGCACAGGAATTACATTTTTAAAGTAATTTAATTCTGTGCATTCATCTTGAAAGGTTCTGAGAAGAAGCGTGAGAAGCTGTCATCATCGGTCCGAGCTGTTCGCAAAGGGATGGACAGTAAGGCAGCAATTTTTTAAATTGGCTATCATTAACATTTTTAGTTTTCTGAATCTTTTGTAAAAAGACAATCATTCTGAGCCCTTCAGAGAATTATTAATCTGGTATGCAGTCTAATCTGAGTACAGCCACTTCCAATGTTGCCATGGATACATGATGCACTTTGTTCTTCTTGTAGGGAAGTTTGTCATCTGTCAGGATCCGAGCAGCAAGCTACGTTACATTCTGCGAGATGCCAGATTCTTCCTCATAAAAAGCAACAACCACGAGAACGTCTCGCTGGCAAAAGCTAAGGTAAGCTAATGTTGGCGTGTTTGTTGTGGTATGATTTATCACAATGTAAAAAAGAGGTTTTCTTGTTATTTTTAGAAACTTTTAATCATTTTTCTGTGATGTTCAGGGTGTGTGGTCTACATTGCCAGTGAATGAGAAGAAACTGAATGCAGCCTTCCGCGCTGCTCGGAGTGTCGTCCTTATCTTCTCTGTCAGGGAGAGCGGCAAATTCCAAGGTTTGATTATTTCCCTTATTAGATGCTATTTGAATGGGGTTTTTTTGTTGTTGTTTTTTCGGTTTTCCCACATACTACAAATTTTTTAAATCACCCTAATTTTTCTGACCTGCAGGCTTTGCCCGTTTGGCATCAGAATCTCATCATGGTGGATCTCCAATCCACTGGGTTCTTCCTGCTGGCATGAACGCTAAGATGCTAGGTGGAGTCTTTAAGATCGACTGGCTCTGCAGGTACATGACAAGAAAATAAATGTGTAAACTTTGATGTGTGTGGCCCGTCTCATGTGGAGCTGGATTGCCGTGGCAACAAACTCACACATCATTTTGCTGGAGGATCCAGACTCAAATACATACCAGTAGGGCTGGGCGATATATCGAATATGCTCTGTATACTCGTGGCTTGATTCATGTGAGATACAGTAAATTACTATAGCTCAACCATTGAGTAAAAATTGTGGCATGAATGTTTCAAGACTTTGGCATGACATTCACTTTGGAGTTTTGCTTCTCTTGGTCAAAACTGGACCTGTGCAGAACTCTGACTATCAAGTCAGTGGTATGGATCTGAATTAGTGTATGGGCTTACATAATGCCATTATTTATTTCCATTTGTCTAATGCTCATGTGTGCAATTGAGTTGTTTGAAATAAATACTTAAAATTAATAATGGATTAGACTTGATTATATTTCCTCCCTTTTGTATGTAAGAAAAACAAACTATGGAACAAATTTGTGAGAGGAGGTGAGACTGACTGCTGTCCGCTGATTAGACGACAGTATCATCTTTCTCCTCATGGGTTGCAACCTTCTACTAGAGCCTATCTACTTCGTGTGACAAAAAGCTGACATGACACGATACACTGTTTCCTTTGTTTGTTGTTACGCCAACTTTATTAGAGGGATACACTGTTTCACATATCTATGATGTCACACTACTTAAATTGCTGGTGCGGTAGCATAAATGTATTATGATTAATGTATGTATATAATGTTACATCCCTGTTAATCATCAGTCAGATGTTCTTTGACTCCCCCTGCAGGCTGCTTCTCACTGTTTTTTTTATTTTTTTTTAGGAGAGAGCTTCCTTTCACTAAAACGGCTCACCTATCCAATCCCTGGAACGAACACAAGCCAGTCAAAATCGGACGCGACGGACAGGTTAACTGAACTTTAATTTCTTTTAAAACTCTAAAATAATTTTTGTATTGCATGAAATGTTTGAGTTTTTTCTCTCAAACTTTTCAAATATCTTTTAGGAGATCCAACCAGACATTGGCGCTCAGCTCTGTGCCCTGTTCCCATTGGACGAAAATGTGGACATCCACCAGGTGGCTCGTCGTATTCGTCACAAGCGTCGGACGCCATCAGAACCGCGGCCTCGCGGTCGGCCGCCACAGCGTGAACCGGGAAGGTTAGCCAATCACCAAGCCCCTCCCGCTTCCTGTTCTTCTCCTGCGGCGACCATGGCACCACCTGCTGCCAGACGATGGAGACGGCTGCTGCATTTAGCCGGTGGCTAGCTATCCTATGGCTAGCATTGCTGGTGCTCTGGTTATTGTTGTTTTCCCAGGATGGAGTTTTTCACCAGAGCAACACCTTGCTTTGCGTCTTTGGTTGAAATCTTGGAAAAAAAAAAAAAAAAATGTCAAAAGGCAGGAAGGTAAAACCCTCAGCAGTGTGATCCCTCATAACAGTCACAGAGGCAAAGAAGTTTCAGTTTAATCCAAATTTTTAGTTAAATAAGTTTAATTGATGAGTTCTTGCATTTTTTTCAGTTAAGCAATTAGTAAATTTGTATTTTTTTCTATTGACAGTTGAATCTGCAATTTTTATAATATTTTTTTAATTGGTTATCTTTATATTTAAAAGCCAACTGCTAGCTGGTAAGCCACTGAAATTTCAAAAATTTTGTTGTATCTAAGTTTCTCATTTGAAGCTCTTTTCTTTGCAGGAGCTTCGTACTTCGGAAGTTATAAAAATTCAAATGTTTCGCATTTAGCTGGACTGTGGCAGACCCTTTCAAAATAAAAACAGAAAGGACACTGGCTGGACTGACGAAGGAGAGGGTGGTCGAAGGGCGAGGGAGGTAGAAGTAAACAGAGTGAGAGAAGTGAGAGGGGTCGTCCGAGCTCCCAGCGAACTGGTTCGGGTTCTGTGAGGCAGTTTGGTCACACGTGGGGGGGTCTTGGCCTCTGGACTGTATCCGATGAGGGTGTTACGTATCAGGCTGGGGCGGGGCTGGCTTCCTCACTTGTTCAAGTAAGGTGACAAATTACAGAAATACTTAAAGGAAAAGGACTCATTTTTAAGAAAGTGAATAAAATAAATCCTGTTGGACTGAAAAAACACCCCTCCTCCCCCAGTTAAAGGACAGTTATATAAACCCCACCTCCCTCAGCACACACACTGAATCAGGACTGAGAGTTCCTTGTTTACAACAAACTGTTGATACTCATTGGTGCGTGTGTGTTTCACTCTCTGCTGAACTGAATATAAATGTGTGCGTGAGTGGAGAAGAGGAGGAGGGGAGGAAAGAGAAATAAAAAAATAAGAGCCAGAGAATCGAAGGACGGAGCAGCAGAAAGAAAGACGAGAGAAATTTTGTGGTTTCTGTTTAAAGGACTGTTGCTGGTCTGGAGGGTGCAGGGCTGGGCTGAGAGGGGGTGGGGCTTTGTCTATTGATTGACAGGACTGCACCATCATCATCTTCATCATCACCTCCCTGCTCCACCCTTTCAAAATAAGAGGGTTTATAAAAATCCTTTAACATGGACTGATGAGGAGAAAAACTGTTTCTTTTTTAATAACGAAGTGTTGTTGACACATTCAAACAGCCCCTCGCACATAAACAACAGAAGCGGTATGTTGTCCCTTTAAAAGGCTTCTTCTTCTTTGTTTGTTCTTTATTTATTGTGTGTGTGAGACACAGACTTTGTCCAAATGATGTTTTTATTGTGGCCAAAAGGAGGCTTTACTGGATAAAGGGAACACAAATGGTCATAGTTAAGTAGTAACGTACCAGTCAGAGGTTTATTTCATGTTTATGTCAATATGACACCTTTGATCCTACAGGGAGGAAAAAAAATCCACAAGATCATTATATACACAGATGAACCAGAATATTAAAACCACTGATATTATCGCTACACTGCAATGTTCTGCTGGGAAATCCTTTATCCTGGCATTCTTGTGGATGCTCAACAGAAACCATCCCTGACCTGGCCTCAAACACTACTTCCAGACAGACAAGGTTCCGCTTTTGGCTGTGGGTCCTTTCTGGTACCTTTTGGTGGACCAGCCTTCTTTCATACCAGTTGAAGTGCAACCAAAGCTACACCACCCTTTGTCATCAATGGAGGGTGTTGCTCAATGCACAAGACAGGCAGAAGTAAACATAATGGTGGCAAAATTGCATAAAGTGTTTTTGAGGTTTTTTCTGTCAATTCAGTTAATTTTATCTAGGATGTAATAACTTTTCTCAGTTGCCTTGGATATTGCTTTCTTTCACCTTTTCATAGATTAGGATATGAAATGCGAAGGTTTGCTAGGAAAAAACGATTTTTAGATTCTGCCTAAGTACTAATTTATCAGTTTCCAAACCAGTTTACTTTTGGTCTGAATGCACCAACTGGTTCCTGGACAGCGTGAAAGGCCTAAAAGTTCCCCAGATCCAAATCTGATTGAGCATCCATGAGATTAGCCAGGGAATAGTAGGACCTATAGAGAACCAATCGAAGTTCAGACATGGCTCTATAGCAGGTGTTTTGCCACAGGACTATGGCAGTCCTAGCAGAATATGAAAAGACTGGGAGTACACGCTAACGGACTGACTTCAGCAGATTTTTTTATGATGGAAAAATGGGATTACAATATTCTACAACCATGCCAGATGACGGATCGCGATCTGCATGACATCTCGCTTTGCATGAATCCAGCTGAACCAGGAGCACACCACAGGTTCTTGGTTGGGTTGGTGACCAGTGTGCACTGACTGTCCTGAGTCGGCTTTTTAATATTCAACATAGTGTATCCCCAGTTTCACCTATGGAGACATGTACCTGTACCCAGAGCTCTTGTGTGTTGGTGGCATACTCTTTGAGTCCTTTGTCTGAAACAATGTCTGGGTGGGTTATATGGGTCAGATAACATCCATATGAATGTATTTCCCATTAGAGTACTGCATTGTAGCAGGATGATCAGTGTTATTCACTTCAGTTATCACTGGTTTTATTGATGTGGCTGATAGGTTTGAGATCAGTAGACAGCACAAGGTCCAGTTAGCGATGGCACATTTGTGCTGTGAAGTTTTAGCTGGATGCAAATGTGCATTTGGACCTGAAGTTAAACACACCTGAGGACTCAGAACAGTAAATCTGTTGCCTTGTTAGCGTTAAAGTTTAACCTGAGTGTGTCTTACTGTGTGCGTGAGTGTGTGTGCTTTGTGCGCATGTTGTGTGTCTTACTTGTTGACTTGTCTACGTAGGCGTCGTCCTGAAGAGTACGACCTCCACAGCAGGAAGCGGCCGCGAGCTGACGGCCCGCCCGACTTCAACCAGCGAGCAGGTTGTTAATCTCAGAAATGTCTGATTGTTTGAGCCGTTAGAACTGAAACGTACCACACGGCGCATACATACCGCGTGATGACACGTTACCTGAAGTGTCTAACTTAATAAAAATTTGGTTTGGAGTTAGAAATGAATTAATTTTCTTTTGTTTAAATCATGTACTTTTTACATTATGCAATAATCTGTATTCTGTTCATGTTTGCTTCCTTATGTATTTTTTGTTTGTTTATTTTATTGTGCATAAACTGTTTTGTTTCCGGTGGCCTGTAAAGTGCCAAAGGAGTAAAATTTAACAGAATATGATTTGTTTTCAGGGTTCATCCAGGACCTTCGTAGCCAGCCAGTGGACAGGTGAGATACATCTTATCGCTCAACTGAAACAGGTCGCAGGAAGTAGGCGGAGCTTCGGCAGCATGCTCCAGTAACATGTGATCAAGGCATATATGTTTTTATTTTACATGACACATAGAGTATTTAAGGTCACATTATAAATATTTCATATTTCTGTCGGGAGATTTTATGTGTGACATTCAAGTACTAAAATGTAAAACTTTAAGCAGATGTTTACAGAGGTATGAAGGATGAATCAGAATAGTTTTAAACTGGAAATAAACACGGTATCTCATATGTTTTAATTTTGTGACAAAAAACTCGACCAAATAGCTATTAAACTTTATTTGCGTTTTCAGACGATTCTCCGGCGTGAGACGAGACGTGTTTCTCAATGGGGTGAGTCAATAGCACGTTAATTTAGCATTAAAATCTGTACAGCTTCATTCTAATTTCATGTTAACTAAAGTTTTCAGTCTTGTGTGTTAGCCTGTTAGCTTAGCTTCATGTTAAACCTGTGTGTATTAGACTCGGTGACAGGTGTCTGCAGGCACTCACCTGTGTTTCCTGTTTCAGTCTTATAACGACTACATGAGGGACTATCACCACAACGTCGGCCCTCCTGCTCCATGGCAGACTTTGGTGCGTCCCTCTGGTTATTGATCATTTTTCCTGATCGATCAGGTTATTGACAGCAGACTGAACTGATAATGTGATGTCACATGTGTGTCATCAGGCCACATACCCCGGTGTGGAGCAGCCACCCCCACATCACCCTCCGTACTACCACCACAGCCACCCCCCACCACCCCCCCACCAGGCCTACCATCACCACCACCATCCCCAACTGCCGCCACATGAGGCTCCGCCCCCTCGCTTCAGAGACAAGCAGCGACCGCCACAGCACCGCGCCTTCACCTCCAGCCCAGTAAGTCTTTTTCTGATCTTAGTCAGTAGAGACAAAGTCCCGACCATGGATTGTAGTCCACGTTTAGTTTATGTCCTGTTGGATTGTGGAATTAGACGTTTGTCTGTTTAAAAGGACATTTTTTCTCAACTCTAAAATGCAGCTTGTTCTAAAGAGAACTAAGCACCAACATGGGCATCATCCTGTTCCCTAAAAACTTATTTAGAGAAGTGAGAATTGCTGTAGGTTTGTCAGTGTGAGAGTTAGCCTGTTCTGTTAGCGAGCTAGCATGTGGAGCAGCTTGATCAAGATCTCAGTTAGTGTTAAACAAGACATCACTTGTGCAACGTTTGGGTGTGTATTCTTTCCGATTTAAGTCAGTTAGACTTCAAATACTTAGTTGGGTTCCAAAATTATCCCTCAAAATTAAGGAAAATGTTCATGGCACAATTCAAAAAGGATCAGGAAAGCATAATTAATGGAGAATTCTGATATTTTTAAAGCCATTTCCTTTTCAATGTGGGTCCAAAACTTTACAAAATACATATTTTGAAAATGACCACAGTATGGAGTCCAGTCACTAGGACCAATTATCTCTACAAGGCATGTCAGAATGTTGGAAATAAACCACTTTCCGACATCTAACCTCACTCATAATTCGTTTCTTTTTCTGCCGCTTATCCGGGTCCGGGTCGCGGGGCCAACAATTTGAGCAGCTCACTCATAATATTATTGTAAATATACGGTGACATGGAGTAGTTAAGCCAAAAACAATGGATCTCTACTCCATGTTACCAGACAATTTATTAACGTAAGTGTAGTTTGTAAGGAAAAATCCTTTTTATTTCTGACGCTCTGTCATGCCTTGTGCTGTTGCATTGCACTTAAAAAGACCAGTTTCATAAATACCAGAATTCTCCTGTAACTGTTCTAGAGGTCCACCAGGCTATACGGAACTGTACCTCCGTTGTCAGAGACTTCCTGTTTCATGGACCTCACATTAGATGATCAAACTGTAGATGAATTATAATATGGGATTAAACTGATGAATTTATCGCCACAATGTGTGTAATCATATCGATATCCGTTGTGACTGACTTCTGCCTTCCATCATGCAGCATGACTACGACATGCGTGTAGATGACTTCCTGCGGCGGACGCAGGCAGTGGTGAGCAGCCGACGCGAACGCGAGCGCCAGCGGGAGCGCGAGCGTGGAGGACCACGCCGTGATAGAGAGAGGGAGCGAGCGAGGGAGAGGGACAGAGACAGAGAGAGGGACAAGGAGAGGGGGCGGTACCGCAGGTGATTTGATGATGTCATATGAGCCTGCAGGAGGTTTTATTTTGACGGTCAGTGGTTTTTTTGGTTGGTTTCCTATTCTTGTGTAAGAGTATGAATGAAAAAAAACAAAACTTATTTCTGAGCTGCGTGATGACATCATTAGTTTTTAGGTTAATAAAAACACTTTAAAAAGCAAAAAATAAAAACTTGGTTATGTTTTTTTGTGAGTTTGATCAAAACTTTTGATGCTCCTTTGCCAAAAGGGAAGTCACACATCACGGTATGTACATGTTTCTCCACATGTTCGTATGAGATATGATAGAAGATGTATGTAAATAATTTGTGTAGTTTGTCCTGAGCGTTCACACTACATTTCCCTTAATTACTTGCCAATTTCTGAGAATCCCCTCCTCCACATCATGTTGAGTAACACTTTATTCCATATTTTTCATTTGGCTGTTTTAGTCGTAAGGTTCCCAACATGAGGTTTGAGGCCCTCTGAGGGCTCGTCTGAGAATTTGAGAGGTCACATGATGAAGAGCAGTGTAGAAAATTTAGTTGTTTTGGTTTTTTTTTTTACTGGAGAAAGTTGCAGTGTTTCCTGTAAAACTGGTCAGAACTGATGTAATTTTAAGACAAAAGAGTCATGCATTCTTTTTTTTTTTTTAATGTTAATCTTAAGATTGTCTATTTTGTTTATGGTTTATTTTGTATGTTGGTAAGTAACAGCAGTTTTAAACAAAAATGTATGAAGAGAGTCATGTTCTTATTTCTGAGCATTTTCAGTTTTTTGTACCCGTAACTGCCTCTGCCTGGTGATTACATGTCACTTTCTTTCACAAATTCAACCCCCCCCACCCGTTTAAAAAAAAAAAAAAAAAAAACAGCTTGTAAGTTTTCCGATTTGCTTGTCATTGTGGTGACCAAGCGTCCAGCTGATCATTTGTATTGTTTATTTATGGGCAGCAGGTTCAGCTGATCTGAGGCGGTGAGACTTCACTTCCTGCCTCTGAGCAGATGAGGTGGAGACTGTTTTTGTACGAAATAAATAAAAATTTCAACTAATCAGGTGATTTCTTTACTTGTGCATAAAATGTTTTATTCTGTCGGAAGGTAGTACGATTACGCGTTTCCCAAAATGCAATGTTTTTACACCCTGCACTAAGTTCTGCTTATGTAAATATCATCACCGGACTGCAACAAAATGTAACCACATGGGCTGAGATCATGACCCACAATGACTTATCATAGTTTATATCAATACAGAACACTTTACCATCCTTCCATAGAGGGTACGTGACTTCTTCCTTTCTCCATTATTCAGAACATTTACATCTACTCATGGACAAGAAGCTGTTGTATGACAATATTAAAGCTCAGCTGAAGAGGGTTAAAGGAGAGTTCCGTGTTTTAAACCTAAACTCATCTTTTTGACCTTCAGGGGTCTACGACTTTACAAAAGAATCCCCACTTCTTTCTTAAATAATTCAACTTCCGTATAGAGTTCACTTTTTCTGATGAATTTCCAGAATTTTCCTTTAATGTTAACAACCTGTCCTGTAATGAGCATGAACCACTTGTTCGTGAGTAGATGCACACTGTACTGTGAATTACCTTGAGTGAAAGATTTATGAATTGTGGAACGAGACATAGCTGTTTTCCAAGTTTTTTTTTGCCGGAGTGAGCGCCACAAGTGCCATGTAGTTTGTGCATTCTCTTACACCTTTTTATATCAACGTGCCAAGAGCAGATGACGATAAATAAGGTCAACTTGAAATTGTTTCACTACAGTCGACCCCCCGTCAATAACATTCACACGACGACAGAGTTCACAATGCTGTCAGTCGTTCTGAACTTGCCTCATCCTCCACTGAGGTCACCTTTTCTACTCTACAACCACCTTTCCTGCTGTCTTCTGTCTTATTTTTTGCATTCTGGAGACACCTGTTGGTAAAGAAGCGTAACGGTGCAACCACGTCAGGCTCTCTAGCTGGCTGTTTTATATGAAGAAAATTGTTTTATTCGCATGATGATATAAGTTTCAGTTTTTTGTGTCTTCAGTCCTCCTTCTCTCTTCGCTGCCTGCTGCAGTAGCAGCAGCGCAGGAAGCAGTGGACCATCCTCCAGCAGATGACTGTAGTGATCGCCATGACGACGAGCAGGGCAAGGCCCGTATCCACGCTGTCATACTGGAACCAGTTGAGGTCACGTGACGCCAGCCGCAGGTGTGCCCCACCATGTCGCATCACAAACTCCACCCAGAAGACGGCGGTATTCAGTGGTGTCATGGGCCGGTCGTGGTGCAGAGCTGACAGGCGCTGCATGGTGGACTTGTAACTGAACATCATGGGAAAGACAAAAACAAAAAATAATTAACACGCTTCTATTGTTAAGGAGCTAAACTTGAAATACAAATATTATTCATGCCTGAATATTGAAGCATCCCATGACGTTGCCGTTACCTTGGCTGGTCGATGACGGCCTGTAGCGCCTCCGTCAGCTCGTCAGATGTGAAATGGTTAAAGTCGAGCACGATAGCAGCGCCTTGGTGGCCCACCTGGGCGAGGTTACTGTGTTGATCGGCGAACAGCGGGATTCCGACCAGTGGCACGGCGTGGTATATGACCTCATACAGACCATTGGTGCCACCGTGTCTTTGGGTGACCTTAACGGGTGGAACGAAAGGCTTTTATCATAAACGAATTATATTTCTGCTTTAATTGTGAAAGGACCGCAATTACCCTAATTTTAGTTTTACTGTGCTTTTACTGTGAATGTTTCTGCTGGTTTTGTGTGATTGTGTGCGTGTGTGTACCCAGCAGGTCATTCTGAGGGATCCAATCAATGACTTTAGTGTTTGCTGACAGAGTTTTTGGAGTTTATCCTTTGTATCTCCAGATGACCTGAAAGCAAACACACATTAAAGGTTTAACTGGTAAAAATGATGACTTTCTAAGCAGCTTGTTTTTTCAAAAAGAAAATAGAAATGATCGCAGAAGTGAAACAATTATAGCAGTAGAAGTGCTACACTGTAGAAATGTACAAGTTATTTTCAAGTAAAAATGGCCCCTTTCAGATACAGTATTTCCATTAACAGTGACTGATGCCTTTTTTAACCTCACCTCCAGAGGGCACCAGGTCATTAGGTTTAATGGAATCATGGTGCCAAATCTGGTCCCACTTTTCCTACCAGAGTAGAGCATCAGTTGTCCAATCTAACCCCCTATTGTTAATGTCTTTTAGGCTCTAGAGTGAGTTTAGGATAAACTAGGACTGTTTAGCTCAAAAAGCTATACAACACAATAGTGTTTAATATTCGTAATAAATATTTGTACGACTACTTTTCTATACTTCTGGGCAACAACAGAACACACCAGAAAGGACCGGTCAAGTCAGAAATCGGCTCGTCATGTCTGGGGTGAGCCATCAGTGGCAGGAAGCAGAGAGAGGAAAAACACAGTCGTACAAACATTCATGTTATCCTGTATCTTTACAGAGACACGTCAAAAACATGGCTGTTTCACTGTAAGCATCGACTCCATATTCCAGATATTTACAATGCCATTTTGAGTGTATTCAGTGGCGAAACAGTGATACATTTCCGATGTTTTGACTTTGACTTTGTCCCCTGCCGTTGCATTGCACAGCTTTTTGTTGAGCCATATGAAAATACCCGAGTGCTCCTTTAAAGTTTTATCACTGCACCCTCCATGAGTTGGTGGAGCTTCTCACCTTCTGTGGGATTTGTCCAAAGGCAGCAGCGATGACATCCACAGTCTCAGTCGTCAGGTTGGTTACCATGGAGCCAAAGGAAGCCACCACCCCACCGGCATTGCCCGAACTCTGCACGAATGCCTCCAAGTCCTGGAGGAGGTAACATCATTATTACACCCATGGCCACAGTTTGAGTTCAAAACAAAACCACTTGTCCACCATCAGAGCAACAGGAAGTGGAAGTCTTGCCTCTGGCAACTGATTGGCCGGTTTGCAATGCAGACCGCCCACACGCTTGAAGTTGGGCACAGTGGGACGTGGCGTTTCCACGTCCCAGAAGGTCCTGAAGAGCCAGATGTCAGCATTCCCCAGACTCTCGCAGAAGCTGAAGGGGCTTCCTGTTCGGACAGGCAGCCATACCATGAGGCTTTTATTTTGACAAAACCTCTCAGAAATGTTGCTTTTTACATTTTCAAAAACTGTATTTTCTATACTGTTTTTCAAGGAGTTTTAAAAACTATAGAACATAAAATAATAATTCATGCGATTACGTGTGTTTGGGGCATCATAAGTTTTCACAATAACTGTTTGTGTCTTTTCTGAGCTTCCAGTAAAGGCAAACTTATTTATTTCATGAAAAGGTGGAGGATGTCTAATAAACCCTTGCTCAGGGGGCATACAGGTGATTTCTGTGTTCGTGGCCTTTGATCTCACTGTAGTAGTTATCTACTGACAGGCTCCACAGCACTTCACTTGTCACTGAAAGCCACACGTATGTCAAAACGCTGACCAGCCTCTCCTTAAATGTCATGCGGTCAGTGTATATCAGCGGCGACGGCGGAACAAAGGATGGTGGCGCTGGCACTTGGCCGCAGTGACGCTCCCAGATGCTGCCGAACGAGAAACGAAGCGAGAGGATGAAAGGAAGGCCAAGCACATTTGCCACCAGGTCGCCACACATCATCATCGGGTCAAGTAGGACGGCGTCGAACTTGCTTGCCCGCAGGGTCGCCATCAGCTGCTCGTTCTTCAACATGGAGTCACACTGCTGAAGTGCATATTGAAAGCTCCGTCGAATCCAATCACTCATCCTCTGTATTTTGTACGGCAGAGACAAGCGGTGAAGCTCGTACATGGAAATGTGGATAAACTCCTCGGTGACGCTGTGAAACTCAGCTCTGCTGAACGGAACCTGGGAACACAGTGTCGTCAAAAATGTCACTGAAACAGTGTAACAAACACAAAACGTGCCCTCCCACATTTCCTCCCTCCCGGCAGATTTTCAATCTTATCAACTTTATGGGAAAAAGGTATCCAACGTGATGTTAACCCTAAAATGTCTCGTGGAATTAGCATGATAATCAACTAGCTGCAGCTTGTCTTTTCTTGTAATACCACATGTGCCTCAAGAGGTGATAGTGAGTCGCTGTGGCCTCCAGTGTGCAACATGAGGGGATGAAGAAGAGCTTACTCGAGTACCGAACACAAACGGAATCCTAACCACATTCATCACCACCCCAAACACTCGCTTCTTGAGAGAGATTACGTTTGTTCGCAAACATAACAAGCGACACAAGAAGAATGGAGAGAAAATACTGGTAAGGCTTTCCAACACTTCAGAAAAATTTAACATTTAGAGGAGGTGTTTTCCCCGCGTCACACGTCTTTCAGTGTTTACAAAGGCTTATTATCTCAGAGACATATTTTTATAAAGATCATACCGACAGAAGTAATTGGCCATCGCAGCAATTGTTATTGTCTCGGCCAAAACCTTCCTATCAGTGCATCCCTGGCAAACGTTGGGCTAAACGGCACAGATTTCACGGCGCACATTTAAAACACCATAGTCAGGATTTACATATTTTGCACTTAAATGCCAAATTAGCACTACTATGTACTAATTTTTAAAAAAAAGATGAGAGGAGTGTTCTGGAGGTGTATTCATTGCACTGACACTCAGTGAAAGGTACTGAACATGACTGGAAACCAGTCGATGAAAGTAACCGAGTTGGCACCGAACCGCACCTTGAACACCAGGAAGTTGAACTTGGCGGCATAGCGGCTGTTGTTGTAGTCGACGGACGGCGATGCGTCGCCCACCAGCACGGTGACGGAGTGGTTCCTCCTCACCAACTCCTCCATGATGTTGCGCATGTTGAACCAGTGGCTGTACTCGCCCGGAAACACCAGCACATGGCCACCGAGAGCCGGAGTGCGGAGAGAGGAAGAGCAGGACGGAGAACCGTCATCGCGACTCCAAAAAGATTTCACTTCTGGCTTTTCTGTCCCAGATAGCAACGAGAACGCAGAAAAAAAGAAAAAAAACGTGAACCCGAATTGATGCAAACCCACAAGTTCAGCTGCTGAGCCAAAGTCCGGACTGATCAGAGGTCAGCAAGAGATAAGAACTCCATTAAAACTGGATGAAAAGTCACATCATCAATGAAAATATCTGATAAACAAAGGAATACGGTGGCCGAGAGAGGTCAACGCACCGGAGGCGAAGGGGGAAAAAAAGCATGCAAAATAGAGAAAACACGAGTAAAGTTAGAAAACCACTTGATTATGTTTGACAACATGTCCGGTACGAAAATGGGACAAGAGCTTTTGTTATTTGTGTTTTGGAATATGAGAGGTTTTTTTTTTTTTCAAATGCAATACAGTTATTGCATACTGCTGTGTCCTGTACACAGAAAAATCGGTGTCGCCTCGTTGTTTCAGGTTTTAATGTGATTGTATGGCTGCAAAAACACTTGTAAATTTAATACAGTTTTTATTGTATTATGTTTTTGCTCAAATATTTGTTGGTCAGCGCAGAAAGGCGCAAAAATAACTTTACTTTCACAGTAAGTGCTTACACAATCAGGAAAGAAAACAATAGTATTTTTTTCTTTCGTTCGCCTTCGCGATCCGCTAAGGCCTTTATTTTGTTACCCTCAACGGAAATTCGGTCAGTGTCACTTCCGTTTACTTGACGCCGGTTCTGCGGCGATTACAGAGGTGTCGATTCCTCTGGAAATAACGGTCAGGTTCGGCATTTTTTAAACCAGTAATTCGTCTACAATGAGAGATAAGAGGATTTAACGGAGACTAACGAACCCGCCGGCCTTAGCAAAGGTAAAAATAACCGTTAAAATGTCCCGTTTTGTCCCAGTTGAACAGCTTCACACACAGTCAAAGCTGCTAACGACAGTTAGCCGCTGCTAGCTCGCCCGCTTTCTTTTAATTTCCCCCAAATCCCGTGTTAATCTCTTATTCGTCCGCAATATTCCCGCTTCCACAAAGTTTTCCATTTGTATTGCAGCATCGTAAATTACACTATGACGCCATTAAACTGTCCTAATCATGTGCTGGATAAAAGTGACCTGGTTCAGATTCACAGGGATATTTGTGGGGGGTTTTTGCAGTAGGATTGGATGAAATCTCGCGAGATGAAGTGAGAGAAGTTGAAACGTTTCTTTTATTAATACGTTGACTGTTTAGATGAAAGGAACGTTTTAATTTGTCCACCACTTGTAGGAAGACACAGGTTATAAACCGGAATATTATTTCCTTAATCCCTACCAGCAGTAAAAATATTTTAGTTGGGCATGTTTGCATTATTTTTCGCACTATTTTTTTTTAAATTTTGTCCGTCTGTGTGTTGTTTTCTGATTGCAGAATAAAAAAAAACACAAACTAAATTAGACACTTTGGAAAATATTTTTGAAAAAAACATTTCAAGAAGGATTTTTTTTGTAAAGAATATTGTTTGATTTAAGATTTAAATATTTCCTGACGCTGCACATTTTTTAAATTCTTGTTAACCCAAGAATCTTAATATTTATAATATGTTAAACAAAGGTTTTCTATTTTAACAGGTGATCTGCCTCTATATTAAAAATAAGTTTTAATTTGAAGTTGTTTTTTTTCACAACTCACATTTTTCTTACAATTGTCTTGTGTTTTTACACTTAGACAATACTTACTGTCTCTCTCAGTCCTCACCATGCTCACTCGGCCGCTGACACGTAAGGATGGTGATGATGGGGGGCTGGGCCTGGTAGTGGTGTCATCACATCCTTCTCTTCCATTGGATAATGAGGCTGACGATGATGATGAGACTCAAACAGGTGAGGGCTTTTTCTTTTTCTTTTGTGGTTGTTATATTAGTATTATTATTTTCAAGTGCACACTGACTGCTGTTTGTCTTCCATCAGGACTGTTTTTTCCTCCTGCGCCTGCTTGGCACTCCTCTTCTTCCTCCTCCTCCTCACCCTCTCCTCCTCCTTGTGCTTCCTCTTCCCCCCCTGCTCATTCTCAAACTGCTTCTCCCACCTTTCACTCTCCTTCTCCTCTGACCCCCCCAGCTGCTCGCTCTAGTCCTGATTTATCATTCTCTTCTCTTCCTGTGTCTCCTTCTCCATCGTCTGCCTGTCCTCCTACTCCTGTTGCTCCCACTCTTTTATCTGCTGCTTCATCCACTCCTTTTCCTTCTTCTACCTCCCTTTTTTCTCCTTTGTCTCCTTTTCCTGCCCCTAAATCCCTCCTACCCCCAGCTCCCCATTGTCATGGTGGGTCGTCTTCTCTTTTTATTTTACCTCCTCTTGTTCTCCCTTCTTCTGTTTCCTCGTCCACTCCTGTCTCCACCATTCCGACTCCTTCCTCTGTTTCTCCCCCCATCTCTTCCCTTTGTATTTCTCTTTCTTCATCATCTCCTCCTGTTCATCCACCATTCCATCTATTACCTCCTTCTGTGTCATCTCCTTATTTGGTCTGCAATCCAACTCCTCCTACTTTAGCTGTTTCTACTTCCATACCTCGTCCTTCCCCCCACGACACTCCTCCTCCTGCCTTCTATACTCCTTGTCCTCCTCCTTCTTCCTCCTCTCCTCCTGTCCCTTCAACCCTCTTTTCTCCCCCTTCTCCTTCTTTTTCACAATTTCCCACAGCTCCCTCTGTTCTTCCTCCCGCCCCTCCTCCCTGCTGCCATTGCTCCTCGCTCCTGCCTCGCCTGCTCTCAGCCCACCGGTTGGAAATTCGACGCCTCCTACGAGGTGCTGTGGCGTCCCTTGGTCGTCGTCTGGACTCTCTGGAGAGGAGGAGCAGCAGGAAGATGAGGAAAAAGAGGAGTGGGCACAGAGGAGGAGAAGAGGGGGGAAGAGAAGTCTGTTCACGTGGTGAGATCTCTTTTCCTTTATCTTCTGTTAGTTGGTTATAGTTGTCGTCTCTAATTATCTCTTTGTGTTGTTCTTTAGTTTCTGCCGTCTCCTCCCCGAGCCCCTCCTCCTCCTCACTTAACTCCGCCCACAACTTTCCTGTTACTAGCTCCTCTTCATCATCAGACAACGAAGACTCACCCACACCTCCTCTTTGCTCTGGTTTGAGCGAGTCAGAACAGAGGAGGAGGAGGAGGAGGAGAAGCACTGAGGAAGGAGAGGAAGAGGATAGGGGGAAGAAAAGGAGGAGGAAGATCCACAGAAGGGAGATGAGTATTCCTCTGGAAAACACAGATGAAGACACTGAAGAGGAGGATACAGGCAGATTTGTGGGGAGGATGGCAGTGTCCTTCAGAGGAGGCTCAGAGGAGGAGGCGTTGCTCACTCTGTACAACTTTGACCACAGAAAACACAGAGGAGAAGAAGAGAGGGGGACCAGCCAATCAGAGAAGGCTGTAACTGTCATCAGGCGGAATGGTTTCAGGGCACCGCCGCTGCTACATAGGTGACAAAAATAATGATACAATTTTGTCAATAAATAACAAAACCAAGTAAAATGAAAATACAATTTACCAGTTCAGACATTGTATTATTATAGCAAGAATTGTTAACAATTATAAAAACCAAAATTTTTTCTAAAATTGCTTAAAACATGAACAATAAGTCATTCAAATAGTGTAATTATAGGTTTTAAATATTGTTACATTAGTTTTTATTAATAGAAATCTAATATATTTGCAAATATTTTTTGCATTACTTTTTGCAGGAGCTCCAACTTGTCTTCCCAGAATCCCCCGCACCTCCTGCAGGCAGCGCACAGTGGTCCTACCTGCAACCAATCAGAGGCACTCGACCTCTCCTCAGGCCGTTTCTTTGACCTTCCTCCCCTCAACCCCTCATCCAATCAGAGTGCTTTCCATTTTTGGATGTGGTCCTCCTCCTCATCCTCAATTAGACCTTCCCTCATTTTGCGGTTGTCAGCAGTTGCCGTGGAAACAGTGTCAGAGACAATGAGAGGCGGAGCTTATGGGAGTCACCTGTGGACCCTGAAAGACTGGACAGCTCCGCCCAGTCTAAGCAGCGACCACTGGTTTGTTCCCTCTAGTAATTACATAAATATTATTAATATTCATAGTTGATCATTAAATCATCATTTGCGATAGTTTGACAATGAACACCGAGTTATCACCTTTGTCTTTGTAGTTACATGCAGGCGTCCATACCCAGGTAACTCTAATAAATGTATTCTTTAAATAAATTTAAATTCAATTTAAATTTTGTTTGTGCTAAAATAAAATAAAAAAAACAATGTCTCTGTTACCTAGCCCACCCTCTCCCGCCCGGAGACAGCTGAAAAAGCGGACCAATCACAGTTCCCGGAGCCTCCACCTCCCACGGCGACGGGCCCTTCCTTCATGCTCGGCCAATGGGCTTTCAGCAGTGCTTCCCACCAGCCAATCACCAGCAGACTCAGAGTTCCTCAAGACAAATGGAGAGGTGTTTTTCTAATGTTTTTTTCTCCCATTTTCTTTTACTT
>KV751375.1:2661466-2674685 GCA_001698575.1 Mola mola | reverse complement strand
ATCTTCCTTCCTTCTGCTTCAGAGAGAGAGAAAGAGAGAGAGAGAGAGTCACCTTCATCAATAATTAAGCTTTGCTCGGCCAACAGGAGACATACTGACCCGTCAGGTAACATAAATGTACAGAAACAAAAACGAAATGAATAGAAATGGTTCAGGTGAAAACACAAATAACTGAATACTTTAAATGAAAAGATAAAAAGAAACAATATGACATCAATCAATAACTCATTTTAACTGATGTTAAAATGTCATTGATAGTAAAATTTTCAAAACCTTCAATGATCGATAATCCGATCTGCAACTTGATCGACCAATAAAAAGTGGAGTTGCTCTCAGGTTTCTATTAGCTGCTGGTTCCAGGATATTAGGTTACAGCTCAGTCTCTGTAGGTCACCTAGCAACAAATATGCACACACACGCAAATCTAACCGGAATAGAATGAAAAAAGTTGGTCATGTGACACGTCAGCAGGGAGTTTTAGTTTTCACACGCTGCTGGTGATGATAATGATGTGGATGTGCTCTTCTTCACTCCATACATCACATCACATTACAGGCTGAAAGATCACCGAAGATATGTCAAGCTGGATGACATGAAAGCTCGCCAAAAGTGAAGCCTAAACCTTTCAATTGCCCCCTGGTGGCTGGCTCCAGCATAGCTCATGAAATAGGACATATAGGACAAACTGCTTCCCGAAGGATCCCCATCATTTTAGGTAGCTCTTATTACTCTGACATATCTTCAAGTGTTCATAGTCCTGATCAGTTTAGTTTAAATAGCTATGTGTTGCTGTAAAAAGAGGTAAGAGGTCATGATTGTCAGCTTGTTAATGACTCGTTTATGTTTTATGTGTATTGGTGTGTTAACTCTGACTGTAGTCTGTGCTGCTTTTAGTGTCCCAGCTGTCTGTAAACGCACCAGGTGAATTGGTTTGACACCTTAGAGGGTCTGGGGCCCTGAATTTGACCTGTCAGGCGCCATACATAAAAAATACCTGCAGACATTATTCAGGGATAGAGTGTTTTTAGAATAAATAAACTATTTTTGTATTTATTGACTTGTAAACAGATCAGATAAAAAAGCTCAGATAGAATTTGTTCATAAATCATCAGACAAGAAAATACAATGTGAAATATTCATCATATTTATTACATCAAATCTTAAAGATTCTCCACTGATTTCTCCACATATTTAAAATTAAATTAACAGATTAATGTGATTTTTTTATTGTGAGGAATTTAATTGTATTGCATGTCTATTTTAAACATTCCTTTCTTTTAACAAAAAAAAAATATAAATACTTTATGAAATCTTTCAACACTTCCTGTAACCACAACCATTTCCTCTAAAACAGAAAAAGGGGTCAAATATAAAACATGTATAAAATATACAAAAGGACCCATCACATGTTAGCACAGTGTCTTTGTTAATATTTAAATTAAGAATATCAAGTGTAAAATAAAGTTGATTCTATTTAAAAACTTCAGGCAGAAACCAAATCAAATATCATTTATTATTTCCCAATTTTTAAAAATAATAAAAACTTACGGATTACTGTAAATGACTATTAACATTTACAGTAAATGATTACTGTTAATCTAAACTTTCAGCCATGTCTCATGATCTTCTTGTATTCAAAATTTAAATGACTCATGACTTCATCATCGCTTTGTTTCAAATTTAAATTACACTTCAACAGGAAGTTCATAGATTTTTTTTTTTTTAATTTTCATCTAATAAGAGGCATGAAATGGTTGCCATTTCATGTCTTTCTGATTGATTGCCTTCATTAATTGGTTAGGGTGAATAAAGCGGGGTAATCCAAGTAGTGGAATCTATGAAAAACAAATTTGTGTAACTTCACGTCCTGTCCTTCATTCTCTTCCTTCTTTCCTTCCTCTGTTCTTCTTCTTTCTCTTTCTCAGTTGCTCCCTTTTATCCTTTGTTGTTTTCCTCAGTAGAAAAAAAAAAGGAAACATCAGTTTTAAAAGACCAGGAAACAAGTAAATCCAAGCGAATCACAGTTCTCCAGTTGCTGTCACATCACTTCTTTCTCCTGCAACGGTAGCAACAGCCACGGCTCCTCCCCTCCTCTTCCTCCCCCCCTCCAGCTTCCTTCACCACGTATGGCGGTGGGGGAGCCAAACTTGACACCCCATACGGATTCCCATCGTCACTCCTCAAAGCCATCGGATTGACTATCACAACATCATTAGTGGGGCGGATCTTAGCCCGGGGGATGACCACCTCACCATAAGGGTTTTCTGGGGAGATACTGATTTGCGTGGACATGGCACGAGCGCTGGGCTTAAGGTGTTCAAGTAATCAACTAATCAGAAGATAGGAAGCAATCAGGGCGACAGAGCTCTGTGGAGAAAAGAGAAAAAGAATTAATCGGGAAGAAGGAAAGGAGGATCAAAAGATACAAACTAAAGAAAGCGGGGCCAAGAATGGAGCCCTGTGGAACCCCGCAAGACGTGGGAGCAGGAATCAAATCAAATCAAATCAAATTTTATTTGTATAGCCCAAAATCACAATTTACACATTATTTCACTGGGCTTTGACAAACTGTACAGATGTACATCCTCTGCCCTCCGACCCTCGAACCGGGTGAGGAAAAACTTAAAAAAAAAAAAAAAAGCCCTAAACAGGGAAAATAAGAAACCTTATCCTTCTTCCTGGGACCGACAGACGTGTAATAAATGTCACTTGTACAGAATAAAACAACATGGCAATAACAGTTTACTAAGAATGTTTGAGTTCAAATGGGTCTATAAATCCAGATATGGTATGGGTATAGTATGTTGGTCCAACACAGATGGAACCAGACCAAGTTGAAGGGACTTCAAGACAACTCTTTGAATAGCGTGACAGGGGTAAATATCAAGATCACAGAGTCAGTCAAATCCTTTATCTCACAGCAGTGTGATGACTCAGCTGAAGGTAGAAATGATTCAGCAGTTGTAATAGACATTTCGATAGTTTCTATCTTGTCACCACTGATGATATTGAAAGAAAAATTTCAGTTGTACCAGTTTCAGAGGTAAGAGAGTCCCTATACAAGGGATTTAACATAAATAACTCCTCATATTGGAGTCTATGAACTTTGAGTGTAATTTTTCTTCATTTACTTCAACTCTTCTTGTGTCAAGGAAATAAAGAAGTCCTCTGTAGGAAAATTAACTGAACTTAACTTCTACAATGTCAAGCTCCACCCCCTCAAATCATCTGGAATGGATGGATTTCTACATAGAAGAATCAGAGCTGCGGTTTAAATTTAAAGCTGCGGTCTCTTGTAGAAAGACAGACAGTGAATGTAGCTAGTAGTATCGGTAGACAGCCACTAGTATTCGTAAATTCCACCTTATTTGCTGATACACTGATAGCCTTCAACAATGTCATCATTGGCCGATACCAATATTGAGCCGAAAAATCGGTGCATCCTTATTGTGGTTGTTTTTTTCAGTTAGTAAGAAAAATATATGCAGGAATATCTCCTCCACATTGTTTTAGTTTGGAGCAATTGTTCCCAGGATGCAGGGTTACTGGTGATCCCCAAAATCTCCAAAAGTAGAATGGGAGGCAGAGCTTTCAGCTATCAAGCTCCTCTCCTGTGGAACTATCTTCCAGTCTTGGTACGGGAGGCAGACACAGTCTCTGATTTTAAGAGCAGCTTAAAACCTTCCTTTTTGATAAAGCTTGTCGTTAGGGCTGGCCTATCTAGCCCTTAGTTATGCTGCTATAGGCTCAGGTTGCCAGGGGGACATTCCATGATACACTGAGCTCCTCTCTTCTCCTCCCCCTATGACTCTATCTTTTCTCTAACTGTCCATACGCTAACAACACTGCTGTTGTCCTGCTTGACAGGAGATCTTGTGACACGGATCCTAGGCTGGTTTGCCCCACACAAATCCATGGACTACAATGACTTCTGGACCGACAGTTATATACAGTCTTACTAATCTGTTATTGTCATGTTGTTGTGGTCTGTACAAGTGACATTTATTGCATTTATTGGGAAGAGGATTCCCTCCTCTGTGGTTCTTCCTGAGGTTTCTTACTTTTCCTCACCCGCTCTGGGGGTCTAGGGGCAGAGAGTGCCACATCCGTACAGTTTGTAAAAGCCGAGTGAAACAATTTGGGCTGCACAAATAAAATCAGATTTGACTTGATTAAATATCTAAGCTAACGTTAGCTAGCCTTACACTGTAGGCGCTGTAGAGGAGCAGGACAAACCGAATGGACTGAATCATATCAATATGTGTTTACTGTCTGTGTGTTAATGTTTATCTCCATCAATCTTACACATAATATGAGAGTTTTGACTCATATTCACCCTCTGTGGTGACTTCAGCTCTCCAGCAACCCCGTCAAGGAGACTTTAGGCTCTTATGTGTCCAAGTCAGAGCAGATTCTGAGGTTTCACCAGATTTAAAGCTAAATACCTGAGAAGCTGAGTGAAGGTTTCGTGTTTGCAGTCAAAGAGAAAAACGGAAAACATTGTGTCACCTGACTCACCTGTTCAAGGCTTTGCAGCTTCTGCTTCTTCTTCTTCTTCTTCTTCTTCTTCTTCCCGAATCTTCTGTCTCTGAATGACAACTGCTGTTCTTTTGCTTTTATCCTGCTTCCGCTTCCCTCTTCAATAAAGTCACAACCTGAAAGAAACAACAATAATCCCAATTCTCTCTCCTTTTTGCTGCCTATGAAGCTCACTGCAACGCCTCACCCAAACCTGTTCTACCTGCTGACACTCCCTCTCTCTCTCTCCCTGTTCATTCTCTACAGAGCTCCGCCCCGTCGCTAACACCTTAAACCCCAATCCGCTGTTTCAGTACGTCACTGCAGCTCTCTGTTGGTGTCAGAATCAGATTTATTGGCCATTATTTGAACACAAGCAGGGGATTTGTCTTGATTTTAAGCTTAACTACGGAAAATGCTCAGTGCTGTGACACACACAGTCCCCAGTGACCCATAAAATAACTAAAAGTCCCAGTCTGGCCTTCCACACTCTTCATACTCCAGCGGTTCTCAACCCTTATGAGTCACAACCCACCAGAGGAATCAGCTAGTGGACGCGAGCCCTTCTATACATCACTGGTACAGACTATGTTAATAGAAAAAACATTTCCTCTGTCTATTTGTGATTTGATTTTGAATGAATTGTTTTCTTTATTTCTTCACAACTACCTTGAGACCCCCAGAAGTCTCAGAAATTATCTCACAACCCACTTTGGAGTCCGGCGAATCACTGGTTTGTACAGAGAGCACGATTTATGCTGAAATCGGCAGTAATGATGAGATCAGGGGCAGATTCGGGATGTTTGAGGGGCACAGGACTTACTTTCAAGGCCTTTTAATGCTTTAATCCTTTTAATGGTTCAAATTGTGGTCATATTTAGGGAAAAGTAGAGCATGCGGTTGAGATCGATGAGACATTACTGAGGTGTTTGTAGTTAATTCCAAACTTCTTCACTCTGTCATGGTCACCTCTGGCTCCAAAAAGCAAACAAAATGTGGACTGTTGTTTTCCTTTTTATCCTTTTTAACTGCGGGTGCAATGATATGAAGGTTTTGGCTGACGGCAACTTTTAAATCACAGTTGGATGATATGATCTCTATTACATTTCAACTTTTAAAAAATACTAAAAGGCCTGTAACCAGTGACACGGTTAAACACACTCTTTTTCTGGATTTCACAAAGTCGGGGTGACCGATCAGCAGCACACCACCTCAACGTGAGAGCAGACGTGGAATAAACCGTCACCCACACACAGAAACATGTGTCACAAAGCTCTTTGTCTGTGCCGAAAACAAAAACACAAAAATACAAAAAAAAAAGAAAAAAAATCCAAGGCCCTCCTCTGGGGGGAAAAAAAAAAAAATGTTTATAAAGCTTTGATTCTCATGACTATTTCATGTAGAAATTGTTAATTTTAGTCACTAGAAGTTGGGGTCTGTGGTTCATTATGACCTGGCCTGATAATTCCCCTCCACAGCCCTTTCTTTTGTTTTGGTTTTGTGATGCTTGTTTTCTCCTCCTATAAGATCTGGGATTAATGATGATTTAAAGGAGAATTATGGTATTTTTCAATCAAAGCCCTATTTCCTGAACTTTAAGGGCCCAAAATTGAAATTTTTGAAATTTACTCCAGTAAGGAGTTTCCTCTCTAGGACTGATTAGCTTGACGAACAAACACAAACATCATTTGTGTGTCATTTCGTTTTTCATATAAAGGATTCCTTTATTTTTTGACTGAAAAGGTGTTGGCCCAGAATTTGCATTAGTGCATCCTTTGTATTTTGTGAAAAGGTAATTCATTTTACTATTAAGTGCTTCCCGGTTGCCTTTGCTTTGTCTATATTCACCATACTCACGACATGTTGTACTTGCTTTTATGCTTTTATTGTGCTTTATAACAATCAGTACTTCCTCATACTTAAAAACTACATTTCCTCTGAGGTGCACCAGGGCGTAAAGGTGTGTTGCATTTCGCTGATGGTTCAAATTTTATCAAAATTAGTTGTGTACGCTCTGATGAAGGCTTAAGATGAAAAGTGCCAACCTGCACAGAGCTAAGTGTGCAAAAATCCCTGCTTTCATGACGTCATTGTTAAAAACACAGATGACAGGATGTTTAAATAATTAGCTGGATAGCAAGCAAATATCCCCTTTAGCAGATGGATGTAAATGCCAGAGGAGAAAGCAGGTGACAGATACAAAGTACGACCGGTAGACGGCGGTGCAACATGTACAGAAAGAAAAAATACTGCACGAATGTGTATATTGATGAAAAAAAAATGAATATGCTAATCACAACATCCGTCCATCCATCCATTGTTAATACATCTTTAACACTATAGGCAACATGTGGTCTGCACATGATTTCTTCCTCTAATATTCTGATCTGTGATCAATAATCTGAGTTACTGGATCCAAAATGTTAATCTTGATATATTTCACAACATAAATACAGTTTATTTCTTTGTTTCTCTCTCTGCCTTCTGCAGTGTGTTTTAATACCTCATAGCTAATAAAACATTCAAATAACTCATCAGACATTTGCAGAGATGAATCCTGACATCAGTCAAATCTGTGTGTCTCTAACCGGTTGGACAGAAACTTCCTCTGGCACCAAGCCCCGCCGACGTCCTGCTCCCATTAGCCCCAGTGTGTTTGAACGCCCTTCATATTGTTATAAATGTTATTAATGCTTTGTCTTGTCTGTGACCTCATCAAGGTTGAGGGAGATTTTTCTTATTTCCTATAAAGTCTGATGTCAAATCAGAGTTCTGGACCAGCTCTCAGATCTTCTGAGTTCTCAACCAACCAGAAGAAGAGGAAAAACTAAACACCATATATACAAAATGAAATACTCAGCTTAGTATCATTATCATCACTGATTATCATAGAAACAACCTAAATGTTACCGGACGAAAATCTCACCGATGAACCAAATCACCTGATTATTGTAATTATTATTGGTATCGGTCGCTTCTCTTTGTACGTTTTAGAAGCCTTGTTTAGTCTTTGGATGTTGCACCTGCTAATTCCAGAGTAAAATGCATTACTGTGGTCAAGCCTGGAAGAGAGAAAAATCATGGGTGACTTCTTACTAGTCTGCACAGGAAGATGAGTCCAAAGTTTCCTGCTTCTTTTTTGAACGGTTTGCCATTTAATTGCAAAACATTTGTGGTCAAAACATCCGGTTTTTAATTTCAGAAAGGCAAATATTGAAGTACCATCTAGTATCTTTATACTTCAATAAAGGACTAAGTGGGGGTTGTAAATACAACCATTTCAAACCTTTTACAGTATTTTAGTCTCCAAGTGAAATATAGAATAATGGGTAAATTCTACCTTTGCTACCTATTTTTCTGATAACTTCATCACAAAAAATATCATTAACTAAACCTTAAGATTCTTGCTCTGCGTTGGGAGGTGAACATGCACAAGCGAACCCATAAAACTTTATAGTAAGACATGAACACGTAAATCCACATGTCAAGCTCTGATAGACTTTTGTGTTTGTTGAATATGTAGAGTTTTATTGTTCAGTTGTTGAATGTTTGGTTAATTAGGTCACTTTTTTTGTGTAATTAAAGTGTAATTTGCTAAAGAATTCTAAACAGACCTTACCTAAATGTTCTTAGTTAATACTTACTCAAAACATTAAGTGAAAATCTATAAAAACTAACTGAGTGCAAATTGTAACATCAAATTTATTTAGATTCTGTGGGTGTGTTATGTATATTGGAAAGAAAGACATCTATGGCTGATCACAAATACTTTTGAATTACATATATATACAAATATATATATGCATAGTTTATTCATTTAAACTTTATTTTTAATAGACAACTGGACAATTAAAACACTTGGTACAACATAAATTAAAGGAGAGACAACAAATTACAGAAAAATAAAATAAAAAAGCAAATCTTCTTCTACCTCTTTCTTTAGGCTTTAGGGTTTTCTGGGAGTTGCCACAGCGAATCATCTCTCCCTGTCCTCTGCTTCCTCTCTCACACCAACTGTCTGCTTCTTCTCACACCACATCCATCAATCTCCTCTCTCCCTCCTGCCTGGTGGCTCCATCTTCAGCATCCTTCTACCAATATATCCTCTGTTCCTCCACTGCACATGTCCAAACCATCTCAATCTGGCCTCTCTAACTGTGTCGTCCCTCTGATGTGCTCCTTCCTCATCCTGTCCATCCTCGTCACTCCCAAAGAGAATCTTAACATCTTTAACTCTGCCTCCTGTCTTTTGGTCAGTTCCACCATCTCCAAACCAAACAACCCCGCTGGTCTCACTACCCTCTTGTAAACCTTCCTTTCACTTTTGTAGCCATTTCCAGTCTTTTTGCAAAATCCACCACCATCTGTCCTTCCAGGTTCCTTTCCTTGACACCAAACCTCCTCATCCCCTCTCGTCCCTTCACCAACATGCCCATTGAAGTCTCTCCTCTACCACTTCGTCTAACTCGCCCCAGAAGTTCTCTTTCTCTTGCATCTCACAGCCAACTTGTGGGTCATAACCGCTGACAACATTCATCATCACGCCTTCAATTTCCAGCTTCACACTCATGACCCTGTAGACCGACACTCTTTTCACCTCTACGACATTCTTTGCATGCCTCTCCTTCAGGATCACGCCTACTCTGTTTCTCTTCCTATACACACCATGATAGTACAGCTTGAACCCTGCTCCAGTGCGTCCAGCCTTGCTGCCCCTCCAGCTGGTCTCTTGGGACAGGCACCAGGAATACACTGGTTTGTGACCCCTGGTTTGCCCTTATTATGGATATCAATGAATCATTCAACAAGAAAAATCCAAGCTTGAAAAAAAGTGATGCTCAAGCTTTGAAAGCTTGACAAAATAAATTTGAACACATAAAGGTGAAAAAAACAAATGCTCTAGAGATTAGCCACCTACGTCACAAAATAAACAGATGTTTTTTTTGTCAATACTGACTCTTTGTCTAAAAAATTATTGACATGGATAAATAACATTTCCCACCTTTGGGGTTTCTTTTCAATATCCTGTTGGTAATTCCAACAGGATATTCAGATATTTGCTTTTTTAAATGTAAGGAGAAAATTCAGAGGTGAAAGTGCTCATATGGAATTTATTTCTGTATCATTTATCCATAAATAAATAATTATTGATCCCAAATCGTTGCACGTTACCCCCCTCTCCCCCTTTTCCGTTTCCCACGGAAGCCCCTCCCTGTTAGCCGCTAGCCGCTTAGCTCCGCAGCCTGACGACAAGAGGAGCAGCCGGGAAAGCGGAGGAGCAAAGCACGGCGAAGAGGAGGAGATGAGCCCCGCGGAGGACGGCAAAGCACCGCGGTGACCGGACAGCGACTCTGCCGCCGACAACAGCTGCTTCACGGTGCGTGAATGTGGCCAAAATGGGCCCAGCAGAAGTCGAAAAACAGCGAACCTCCTCCGGACTCTCCCCCTCCTCCTCCTCCTCCTCTGTCTGCCGTTCAAATCTTTTCTCTATTTACCCGGACGAAAGAGCAGGGAAACCTGCGCCCCGGCAGAAGAAGTTAGGTCTTTTCTTGTCGGTTAGGTTGGTTGTTAGTCAGTCGTAAAGCCGGAGGTTAGAGGGGTTTTGGAGCCGTCAGCAGCCCGGCAGCGTCAGTTATCCTGTCGGTCCAGTGGAAACTCCAGAGCCGCCGTTATCTGTTAGCCTCCTAGCGCCACTTCCCATCACTTTTAATGGGAGTTAGCCGCTAGTGTTAGCCTAGCTTCAGTTTTACACCAGCGCTGGTGGAATTTTTAAGGCTTCAGAGACGGTGAAAAATTAGGATTTAAACGTTTTGGCCACATGTAAGATTAAATAAGGTTTCCTGAAGGCTTTTGGAATAAGTTTGAAACGTGTGTGGAACGTTTTGAAAGTGGTTTTGGGAGAAGGAAGCAGGATGTTTTGGCAGTTTGTACTTTTAAGTCAGTACTGCTTCCAAGAGTTTCATGCTGTAAATTGAGGATATGCCAAGAAAACATTTTATTTTGAATTAAGATTTTAGTAGTGTTTAAATCTTAAAGTTGGTTTTGATGAACTATGAAGCTATTGGTGACCCTTTACCCTTACAGAATGGCTTTAGAGATTTGGGATATGTTTGAACATTCCTCAAGTTTTTCAAGTCAAATGGTGGTTTAATCTTGATTAAACATTTTATTTGAGAGTGTATTTAAAGAGCATTCCAAAGGTGATTTTTACTTGGCCTGCAAATTTAATCTGCCAACAATTTTTAAACAATTGCAACACTTTGCAATTCCTAACCGTTTGTAATTACATTAAAGGGTTTTGAGAAATTGAACAGCTTGGATATATTTAAAGATTTTAAGTAGAGATTTGGAGGATGTTGTTGGATTTTATGAAGATTTCTAAGAAGTCTTGTTTAGAAGGTTGCAAGCATGCATTTTGACCATTTTAAGTAAATAAAATCAGCAGTAGCGCAATGTAGAAATGCTACATTATAATTGACCGAGCTGCTTAATGTTCATGATAGATTCAACTTTAAATGTTAAACATCGTTTATGATTTTTTTTTTTCCCTTTTCTGATAATCTTGGTTCTCTCTCTCTCTCTTCAGTGGACCATGCAATTATTCCTTGCCCGCCCCGGCCGTTAAAGAGTGTGTGTGTGTATGTGAGTGAGTGAGCAAGTGATCCAGGATGGGGTTTGGTCGGGATCTGAGGAATTCCCATGAGGGATTACTGAAGCTGCAGGACTGGGAGTTAAAGGTAAATGGTTTGATTTTAAAGAATCTGTAATGTATTTCTTCTGAATTTGATTGTCATTTATGTCGTCTGCTGCAACCTTCATCCTCATGTCTGCTTTGCCAAATCCATTCCTGTGTACTCCTTTAATCCAAAACGAAAACCAAATCAGAAACCTGTTATTAATCTGAAAGAAGTTTCCACATGCTTAGATGGAGATTTTAAAAGCCAGACTTCCCATAATGCAGTGACATCAGATCATGTGGATAAAAGGGCCATGGACTATAAACAACAGCCATCATTATCTTTTATGTGAATATGTCCATCTTATCTGCCTTACAATCACGATTCTTATTCCTCTCAGCTGGTTTAACGAGTTCACCCAACAGGTCTTTGCTTTGAGAACTGAACTAGTGGTGTTAGCTTACTGACTGCATAGCTAAGTACTAGCTGAGCTACAGGAAAAGTGTCACATGGGTCTGGTTAGATGTTGCTGTGGCTCTTAGTCTTTAGTACCAGAAATGAAACACTGTTTGCAAATGATTTTTAGGCTCCAGCACAAGTTTCTTTGATTAGTCTCTCTGCCTGTGCGGTCGATAACACTGTCCTGCTGTGGTTCTGTGAAATTTGATTTACAACATGTCCCTTTTTGGGGGAAGAAGAATGCCATTTCTTATGGCTGTTATTGTTAAATTACAGTAAAAGTAGAATTAAATTAGTGCACAAATGACCCAAAGACGCTGTGTGGAGTCACAATTTTGTATGTTTACTCTGCCTGCTGTAAAACATGCAAGATAGATTGGAAAGATCAATTTCATCCATCTTCAGTCATGTCCTTCTCTGTTTGAGTGGTCAGAGGCTAGTAGATAACTGATTCGCCACCCAAGAATGTGGTAGATGAGGCTGGGAACATAAATAAAATACCTGCATCAACCGAACACTGTCTGAGGGACGACCTGACACTCCCCAGCTCCACAGTCTGCCGGAAACCAACCTGTTGTCTTGGTAATGTGCTTGGCGACGCTGTGCTGTTGTGATGTATGAAACACAGACAGGGACAGGCCATTCTAGCATTCCTGTTATTTTCTCTGTCACAAAGTGAAAAGGGACATCACAAACTAGACTAGTATGCCACTATAACAAGATATGACTCCAACAGAAGAGTATCGAGCTAATGTAAAGGATCTTTAGCTGTCATCTGGCGTGTTTGGGAAAGGGAAACTCCCCCAGAGAGAGAGAGAGTAACAGACATACCCTGAAGAAATTTGGTCTTCCTCTGTAATCACTAAAACCAACATTGTGTTCAGAGAAAAAGCCGAAGCAAGCGCAGACTAGCTAAAAATGCTAAACGCCTGTTTTTAGCACATGATTTAGCTGGTGGTGCCCTCCTGCTGAGGGTTCACTTCCGGTCAGTTCTCAACCGTTTCTAATAAAAAAATGTATGAAAATGTATCCGTGTTTGTCGCCCTCTAGCTGCTGGAGACGGTAAAGCGCTTCATGACTCTACGGGTGAGGAGCGACAAAGAATACGCCAGTCTGCTGCTCAGCATGACTCAGCAGACTGAGAAACAGGAAGCTGCCGATTATGTCAGCACTGTGAGCAAGGTAAGGAACTTCACTCAGTGCCCGATCTGATTATGGAGAGCAAGCTGACTGGTCTCTGGTTGGGTCCACGCAAGTCCAAGTCAAGCTACGCGACTTTTAGCCCCATTTTCCACTCGTCAACAAAGTCTGCGGCTCACTGAGAGCACCCCCAGATCCGCGTTGGATCAGCACTCATCACATCTGTAGTTGAACTCGTCGCAGATGTGACCCGGAAGGCTCGTGAGCTTGTTACCGCCTCAAACTTTTGGGAAGCTAAATATCTAGCGGACTAAGCTACAGCTAGCCAATCAGAGCACAGGACACGGGTGAAGGAAAACCATCGACAGCATGTGAGGCTGAGACCCAGAAGAGGAATACAACTTAAACAAACATGACATGTCTCT
>KV751375.1:2629500-2652981 GCA_001698575.1 Mola mola | reverse complement strand
ATATATATATAAACTAAAATTTCACAAAAAAAGGAAATAAAAGTGCAAATCAATCATGGGTTCTGATTGGTCAGCATCACTTCCTGAGCTGTGTAAGGGCGGAGCTGAAATGTTAATGACTTCAGAGCGCCGCCTACTGTTACTGTAAATAAGATCGAGATGTTTCTACAGTGTTCTTTTTTTGAGTTCTTACTGGTTTTGTGTTCAAACACTAATCATCTGTTTTGTCTTTTGTATTTGTTTAAACTCTATAAAAATACTATCGTAGCATTTATTATGATAATAAATCATACGAACAAACAGACCGGATGTGCGATGCCGTTTGTTTTTTCATTGTTCTTGTTTTAACGGGCTCGAAAGTTAACTGGCTATGATTTAATAATTACAAATTTATGGTTAACTGCAGGTGACTTGCGAGATTGTTTTTGGTGCTAATCGTAAGATGACAATGACAAGAAAAAATGAAATTGTGTATAGTTGAACAAGCTGTCTTTGTAGGACAATTTCATTTTTCATTTAAATGCAGGGATGTTTCCACCTTGAATAGCAAGAAACTTAAATTTCTATTACGAACTGTTACGCATTTTTTTAAGAGATGACATTTTATTTTTATCCAATTTTTCTGTACATGCTTACGTTTGAAGTTTTTAATTAAATTGTTGACTTCTGATTTCATCAGTTCAACCTTTCATTCTCCAAAGGCCCGTGGTAACCAGTAAAGTCCTTCATAAACTTAATACAACAGATATTATTCCTTTTGCATAAATAACCTCTTGGTACAAACATTTGGAGTTCCTAATCATCATTTCTCTTTGTAGACCAGTTCAAGGATTTCCATGTTAATGCTCATGTAGAAAACGAGTTTATCCAAGCTGCTCAGACTCAGTGGTGGTGTTTGAATCAGCTTTATTGGAACTGTACAAAAACATTCAAACCCATCACATCAATAAAAACGTCACATTCTGAGACAACAAGAAAACCTAAAGAGCGTTTAATTAAAACTGTAAACTTCCGAATAAAGTCGGCAACGTGGCCGGTTTGGGATGTGGTTTGTAGCCGATTCGCTCGTTGATATGCTCCGCCCTGGATGCTGCCGTGGAGGAGGAACCTGCGGCCGAGGCTCCGCCCCCGATAATGTCTACGCTAATAACAGAGGCGCCGCCGCCTCCTGACTCCGCCTCCTCACGCTGACGCTTCCTGGCCTGGATGTAAAACAAGTCACATCAAAAATATAACATGAAATCATCGAGCCGAATAAATATGAATCAAAGTGTCACATGTAAAAAGTTGTACAGTTACTTCCTGTTGATTATGTCATCAACCTGATGCTTTATAGTGTAATTTTGCTTTGTAGGTTCTGAACTGTCGTAGGTTGTTGTAGGTTCTTCTTGAACAAATCAATCAATAAGCGAACTGGCATCAGTTTGGCAACACTTTTAATAGACTGATATTGACCATAATGATTATTTACAGGTGAAATATTAATACTGAGAGTCTTCACTGGTAATATTGATGGTTTACTATTGATGGATATTTTCAAAATTGAGTGATACTGATGAGGTGACTCACCTCGAGCTCCTTCTTGACACTCTCAAACTCTTCGGTGTCGTCGATCTTCAGCTCCAGACGAGTCGGTTTCCTCCTCAACATCTTTTCCTCTGTCACTCTGTTCACAACTAAAACAAACACAACAGGACAAATTCTCACTCTAAACAATTATTATACATCACTACTATCAGTACACAGAAATAACTGGCCATGAATACCAACTCTACAGAGAAACATGGACATTTCTTAAACAGCTGTTGGCTCCAGATGTGCCTGTGCTGATCTGAGTACAGTTCAGATTGATATATTTTTTTTAGACTTCTGTTTGGATCTTATCTCCCTCTTCTTAAACTTTCCTGTGTCATGTAAAATTGCCTTTTAGTTGAAAGGCTGTACTGACAAAGTTTTTGAGGAGAAAATATTGCAGAAGTAATGAAGTAGCAGAAGTTAGAATTCACAATACCAATAAGTAATGGTGCTCCGAGTTCAGTGTTCCAGTAGTGCTAGGTCTGACAAAACAGCAAACTGAAGCTAAGCTAACCGGATACCGTCTCTTTTAAGATCTAAAACACTCACATTAAGAGAAACAGACACAAAACTGATCCCGGTTGGACACGACAGTTACCACGCTGGTTAATATGTAAAGAAAAATTACCTGGCCGCTCTGTTGTCGCGCGTTTATCTTCTCTTTGCGTTTGTTTGCTGCCGCTCTGTCTACCGGAAGAACAAAGTTCGACCCGGAAGCTAAAGAAGTGTTTATGTCCGGTCGCCACTGCTGCTGCTTCGTTTCTCTTCACGTGTAAGTTTCAAGGCTTAAAACTCCATAAAAGCTCACAAACGCATCGCTAAATAGGTATCTGACTTGTGGTGTGTCGCTTGCGTGAGGCTGGCGTGATGGGTGACGCAGAGTAAAGATGCCTTTTTAAAAAAAATGTGTTTTGTGTGGATGCTAATGCTAACATTAGCTGTGTGCGCCCCGCGTTTTGTACTTTTTCATTCTGTTTGTTTTTCCCTCTCCCCAACTTCTAACCAAGCAAACTCTTTCGTTTTAGTGTGATTGTCTCACTGGACTGTTCACAGGAATCAGAACTGAACAGGAATGCTTGCTTCTCATTCACTTCAGATTTGAGAACACAGAGAATCGTCTGATAGATCGTTTTACTAAAGCAACCATCGATGAGTAAATATTACCAGACATAGAACTCTTCTTTTTATAACTGTTTCTCAGTTTGAGGGTAATTTAATTAAAGCACAAACATTTTTGTTTATTTTGTGATTTAAATATTTCTTTCTTTATGATGGATTTATGAAATGTGTAAATTAAAATAAGATTTAATATGTAACCTTTTATTAATTACTTGTGATTTTTGCCATTTTCTTTTCCCATTTTCTTCTCCGGTCGATGTACTAGTACATGTCGAAATATTTGAATGGTGTTTTTTCCATGTTACTTAAGGAAGTGAACATTTAATATGTTTGTAGAATCTTTAACTAAAATGTTTTAAGCATTTCACTATTTTTATTTAGATAATCCGGACCAACAGATATAAAACATATTTCCTAAATATTAGAATATTTCACTGTAACTGTATGAGTCTTAATCATCAAAGTTAACAACAAAAAGGCTTTAATTATTTTACTTAAATGCAAGTTTAACTTATTGAATTAAATTATGGAAAAAATAACTTTGGTAATATTCTACTTTTTGAGATGCACTAGTTCATTGTTTTATGTTTCTGTCATATTTTGTGATTTAAGCACACCTTTACTAACTCCCATTGATCATTTTCTCTGTAGTTTTCCTGGCAGCCTCTGGGGGGCGACAACAGTAGGAGTCGCAGGAGAAGAGCGAGAACTGAATAAAAATGTCAGACGACGAGGATGCGGCTCCGGCCGTGAAAAGGAGTCGTATTTTCTATGGCAGCCTGGAGGAAAAAGAGCGAGAGCGTCTGAGCTCAGAGGCAATGACAGGACGTGATGCGGTGAGGGCGGGGATCGAGGCAGGAAACATCAACATTTCCTCAGGTGGGTCTCATGTCGTTAACCTTAAATGGATCTGTGTGTGATATCTGTGCAAGACTCATTTTTCTAATGATGCCGTCCATGTAGGAGAGACCCTAGAGCTGGAGGAGCGTGTCAGCGAGCGGCAGCAGGAGGCGCTCGCTGCGTTTGAGCGGCGCCGGCGAGCGCGACAGATCACTGTCTCCACCGATGATGCGGAGGTGAAGGCTGGCCTCCGAGCACTGGGGGAGCCGATCACGTTGTTTGGAGAGGGACCAGCTGACCGACGTGAGAGGTGTGTTTTAAAAAAAAGAGTTACATCCACTTTAAATCAGTAATAAAATAATCAGCAGGTTTATTGGTAGTTTAAACACAGGTTCAAATAGTGCGATCTCTAAAACGTGGCCAAACATTTAGTCTAAAATGTTATCATCAAAGGAAAAGAAACTACAGAGTTGACATTCAAAATAGTTTGCAGGAATATCTGGTGAGGTTTGCGTGCTAAGGTGCTGGACCAGCCTGTCCTCCACTGTAATTCATCCTTTCACGTCTAGAAGCGATTGTCCTTTTGCCTCCCACAGATTCAGCTGTAAGTGGCGGGTCTGCTAATTTTCACAAGCTCCTTAATAAGTTTAAGAAGAAAAAGTAAAAAAAGGAGATGTTCTGACACCTGTTTCCCACCTTGCTGGCCTCACCTGCTGTCAGAGGCAGTTCATGTTCAGTCTGTATGCTGACACCGGTTGGTAGCCACTATCTACCATTAGCTCCACTGTTAACTATGCTAACATTTGCTATAGCCACAGTAAAAGATCAGATGTAGTAACTCTGCTGATATGCTGCATCTGGTATTTCTGGTACCTAGCGGTACCTTCAAATTCTGGCTGTATTTTACAAATTGCAGGTTTTACAAATCATAAAATAATTGTCATCTTTCAAAATGTGGTTTTTCCTTTAGAGTGCTTTTAAAATCCAACAACAACTAGTTTGTGTTTAGGCTGAAGTTGTGGAAATCAAGAGTGAGTGAAATGCTCAAACACTGATCCATTCAGTTCATTCAAACTTCATAGAGGAGCAGCCAGATCACAGTAGCCATGTTTACATGGACACAAGTATTTAGAAAAAAGGGCTGAGCAGAATAAAAATGTTTCATGTAAACACGTCAATTGGGAGATTCTGATCCAATTCGGCTCATTTGGAAAGAAATTATATTCCGATCGAGAGCGCTGGTTTATGCCGATCCTTATTCGGAACCGCATCCATGTACGCACTTATTCCGATCGCGACTTCCTGTTTATGGTAAAATTACCCTCAACGTGCATGTGAACTGCTCATGTCCTCCCGCTCTCTCCTCCTGTAACGCAGGAGCTTTATGCATTGCTGAGCTCGGAGAACAGTAGAAACAAAAGTAGAACTTTCAGAACCCGGCGCAGGTCTATTCTTTATGAGTGCCGAGTTTAAATTGCAGGGGAAAGCGCAAAGAATCGCCACATCGGCGTACCGGCAGAAGTACAACTTCTTCTGCGCTTATTTGAAGAAATTTAGACAAATCTGCGCATGTTAAAGTGCTGTTATTCTGTTTAAAGCTCGGTGGATGTATTTGCACATCATGATCGGATGATGTGATTTAGCGTCCGTATAATCAGCAGATTCGGAATTTCCAGTCCATCAAAGTTTTAATCTGACAAAGTAATTTTGCACATGTAAACATGGCTACTCTGTCCCTGGTTATTGCTGACGGTGTGAACCGTGAAAGCCACCAAATGTTTACGGCGTATCAGTCAGTTACACTGACCTCTGCTCTCTGTGCGTCGGCGATGTCAGACTGCGAAACGTTCTGTCTGTGGTCGGGCCTGATGCCCTGAAGAAGTCCAGGAGGGACGAGGAGAGAGCCAGGAGGTCACAGGACGAGGTCAGAATATTCCACACACATACACGTACATCCAACATGGATTCAGAGAAAAAAAAACCCAAACTAAGAGTGGAGTGAGAAATTCAGTGTTAAAGCTTTGTGCATAAACAAACGGTAAAGCGTAAAGATATTATGAAATGTGTGATCGGTCGGATCAGATAGTTTCTGAACGGAATCATTGGAAAATGCATCACACTGTGTGTTTTCTCTCTCCGACGGGGCCGCAGTGCCAGCAGACGTGGTACCACGAAGGCACCGCTTCCCTGAAGGAGGCTCGGCACTGGTTGGCCAAATACTCTCTGCCGCGGTACGTCAGCAACAAACCGACCAATCAGGGAGAGGCATCTCTTCTCTCTCTCGCTCTCTAATGGGACAGTGATTTTATTGGCTCCTGCTGTGATTGGTCCCTCAGGGCGATGAGGCGCCTGGAGGCCGCGCGCTCGCAGCGGGACGTCACCGAGTCAACCAAGGCGATCCGACAACAGGAGCTGCACAAGAGCCTGAGGGTGAGATGCTAATTAATATCTGCTCGTTTGTATTTTGTTTGCGTAAATGTTAGTTTATCATCTTTTGCACCACGATCTGACGATGAGCAACCCTCCTCTTCATCTTCTCCAGAACCTCAACAACTTCTGCAGTCAGATCGGTGATGATCGACCAATCAGCTTCTGCCATTTCAGCGCCGACTCCAAAATGCTGGCCACCGCTTCCTGGTACCAAGCTCCGCCCACTGTAGCGTTAGAAAGCAGGAAGTTAATCTTGAGGGGAGCTAATACTGGACGCACACACAGCATTCAGAGATAGCGTTAGCGTTGATCTGTGTTGCAGCATCTTTAGCATGTTAGCATCTTAGCATGTCGAGTTACAAATGCTAACATCGTGATGACACGAGTGCTTACATGCTAACCACGCCCCTGCAGGAGCGGCCTGTGTAAGCTGTGGTCCGTCCCTGACTGCAGCCTCATTCGGACACTCAGAGGTGGGCGGAGCGTCAACATTGTTTCTGTGTTTCTTATATTTTCTTTCCTTTTAATCACATTTTAATTCATCTTTTATTAAAACACGTGTTTTATGTCCAGTACACGTGTTTACTGACAGATCACAAACTCATGAAATTATATAACACAACCAAATTGTCTGTGATTGTCTGAAGGTCACAACACCAACGTAGGGGCGGTCGTCTTCCGCCCGCAGGCCGGAATTTCTCTCGACCAATCGGACGTCAACTTGGCCTCGTGTGCTGCCGATGGCTCCGTGAAGCTGTGGAACCTAGAGAGGTAGGAGACAAGGAAGCGAGGAGGGTGAGGACAGAGTCATTATGTTGTTGTCCATATATGGTCGTTAACGTCTCCCTGGTTGCCGCAGCGATGAGCCGGTGGCCGACATCGAGGGACACGATGAACGAGTGTCGCGGGTATCCTGGCATCCATCCGGCAGGTTTCTGGGAACAACCAGGTAAACTCATCCGAATGTTTCTGTATATTCATACGTACAAGTACACGGAGAGAGTATTCATGTGTGCGTCTGTTGCAGTTACGACAACTCGTGGCGTCTGTGGGATCTGGAAGTTCAGGAGGAGATCCTCCACCAGGAAGGACACAGTAAAGGAGTCCATGACATCCACTTCCACCCCGACGGGTCACTGGTTGCCACTGGGTAAACGCCACGTTGCAGTTCTGCTTCACGCCTTTCAAACACTCTGGTTACTCTTACAGTTACCATCAGGCCAATGAGAAAACCAGGAAATGTTCTTCAGTATGTGAAGGAAACTGAAGCGTCCTCTGTGCCTGTGTGATGTGATAGGAGGGTCAGAGTGAAGTTGAAGCGGATGTTAAAAGCCCTGACAGGCTCCCAGGTGTCAGCTGCCGTTTAACTTCTTACGCTTCCAGGTTGTCCCGTCCAGTGAGGGAGGATTAGAAACAACAAGCTCTGGTTCTTGTGTTACTGTGATTCAGTCCAGTGTAAACAACTCAGTGCTCTATATTTCCTCACCCACAATACCAACAAAACAAGAAGAGTTCCTCCACCGCAACCTTTTAATTTCAAAACACGCAGCTAAATCTTTGAAAAATAGTAAGATTTCTAATAATGACACTAAGAGAAAAACCTCCCGGCACTTTGTCCAGACCCACCGCCGTACTTTCACTGTCCGCTCTGAGAGCCTGCCGGGTGGAAATTAGCTTCCGCGTTAATTACGTGTTAATTCTTGTAAGCATTCTGAAATTACTTGAAGTAAAATTCAAAATTGAAACGTTAAGTGAAGGCAGTTGAAATGTACTTTAATATAAAGGTATCAAATCCTGAAATCCGTCGTTGAATATGAAAAAATAAAGCGGTTAAACAGTTAAATATCATGATGACTTTTATTCTTAGAACGGTCTTTATAAAGGTCGATTAAAGGTAGCACTGCACACGGTGCGTAACTGGCGCCTCCTCTTGGTCCGTCGACTAATCACCTCTCTGTCTTCCTGTCCCATCTCGGCTCTTGTCCAATCAGAGGGCTGGATTCGTTTGGGAGGGTGTGGGACCTCCGGACGGGTCGCTGCGTCGTTTTCCTGGAGGGACACCTGAAGGAGATCTACAGCCTGAACTTCTCGCCCAACGGGTCAGCCAATCACAGATAAACAATGATGAAAGATATATATGTATATTTTACAAGATTTTAAAGTCTTCACTTTTCTTTTCCAGTCTTGAACTTTAGTTTTAGATTTTTCTTTTAAATATTTTTGATTTGTTACAGCACAAGCAAACATTTTCTGTCAAGAACTCATCTTTTATAACATTAATTACATGTTTTTCACTTTATAAAAAGAGATTTTTTCACAAATTTTCACATAATAATGGTCTTGTTACAAAGAACGAATAGCTCTGTCTAATTTTTGTGATAAATGTAAATGTTTTAGTGTTTTATGTATGATTGTTAATGTCTGTTTTGGTTCCTTTGTGTCCATTCAGGCATCACCTGGCAACAGGAAGTGGTGATAACACCTGTAAAGTTTGGGAGCTGAGAAACAGGAAGTGTCTCTACACAATACCCTCCCACCAGAACTTAGTGTCCGCCGTCCGCTTCCAGCGTAAATAGTTTCTTTCCAATTTATTTGTTTAACTAATATTTCTATATCTTTGATGTATGTTTTTCCTCCCTTCTGCTCAGAATTTTAATTATTTATAATTTGTCTCCGCTTCATATTGATTTTTTGTTACAAACATATACATTGTAGTTATATAAAATGATCCTTGTTTTTATTCTCTCCTTTTCTTTTTAAACAAGTTTTTGAAATCGGTTTCCCGTTTGCTTTGCAGCCACGGACGGCCACTTCCTGTTGACCGGAGCTTACGACAACACAGCAAAGGTTTGGAGTCACCCGGGCTGGATGCCGCTGAAGACGCTTGCCGGACACGAGGGGAAGGTACAAACTTTGTATTCTGATTGGTCCGCTCAGACTCTCTCTTGTTGCTGATTGGTGGAGACAACATGTCTCGTCTGTTTCCAGGTGATGGGCGTCGACGTGTCTCCTGATGGCAAACTGATCGCCACCAGCTCATACGACCGAACTTTCAAACTTTGGCTCTCCGAGTGAGGTCACGGCCGAACATTTTGTTTCCATTTTATTTTTTTCTATTGAATAGTAAAGGTTTACAATGTGGACTTTTGTCTCTTGTGTTTTCTGTTGAAAGAATTCACAAATTTGAACTAAATGTGTTAAATATTACTAGTTACAGTCCGATAAAGTACAAAAGTAAAACTACTTAACGTATCAGCAGCCATTCTTTGTAATAAAATGTCCATACAGATTTATTTTTTTTTTTTTAAAAACAATTCAGTTTAACATTTTACATTGTAATTTAGCGTGATGTCGCCCTCTGGTGGACAAACTGAAAACAGCTTAAAAAACAAAATATAAAAATACTAAACACAAAACAGAAAATCCAACATCCAACAAGCTTTAATGAAACACAAAATCGTGCGTGTGCGTCAAAGCAGCGCACTCTTGGCATACGACAACAGACACAGTGATTGGTCAAATGATGCACGGAGCTCCGCCCACCCCGTCTCCAGACGGGAGGACAGGTGGAGCAACGCTGCCATGGCCTCAGAGTGCTGTGACAATGACCGGAGATGGAGCTGAAATCAAACAATGAACAGGAAAAGATTTTCACAATATAAAACACTAAAACGTCAAACGTTTGCTCAAATGATGCATTTGTGTGATGTCGGAGTAATTGGAATCACGACTTTCCCGCTGGGAAGGTTCACATGAACGACCTCTCATGTCGGAAAAACAACTGAGAGATAATTTCATAACACGAGTTACCGACTAACCTCGTGAATGCAGAAGAACAGCAAACAAAATTTTGTGTTCTTCGCATTAAAATACAACAACCCTCAAACCACATGAACACAAGCGAGTCGGAAGAACGACCTTCCAACTCGGAAACTTCCGACATCATATGAATGCAGCGAAACTTCCCTGCTCAGTGATTCTGCGATGTTGTGATTTGCTGACCTTCAAGAAGAGCGCCAGGTACGCATGAGCCAGATCAAAGTCCCGCCCACTGGACAACATGCTGTCAATCATGTGAATGAAGGCCAACAGGAGGCTGCTGGATCCGCCCCCCTCCGCTGCCAGACTGGTGAGCTCGATGGACACCGACGACGGCCCATAATCCTTCAGGAGACACACTGGCCGATCGACTGCATGGACACAGGTTTTATTTTAATGTACTCCTTCGACCAAAATTGACGGAAGTGTAAGTTAAAATGGAAACAAAAGGATTTCACTAAAGTTAAATTATTTACAACATGCTAATAGTTTCTATTTAGTAACAATATTCAGTAAATATTTTTACACACAGTTCATCAGAACAATTTAAGAATAGATGTAAAACAAATAAAATATGGCTGATGAATGGTTTCAAAATGTGTGAAAAACTATTTAACTTTACTTTAACAATAAATAACAATAAATCAAAGAAAGACGAGATTTAAAAATGCTGATGTTAAATGTTAAAATTTTCTGAAGTACTCACAGGAACCAGACTGCAGAGCTTCCTCCAGTGCAGAACTGAACTCTGACCTCTGAGACAACGAACCCCAACTCATCACCTTCGACTGGAGCCACAACAACAACAACATATTATTGTCATTATTGTTAATAACACTGAGAGTGAGTCAGCAGGAGGAAACATGATTTTCAAAATAAAACCTTCACCTGTGTTTCCTGTCCGGTTTCCGCGGGCGACATGAACCGAGGCGTGAGACCCGGGACTGTCAGCAGAAAGAAGGGAGCAGCAGCCGGGGCAGCAGGAGGCGCTAAAGGTTTATTCCTCCTCTGAAAGACAACAAACACAGATTTATCATTAGCATTATTGATGTAATACTAACAAACTGAATTAATTTTAATGTAAATTATACATTCAGATTGTTTGGATGACCAGTTTTTGTTTCCACCACCGCAGTAATGAAAGCAGCATGAGGCCACGCCTCCTCTATTTCTTTTATATTTTCTTAAACATGTGGGAGAAGCTTGTGGTTTCTCATTTGATATGACGTCAAGATCAGCTCGGAGGAGTCAGACTCACCTTGATGACGTCTAGGTGCAGCAGACTTTTCCATCGAGACTCTGGCAGCAGAGACAGAGTCACGAGCTCCGCCCCCAACTGACTAGCGGACTTGTACGCGTCGTCTACTTCCTCTGAGACCACTTCCTGTTCCAACTCGTCCGCTGTAACACCCGGCAGCATCTCCTCAGCTGGCTGGTAGTCCGCTGGGAGGGGGCGGAGTCCCACAGGTCCACACAGACTCTTATTGGTCCTGAAGGAGGAGAGCTCCGATGTGATTGGCTGACAACGACTCAAACGTACAAATCAGTGATGTCGGCAATATCAAATCTGGCTACTTGGCTACTGTAACTGGATTCAGATTTACAAAATCATGAGAGGTGATTGGTTCAGACCAGAGGTAAACGCCCAGACTGTCAACGTGAGCCGTCGTCAGGAAGTCTCCCGTCGGCGACATCGATACGCTCACCGGTGCCATAGCAACCAGGAAACAGTCGACAAGACTAAAAAAGAAAAAAAAAAAGAAAAGCGTGAGACATGAAACATTTCAGACAGAACCGAAATAAAGTCTGTGAATTGATTCTCAGACAGCTAAAGACAGGAAGCGACACAAACTCGGTTGTGACATTTGAAAACAGCATCTCTGAAAGTGAGTAAAAAGATATCAAAAATCCAAAAATCCAGTAAAAGCAGCGGACTGCACCACTCTTACCATCCAGAGGGGAGGTCCCAGGTACGAATGGTGCAGTCCATTGCCGCTGTGATCAGCCAGCGGCCATCAGGGCTGAAAGTCTGAGGAAGACAAAGATAACAGGTACCTTTTAGCATGCTAGTTCCTGCTGTACATCATTAGCAGTTTGTTAGCCGTGTTCCTGGACCCACCATGTCATTGATGTTGCCCTGGTGACCTGCAAATTTCCTGACGACCCGTCTGGTTTCTATATCGACCACCAGCAGGGTGAAGTCATCCAGTGCTAATGCTAACATCCCGCTAACATAACAAAAACAGAACAACACTGTCAGCTGCTATTCCATGTGTAGCATCATGCTAAAAGTTCGCTACCTGGCTGTCTGAATCGTCATGCTAATTGTCAGCTACCTTTCTCTGTGTAGTATCATGCTAGCCGGTGCAGCGTTTAGCTTCAGCGTCTCTTCCTCCTTCTTGGTCTTGAAGCGCCAGAACTTGAGCAGCCAATCTGAGCCTGCTGTGAGCGTCAGCTGGTTCAGGGCGTCCGTGGCGACACCTCGGACCGTCCCGCCGTGAGCTGGAACAGAAGCTCTCAGGTTAATGATGATGATGATGAGTCACAGAACGGACCAGTTTCAGCTAAGAACAGATGAGCACACCTTTGTCATTGTTGCCAAAGCAACCGCGGTGCAAGCCGGACTGCAGGTTGTAGACGTCGACCCGTCCGCATGACGAGCCAATCACGGCAAAGTTGCCGCAGGAAGTGATGTCGACAGCCTGTGAATAGACAGGATGTCATATGATCCATAAAAATAGAGGGGAGGGGCATAAAGAAACAGCTGCGACAATAGCATTACCGTAGCGGCTGCATTCCTGTGAGGGACTGGTGGCTGCAGATGGTGAGCTCCCATGGTGCATCGCTGGTAATTCCACGTAGTTGTCGCTAGGCGACCACGATGCGACGCAACAATGCCGTCCCAGTCGGACTGACGCGCAGTCGCTATAGAGCAACAAAGACAGAGGAAGCGTCAATCGGCTGCTGCTTGAATGGGAGTTCTGTGCGGATCCGGTTTGGTTCCCACCGGAGGAGAAGTTCGTGATGGCCGGAAGACGCAGCTCCTCGTAGATCAGCCCTTTCTTCTTCTTCTGCTCCTTCTTCTTGTTGGTGGAGCCTGGAGCAAAACAAACAGCCGACGTTCATTTACATCATCATCTTTATAGGGATGCCTCATCTGATTGGCCAAGACCCCTTAAGATGTTGACCACAAACAATCTGATTGGTTGTCGTATCCCACAGCGTTTGTGTTGAACCAACCATGGCCGAGACTCTTGTTGAAACGCTCGTGGACGGTTGAGAAGGACTGCAGGGTCCCGTCCTGACCTGGAAAAACAAACAAACAAATCTGTTTACTTCCCAAAAGCAATACATCAACAGCATATTGTCTTGTCCAGTGTTTAAACATTTTTTAACAAAAAACATCAATTGTAATATTAAGTTTCAATATTAATTTATAAAAGAATGAAAAGATGATCAAATAAACAGATAAAAATAAAAAAATGTTTTTATGCGGATGATGAAGGTGTTTACTTACCAGCACTGAGGATGTTTTTTCCATCGTTGCCATGGTGACAGATGGTGGAGGGTGGGGCACTGTGGCCCTGACGACACCGTAGCAATCTGGCTCCACCCCCCTCCTGGTCAAATATCCAGACCTGCAAAAGATTCATTGTTAGAAGTACTGAAGGCAGTTTAATACAGAGGTAAACAATGAAGGAAATACAAGTGGTCAATAAATAAATAAACAAACAACACAAGAAGGATCGAAAGATATGGAAATTGTGTATTTCCTTAAATCAGAGTTGAAACTGAACTCTGTCACATGACATCGCTCGTTTCACCTTGATGGCGTTGTCGGCCCCGTTGGTGAGCAACAGCGGCTCGCCGTGCAAGAAGGTGGCTGCGGCAACGGCTGTGCCGTGGGCGTGTCTCTGCTGAGTGACCAGTTGGCGGCGCTCCAGGTCCCAGAATGCAATGTGGCCCTGTGGACTGCCAGACGCCACGATGGGTGGACCGTCTGAGGGAGAGCGAGACAGATACAGGGACTGAGATTCCATCGGAGTGAGAGAGAACGGTGGCAGCGGGTGAGAGACTACCACCCGTACCTGTTCGGAAGGCGAGCGAGGTGACTGGTCCCCAGTCCTGTGTGAAGCTCATCAGCGTCTCGTCCAATCGGATGTTGTGAATGATGACACGTCCTGTTGCTGTGCCGATGCCCACCACGTCCACGGCGGGACTCTGGAGAGTAAAAACAAATTAATCAGCTCCAAAAGCTCTAAATAACTAACTACTGATCCTGTAAACAAACAAAACCACATTACAGTAAATTGGCTTTCAAGTTTTAAAATATACTTTACGCAAAGCCAATTTGGTTTTATTATCATCTGTCCGTGAACTGAAAAGGACACCTGATTAAACACACAAGAGAGGCCTGATGATAAAGTTTTCGATGACCTCACCTGCTGCAGAACAGTGACCCCTGCTGACCAGCCAGGGAATGTAAACAACAGCTTACTGTAACACAAATGAAAAAGATCCGTTAAAGGAAACAATCTGGACTTCATCTGAATTTAAAGTGCAGCTGTTCATTACTTGATGTTTTCACATGTGTTTGGTTTTTCTTGCATTTAAGCAATGAGACATGTTGCTTTAATATAACATAAATATGCTGCTGGAAATGTTAATCATCGCCTATGTGATGAAACTTTATTCACAACACATTAAATGAACACTGATGTGCCGAAGCCTCCGCCTGTGGGAATCACCTGTTTGTCTGTTGATGTAGTAAATAAATCGTGTTTTATTATTATTATTGTGCTCAGAGGAAGTTTCCAGGTTCGGAGCATGTGCAGACCCTTTAGCCTGGATGCTAAGACGCTAACCTGGTCTTGATGTTCCAGAGCTGCAGTGCACCCTGGGAGCTTCCCAGTAGCACCTTATTCAGGTAGGTGCTTGGGTGCATCATGGCCGACACGTCGAAGGTGACGGGGTCGAACTGCAGCTGCAGGTAAATGTCTGAGAGAGAAAGAGTGGGAGTGAGGCATGATGGGTAACAGTAGAGGTAAATTAACCAGGCAGACAAAAGCAAAGCTCTGCGACCTCACCTCCTTCCTGGATGTCCCACACAATGACATCACCACCGCTGTCAGCAGAGATCAGCTGATCACCCAGAGGAAGCAGCAGGCGAACTTCCTGTTTGTGTCCTTGGTAACGCATCACCACCTGGTATGGAGCCCAAACTGGGTGAAAACACTCTGAAACACGCTCTAGTGCAAACTTCACGCTTCAGGTTTTATAACTAACTAATAATCATAATAATAATCATTTTAAAGCAAAAATGTTTACGAACAGAAAATAAATAATAAATTATTAAAAATCATTTGAAGACTTACAGGAAAAATTTAAAACTAAAAAAGGCATAAAAACATATTCATTTAAACAAATAAAATATAGTCATTACAAATGAAAAATAAATGGGAAATATACATTTTTAAAAAAAGTTCTGACTAATACTGAAAAGAAAAATGTAAAAAATTCTAAAAAAGTTCCTATTATTACTATAATTATTATTTGTGTTAAATATTCTAAGACAGTTTTAATTTCTTGAAAATATGTATAATGTTATTTTAAGAATATTGATTCAACATAAAATTGAATCACACACTAAACAAAATGTTTTTCAGTGAGATTAAATGTTCACAAATCTTAAATAAAAGTTTTGTACCTCTTTGTTTCTGGCGAAGGCATTGATGATTTTTCCGGTGGCAGCGAACACCAACATCCTGTCGGCAGCCACACAAACGATGTCATCTGGAAGGCTGTTACCTAGGCAACAAAGATGTTACATTACAGCGCAGCAGCCAATCAGAGAGCAGGGCTCAGCATCATCTGAGGGAAATCAGCGTGGAAAGATTTAAATTTACTCACTGACTGCGACAATCCCCAATCTGTTCACCTGAAAGGGATCAATACATCAGTTAACGCATCGATCGACTTATCCATCAAAATCAGAACTTATTTCAGAAAATACTCAAAAACCACAGACACCAAGTGTGAACAAACATGTTTTTAGAAATGTATTCAAAACTGAAATCTCTCAGATGAGTTCAGACTCTGTTGGTCCATCAAACGTGACCACCTGTTGAAAGTGGAAAACGTTCAAATGTTCACACAGGACAAAAACCCTGTGAATCCCAGGAACTCGCTGCTCACACAGACGTGCGCACCTCTGAAGCTTCGAGGGCCCCAATAGGAACAACACATCAAACAAACAAGAATCTCTGATGATGTTTCTTTTGTTCTTCTGTGCTTTTTCCTTCAAATGTGACTGTGTAAAGTGTCTTTAGGTGTCAGGAAAATAAAATGTATTATTACTATTATAATTGTAATTGGGACAAACTGACCAAAAGTTGCAGGAGACTTGCAGCTGGAAACATCCTTTTCAACTTACAGACAGACAGACAGACTGATAAAAACTCACAAAATAATAATTACTAATAATATACTGTAGTAAATCCCCAACATAGATGTGAGGTAGCGGGAATGTAGAAAACTCTCATTAAAGTGTGAATGTGATCGTTTTATGTTGTTTGTATTTTGATTTATTCTATTCAATTTGTGTTATAATTGTTTATCTAATATTTTTTAGTAAATTTGATAGCGTACTATTTACAGATTAAATGCTGCATTTATAATGACTGAAAATCGAATTTGAAATAAATAATAAAACTACAGGGTCAGCACCAGCGGATATGAGGGTGTTGACGGGCTGTACGGAAGCCGTCAGAGGCCAAACACAGGGTGAGCAAACATCATCAAACACACACAAACATGATATTGAAAACAGAAAAAGGTCATTGTTTCTTACGTTGTACGTGTGGAAACATTTACCGACCGCCGTCACCACGTAGAACTCCCGGTGCTTTTTGTGGTACCTGAGCGCGTGCGGCACGTGGTTCGAATAAAGTCCCAGAACCCGGAATCCGGAGAACAATGAACTCCCGCCGCTCGGCATGTCCGGTAACAACGGCTGATTTTACCGAATAAGACCCCAAAACTGCCAGAGACACCGGAGAGACGAAGCTGCACCGACAGGAACCACCACATGGAGGGGTGCTGAAGAAATGTATCCGACTGCAAACAGCGAACGGCGGAACGAAGGTTCCGCCTTGAGGACGATCTCTGGTTCCGACTCTAAATGTAAATTAAAAAAAATATCCAAGTAGAGAAACAAAAAATATTTTAATAAATTAAAAAAAATTTAATTTGATGAAAATAAGATGTTCTTTGTCGAACAACAATCCAAATAGACCGATGACCAGACCATCATATGGCTGATATAAACATTTTCATTTACTCTTTAAGTTTAAAACTGCTCTTTTTTTTCTCTCAAAATTAACTCAAACAGTGGAATTTGTGCTGTACATTTATAATTTATTAAAGCAAATCTGTAGGACATGCAATTATTTTAGTAGCATTTCTTGATTGAACAGGCAACAGTGTCCAAATGCTGATTTTTCAGACGAAACAAACAGCTTCTTCTCTTTTCAATAGATATACACATAAGCCAGTTTCAACAAGTGACAATTCGTATTTCATAAAAGGTGCAAACTGGTTTTTTTTTTAGAAGGAAAACCACACTGAATATCCTTTATTTCAGACTGTTTTCCAACTTATTAACTTATCCACTGATTTAATAACTATGAATCACGTGTAATTAAATCTAAATCCACATTTATTTTAATACAGAGCTTTTGTTTTTACAATTTTATACAAATGTTTTCTCTGTAGATTTTCATGTGGGTGCGTACACACACACACATTGATCAACATACATGAGCTGGAGGTGACCGATCAGCTGTCAGCATTTCGACACAAGCACAACATTATTTCTAACGCCGGATCATGAGATCATGATGGAGCAAGAAATGAAACTCCATTTCCATGGTTACAAACGACCACCACATTTTAATGGAAGGCAGGAAGCGACACAAGCTTTCGGAGCTGACGTAAATGTGAACCGGGCGGCGGAGGAAAGGAGCAGATGATTGCACTTACACGAAGCTAATGGCAGGTGTAGCTTTAAATGTTGCTGCTAAAAGGAATTTTGTGATGGTTTTCAATGTTGGCTCTATTAGAGAAGTCAGACAGCTCTTGTCATGGCTGCCTCTCAGCGAGGAACCTTGCAGAAAAGACTTTTCAACCAGCTGTTTTGTCCTGTTCTGCTACACTCGGCTAACTCTGTAGCGCTCTGCTGATGCGTCAGCGCTGAAGGAGCTGGGATGAAAGGTGTCTAAGTGGTTGTGACGGTTATATTTAATTATATTTCAACATGTCCACTTACATCATTTTCATTTGTATTTCATTTCGATCAATCAGCTGTCACATTCATCCACCATGTTTGTTGTTTTATGACGACAGTGTGTGCATGTGCATGTGTGTGTGTTGATGGGTCGTCATGCTAAAGCGTTGATGTGTTGCACTCAGTGGATGACGTGGCTTTTGCGGCATGGTCTCCATGGTAACACAGCCTCTAGCTGCCCCGTCCCTCCAGGAGCAGCAGCCTCAGCAGTGTCCTTGTCGCCGCCAGCAGCGCTCCGTGCAGTGCGTACTGCGCCGCCAGTGCTCCGAAGCCACGGTAATACCCAGTCACGCCCTCTTTGCGGCGGATGGAGTGGAAGCAGTCGGAGAAGCCGTCGTATTGTGTGTTGACCGGAAGGACCAACGGGCTGCTGCCGTTTCCCACCTCGACCACGCCGTCCGTGGCGTCAATGATGGTGCGTGTGCCCTGCACGCCAAGGCGGTGGAGCACCGTCTCCAGAGGAAACAGCACGACGTCGGCCACGAGAGACCCCGCCCACACGGCCGCCAGCTCGGGGAAGTAGGTGTCCAAAGGGTTGCTGGGATCCGTTTTCTGCTTTCTGCCCCACTGGTGCAGCCACAGCACCACCCGCTGCACTGAGGAGGCGATGGCATAGCGCAGGATGGCGTGCAACGCAGCAGGAAGCAGCAGAGAGCTGAGAGGAAGCAGGCGGCGACTGTGAGGCGCGCCGACGCCCAACATGCGTGTCAGACCTTCACGGAAACAATCCAGCAGGCCGGAGGACGACTCGTCACGGACGATGTCACTCTGCGGGAGAGATTTGGGTCTTCAGTAAGAAACGAATGAAACCAAACTTGAAATTGAATTAAAGCGGCTAAAACCACACAGCTGATCAATAATCATAACTCATAGTGACCTGCACGGTTTCAATGAGGCTGGCGCAGTAAAAGGGAAGAGCCACCACAGCTGTTAACCTGCCAGCGAGAAACACAGAGACAGACTTCACATTAAATACAGCAGGTAGGAAATGACGGATCAGCGCTGTGCTGTTAATCGACAAACGAGCAGAAGAAGAACTGACTGGCTCCATCAGAGGAAGTGAACTGACCCTTTCAGAAGCAGATGTCCAGTCAGCTGTTTCCAGGACCAACGGTGAGGAAGCTCCCTGCAGACAGAAAACACTCGGTAAACCTGCAGCAGCACGACAGAGACAACAGTGAGCGGGGACAAGGGTTACCGTGGTAACGGTGTGAACTCGCTGATGATGCCCTCAGTTCCGAGCGTGATGCCATGAACGATGAAGGTGCTGCCCATCCCCTTCCACAGAGCCTTGACACCCTGGACAACAGGTTACGGATGTACCAATAATAATCAAGACGTTTCACAGAGTCTTCATACCGTAAACAGCAAATAAAAAACAATCATGTAAATCTTAACAATAATTATAAGTGTGTTTGTTCAGCCCATGTGACTCGGCTCTTTGTGTTTTTATTACATCGATTTTTTGGTTCACGTTATGAATATTGTTTACCTGAGCCTTGGTGATGGCGTACATGACAGCAACGGCGCTGAATGGAGTCAGGTGGTAACAGCGGGCGTGGTAGTTCACCTGAGACAAAGAGCCAATCAGAGCACAGCAGGTGGAAAAATAGAGGTTTAATAAAATAAAAAATAAAAAATTATTTCCACACTAAATATCTACATTCACAAACTGCAACAAAAGCTCATTCTTAAGGTAAGAAACACCAAAAAGGTTTCTTTTTGTTAACATTTCATTTAAAAAATGTCTAAAAATGTTATATATCTGCAGGAGATGGACAGAAGCGATCAGCAGGTAAGAAGGCGAGGCGATACCTGACACTGCCGGCGGAAGACGATGCAGGGGTGAGCGAGGACGTTCTCGGTGAAGAGACTGCACACACACACATTTATAAATCGTTATTATGAAGATGATGATAATATATTTGTTTCCTGCAGCTGTGTCGTCCCTCACGATCAGCAGGTTGTGACTGATGATGACAACATGCTGTCGGGCTTTTATTTCTGTTTGTCGTGAAGGGAGATCAGTCGCTTACTCACTGCAAGTTTGCCAATAGAGGGCAAAAGTAAACTTAGTATAAACCAGTGAGTTTCACTTCTCTTTGGTGAAATTGGAACAAATATTTATGATGTAAGTTAACAAGATATTTAAGGTTTGGGGACTCCAGTCTCCACTGAATGCCACGTGCACCTATCAACATATTGCCCAACCTCAAGTCATAATTCCATATAAATCACATCACATAATCATAATATTTAGAGAAAATTATTCCCAACCTGACAAGTCCAATTCCAAAGCCTGCAAATCGAGTTAGCTGTTCTGCAAGAGAAAACAAATCCAAAACAAACAAAACTTTTTAGTGAGGAATTTTATTCATTTATTTATTTTGTAAACCGACGACTCTGTTCACTTTACATTCTTGTGAAAAGAAATAAAAACGTGGAGATAATTTGACAAAAATAAGTTAGCAGTTGAAGAGTATTAAAAATTACGAAAGCAATACAAATAACTACGACATGTTGAACTGAAAACTGACTGTAGACTTCAATATTTTAATGTCAATTTAAACTAGAAGAAGCGCAGGGATGGAATTAATATTCATTACATTCCCAATTAATTTTTTGGTATTTATTTAGACTTAAGGCTCCCTGATGACACTGAAGTCGATAATTTAACAGTATTACAAGAAACTTGTAATAAAGCAAATGAAGAAGAGGATGCTAACAGTTAGCCTCGATAGCTGGAACGAGCCATGTAAACTTGTTCAAATGGCGCTAATTAGCCTGTTTCCTACAAACAATAACCCTGTTGGCTAAATTAATTCCGGGCTCCGTTATTTGTTTAGGTCCAGCCTGAAAGCTAACTAGCGGACTACGCGGTGTCAGAATCCAGTCAAATATTAGCTGGTTGTTGACGCGTTAGCGTGGTGAGGATGCCCGTTTTAATCCCGACGGAAGGAAACTTTTTCCCGGCTCCCGCCTTCCATTCTCTTCACATCCCATCATTAGCCTCAGAGTCTACCGTGTCCCTCCTAGTGGCATTAAATTAATGTAAGCTCCTTTCATTTGGTCACATATAAACATTAGCCTGCCATCCTCCGTCCATTTACGCCGATTTACCAGCAGGCGGCACGCCCGTCTGCGGAGCATCCCAGACGGCTGCGGCTCCGGGACCTCCGGCCTCTCCCAGCGACTCGTCGTACTGGGGTGTCCGCTCGCCGTGGTATAGATTGCGGCTACCAGGAATGTCCGGCGGCGTAGTGACCCAGTGGTGGTGCTGCAGGTCTGCGGGGCCTCCGGCGCTCCTGACCGGATAGTTGGCTCCATACAGCGGGTCATCGCGGCCGCGGTAGCCGAGCCCGTCAAAGCTGTCCGGCCGCCTAAAGGCCATCAGAGGGTCGGTACCTGAACAAAGTGTAGGGAGGGCGTGACTGAGATCGGTCAAGGTATACGTTAGATCATTAAGCTGAAAGGGTCCCGTGTAAAATAAAAAGAGGATAAATTACGTAAAGAAGCAATATTCGTCCCTGATTGATTTGACCCAGTGCAAAACATCAACCTGTCACCTGCCTCCCGGAAGTTCTTCTTCCTTTCCGGCATGTAGCAGACTGGCAGCGTGTTACTACTGCCACCTACAGGTCAGCAGTAGAACTCCAGGCTATGATTCACGTCTGAACTCCAGTTTGTCCCTCATTTTCTTAACTTTGTTAATCACAACTTGTGCTATAAAATTAATGTTGGAAATGGAAACGCTTCAAAAAAAAAATCACATTTTTAAACAAAATCGTAAGAAATCAATAAAATATAAAACATATCTAAAAAAAAACTTGCATGGATGTTGATTGTCAGAATCCACACCATCAACGGTTATTTACTATTTTTGTTTGTACACAATCATCACACACTTGCGCTTCAGCATTTTGTAACCTATCGAAATAACTCCATTTTGAGATTTTTATTCCTTTCCCCCTGGTTTTGTCTTCTGCAGCACTGCTGTGACCTGTAAATTTCTTTGATGATGGCTGAAGCCTTTTAAGTGACATCAAAGACGTTCTGAACGACGTATTTCAACTGAGCTCGACACAGTGGTGCAGTGGTTAGCACTGTCGCCTCACAGCAAGAAGGTCCTGGGTTCGATTTTGGGTCAGGACGTTTCTGTGTGGAGTTTGCATGTTCTCCCTGTGTCTGTGTGGGTTTTCTCCGGGTTCTCCGGCTTCCTCCCACATTCCAAAAACATGCAAATCTGGGGGTTAGTAGGTTAGTAGGTTAATAACTCTAAATTGCCCGTAGGTGTGAATGTGAGTGTGGATGGTTGTTTGTCTCTATATGTAAGCCATGCGATGAACTGGCGACTCATCCAGGGTGACCCCACCTTCGCCCCAAGATGCTGAGATAGGCTCCAGCGCCCCCCCGCGACCCCTAACGGGATAAGCGGTAGAAAATGACTGAATGAATGACTGCAAACTGCAACCATTACATGTCAACTTACATTGTAGCTCGGGAATTTTCTGGTGCTTCATTTCACATTTCTGCAGCCCGTCACATGCAGCAGTTTTATTTTGGCAATCAGCATCCATATGCATTTTTGTCAGAAAATGCCTTTTTTTTTTTAATTAATTTGTGCCTCCTCACTGAAAATAACACACTTTTGTGTGTCATTTTCTCATTTATCTTGTGTTGAACAAATAGATCCCATAATATATACAGGCAATGTTACGGTGGCTGGTTGGTTCACAGCATCTTTCTCAGTAGAGATGAGACGACCAAAAGCTTCTTAATAAACTTTATTTTGTATTTTTTTTCTTTTTCAGGGATTCCAGCATTTGAGACAAAACATTTTCAGACACTTTATTCAATATTCAGGATCAACAGTTTCCTTCACAGAACATTTTCATCACAACTTCATACAACATCAACAGTCAGATTCACTGTGAGACGAGATTCAGCCTGAAACCTGCTGGCATCTTATCGATGCCGCTGCACGGCCAAAGGTATGTGGACACCTGATCAGTGCATACTACATGGCCAAAGGTCTGTAGACGCGTGTTCAATATACATAACTGAACAATTCTGTCCCCAAATTTCACATTGTGTACCTGTGCTTGTTTTTTGTTTTTTTTTTCCATTGAATGTAATTTATCCAAAAGAATCCAGTAACTTTGATCCGTCCCCGCAATTTAAAGAATACTGATTTAACTCCACCACCGTCTCAATGTGAATCAATCAAAAAACAAACAGATTACAATATATCATGTTGACATCATCCATTTTAGCCAGAAAAAAAGATGATTCACCATAGGAGCCAACGAGAAGTCTGACTCACCAAAAACATTGTGTCGTATTTATGGTCATTC
>KV751375.1:2574797-2629436 GCA_001698575.1 Mola mola | reverse complement strand
CTCGAAGGTGAAGAGATGACAGTTTTGAAGCTGCGCTCAGGTGACACCAGCTGAGCCTCGGCATTACAGACACGTTGATGTCGAACAGCTGCAGATAGAAATCAAACACTGGCCTTCAGTCAGTAGCACACCAGCCACGTTAAGGCAACAGGTGTCGGGTTTAAGGCCGCGGTGGCCGACAAAAGATTCACACGTGAAATCTAGTTCAGAACGGACTGCTTTGTTCCAACATGCGTGTCGGAGAAACTGAAGGAATGTTTGTTATGTTGAAAAGAAGAGAAAAAAAAAAGAAATAAAAATGAATGTGAGCTGTGAGTAAATCAGTCTTCCTGGACTCCAGCTGGCCAGCTCACAGACCAGTCAGAGTTCTCAAAGGCAAAAAGAAGAGAAATATCAAATGTTTTATTATTCAAACTTTAAGTCTATTTAGTGTAATGTTTTAGTTAAATTTTACATGGATTTATGGTTTTAGACCATTTTTTTTAAAATAAAACTTCAGGAAAAGTTGACTTTTATATTCAACATTAAATTCATATTGGCTGGATTCATACACAGGTTTGTGTACTTAAAAATAAAAACGTAAAATTATTTTTTTCTATATATTTCTAAATGATTTTTTTGGTAAAGCATCTATTCCCTAATATATTATATTCTAAACAGCTGTTTAAATATGGTTTCACAATTGGTGGCGCTATCAAAGAGCTGCTAAGGCTAGAAAAAAAAAAATCCTGTTGTTTTGTGTTTATGAGCTATGCATGCTAACATTGGCTAATAACAGCTGCAGCTAACCCTCCTGCTGCCATGGCACTAACATGAGATTAAAAGGCCGTATTACTTGATAACTTGATGTGGCCAATCAAACTTCTAATGAGAGCCAAGCTGTGATTGGCTGAATTGCTCACCAGAACTTGGTATTTATTCATCACTAACTACGGATGTTAGTGTGCACGTTTGCCTATAACATGTTGGTTACCATGGCTATCGAGTAACATTTGTAATTTAGTGTCTCGTGATATTCTAAACTAATTTTACACCAACATTCCACAGCCTTGTAGTTGGCTAGGGTGCTAATAGAGTTAAAGTGTTTGTTAGCATTGACTGATTGTGTTTAGCAAAACCTCCAGGCCGGGTGCTACTTGCAGGCGAGCTAATGGCAGTGCTCCGTGATGTCGACGACCACCGCTTTTCTCCAGCTGAACAGGAAGTAGCCCATGCCAGCACCGGCTGCTACGGCGATGCAGAGATAAGCGTTGTAGGTCATGAAGACGAGCATCAGGAAGTAGCTGACAACCACTTGAACGATGTGCAAAAAGGTCTGCAAGAAGTGGCCGGGGCTTAGCATCCGCTGCCTGGGAGGAGAATAATAGCACTAGTGTTAGCATTAGCATTGTTTATATAATGACAGGGCATTAGTTGCCATTAATTGTAGCATATAATTTATTATAAAAATATTTAATTTGGGCGTTACTTTATGTGATGTATGTTGCGTATTTTGGATATACAGTACTAGTGGAATTGTGTTATGTCCTGTTGAAAACAGTGTGTTGTATAATGTATGGTCAATGTATGGGCAGAATACCTGTTGCAATGCTGTCATTATTGGGGATCCTAATAATATAAACTAATATTGCTTTCTTCATGTTATTTGGTTGTTAGTTTGTTGTTAGTATTGCAGCATATCTACACTGTGGCGTTAACTTGCAACATACATGTTGATATTCTACCACTTTAAATGGGTTGTAGCTCCCCATTAGCTTCAACATTTTAGTTCCTTCAGTAACACTGCCCTTAGCATCATGGCTAATGTAGCAAGTGGAAATATAAGAAGATTGTACAAAACAGATTAAGTGTTACTTAGCAACTTAACTTGATATTTTTCCATTTCAGGCTTTTCAGTTATTATAGTTAACATTCACATTAGCCACAGTTTTAGCACCACCAGTTTCCTAAACATAGACCACTTCAACGCGCCTCCACGTCCTTTCAGGAAAGTGAAAGTTGCCACTGAGTTGAGATGAAAGTTAGCAAGGTTATGAAAATATTCATATGGAGATACTGAGTTTGAGTGCTCAGATGCGCCAATTAGAATCTGCTGCCACTGGACAGTTTGAGCAAAGCATCTCAACCACAGCAAATAAAGAAGCTGAAGAAAAGGCCAAGACCGGGACCAGAACCAAACCAAAACCATGAGCAGAACCAGGACCAGGACCAAAAACCATAACCCCAAACTCTGCCTTTACCTGAACGAGACTCCTGGGAGGCTGTACTTTAGTACCACCGGTAGCTCCACCCCATCCTCAGTCACTGAGCTGACGGTGAACACGTGACATTTAAATCATAATGATCACATGACTGGCTTAAGGTTCAGGGGGCTGAGCTGTTGTTGCTCTAGTGGTCACAGTTGGTACTACAGCTGTTAATTACATGTCGAAACTCAAAAACACATTTTCCCTCCAGACACAGCGATTGGACAAGTAGCATCACTAAAATGATTAAAACACAATAATAAAGTGTCTGAGTGTGAAAGATTAACTGGTATCCAGTTCTTATAAAAAAATCCTAAATCTGATCACTTCTGATCAGATTCATTTTCTGGTCTAGATTTTGATACGTTTTAACGTTTTAAAGGATTGGTTTTATGAATGCTCCATGTAACTGGAAATCTTTGTGCCATTTAAATAAATTCAGAGCCCTATCAAAGAATTAATGGGGAATTGTATAATAATATATGATCGAATGTTATTCAGTTAAATGAATTTGATTATAATCTTAAATATAGTTCTAAAATTAATTTCATCATCCAACTTTTAAACGTAATCAGTCTTTGTAGTTTACGTTTTTATGGGAAAAAAGAAAAAAAAATTGGGTAAATATGCGGTTAAAATAGCCTCAGGTTAAATGGATATGTCTACATTTTTTAAATGTTTTTACAAAGAGAGCCCATATTCTATTTCATTTTATATTCTCTATATAATATATGGTAATTATAATCATACATTTTGAAGTATTCCTTCCAATGTCATGTTTACCAACCCTCACACACTCGCTCCTCTTGTGTATATACTGCTGTTATCATTAGCATTACCCAACAGTCTTGTGTGTCTCCATCAGCACCGTCCCATCAGCCCCTGGAACCGGCATAGAGTTGTAGCGCACGTTGACCTGACTGCGACGCAGCAACACCTCACGGCCGATCTTCAACCCCTCGTACAGGACGGCCAATAGGAAGACGCCGATACATGCCCCGACCATCTCTGATTGGACGAAAGGAGGAAAGGCTAGATATAAATATCTACAAAATATAAGAAATCTAAATAAAAAAAGTAAATAAATAAAACAAGTATAGAAATTGTGATATATATATGAAATATCAAACTGATCAATATAAACTGACCTCCAGGTGAGTTGATGAGCAAACCGCTGAAGAGAAGCTCCACGTTGTTGCAGCCAAAGTAGAAGGTCATCACCTAGGCAACAACCACATTAGCGCGTTAGCTCCATACTGCTTGTATCACATATGGGCACACGAGTTAACCGCCATGGTGCTAATGCAATGTTAGCATGTTGATGTAGCATTTAGCAGTGATTAGCACCAGCGCTCACCATGCCCATATGTCCATCAGTTCCTGATCCTCCTCCCCCGTGGTCATGTCCATTGGTGGTGGGTGGGGCCATGGTGTGAACATAGTTAAGGGAGTGGTCCATGTTGCTGTGGTCCATGTCTGCAGGGAAACAAGCTGGTTTACTGTCAGTTATCCTGCTCAATTCTTAAACTACACTTCCCATGATTCCTGGGACTATGCCTCACATTAGCCAGGGCTCAAAATTCACGCTTGCCCGGGACGGCTACTGTAATTAGTTTTTCACATAAGACGTGACAATGGTGCTGCTGCGCTCTGAAAACTTCATTTCAAATGGTTTGCGCGGTGCTATGGTGGTGCTGAGGCAGCCAAGCGGGCACAGAGGTGGAAAGGTTCCAATCCCTGACTGTATACGCTGATTTTTAAATATTCCACAAAAAAAACAACAAAAACCTTAAAATTCTAACAGTGTGCTCGATTATGGATTTGTCTGAAAAACATGCATTTTTCACAAATCAACCACCCACGACTGCCTGTGTCACCAGAAAAAGGCGTAAGTTTGATGGCCAAACAGCGATGTTCCCCATCCAGTTTGTCGAGGGTGTAGGAGTTAAATAGCATTTGTCCAGGCAGAGTACACGGTCCCATCAAGACAGACAATTAGTGCAATTACCGGAAGAAACTGTACGATGACAATGCAGCTGAGCCTCGCAGCCGTTTGACGGGTGTTAAAAAAAACTGTCTCTGACCGACGATCGGCAGATAGCACTTACAGCCGGGTCATAAAATTTGTTCTGTGGTTGGTAAAAATTGTTACCAGCACCTTTATGGCTTAGCTGATGTGACACACGGCGCACATTTTGCCCTGATGTGATATGTCATTTTGTTGTGTGATTTGCAGTGAAATGAGAGATAAGGATATCTGCCTGTGTCTGTTCATTGTTATCAGTTCTAATCTGCCCTGGGTTGTACTTGTTATGACGCATAACTTTAAAAAAAAAAAAGAAAAACAAAACAAGACCGTAAACAGTTGAAAAGCGATTTTGTACGATTTGGTTCGAGAGGGCTCAGACCACATTGAACAATTCCCAGTGAAGGTCAAATAGCATTTGTGCTTGAGATGCAATTCAATGTGCAATGAAATATCAAACAACCATCATGTTAAAATTTTCCTACACCCTTAAACCGGCCATATAACCGGTCAAACAGCTATAAAAAAATACCTCAAACAAAAATAAAACAATGAAATACTGCTGCTTCAAGGCTACAAAGTGAAATGCCGAAGTTCATCAGGTGACGGAGCTGTCTGGAAAGTCGGGTTTTGTTTAAGCTGCCCAGAGTTCCTGCAGAAAGCCGACATGTAAACTGCAGTAAAAATCACTCTTAGCTAGATTACATTACAGCGACTAATCTCACAAATTAACAATGGTCTAGTCACTTTCTTAGTCATAAACCGGAACCATAGACAAACAAATGACAGCCCTTAATTTGCCACATAATATGAGTTGTTGTATAGTGTTGATATTTTCAGTGTTCCTACGTCATTCTGGACATTTAAAGCCTTAATTAACAGCCATGTTAGTGGTCTCATTTCGCCATGTCCTCCTTGTGGACCTGAACACCAGGATCAGGTGATGATCAGGTACAGCTGCTCACATTAGTACATAACAAGTCATTGTCACGCTTGTTGTCATGAAAACAAAATGGCAGACTGGGCCACTCCTGCGTTCTGACGCCTTGCATTGATTTTTCACACTTTCAGCGTTAATCACAGACTGAATACAAGAGCACGACAACGAGTTCTCCTCCGAAGGTACCGCTACTCATTTGGGACGTTCAAGTCAGTAACTAACTAATGACTTATGATAAATAAAACCTAACAGTGTTGAACTTTTCATTCCTGTTTCCACTGGCACTCATTACTATGTTCAGTACTCGTTGCCATGGTGATTTGTCTTATCGGAGCTCATCTAACAGCTTTTTTTTTTAAATTTGAAAACTCTGCAGCACATCCGCGGAACTCAAATTGAACACATTGGGACTTGGATAAACTACTTTGAGTCAGCTGTTTTGAATGGGATTTGTCATCCGAGACGCAGAACAGGGCGAGAGACAGTAAGAACACACTCTCTCTTACCTTAGAGACGCGTTGCCGCTGAGAGAGTGATGCTGGACTGACCAGAGAGGGAAACGCACTGAACACCTATGACATGACCACTGTGACGCTCTGACATCATCAAAACAGACGCCCTGATGTAATCTGATTGGCTCTAAGGCCCCGAGGCTAAGGCAGGCAGATTGAGCCAATCAGAGCGCTCCAAGGTTCTGTCTGCCATTGGCCAATTAGATCAGAGACGCATTAACATTAACAAGAAGGTCGGCCATTGCCGTCAGCAACATACACTTCCAGTTTAGTGTTTGGATATGCCAGCATCACTTTGACTTACAAATGTGATGATCTGTATTTATAATCTCACTCTCACCCCGTCTATGTTTGTCTTTGCAGCGTCTCTCGTTGCTTTCATCTCCCACGCGAAGTCTAATGCTTCACAAAAAAGTGACAAAGTTGAAAATGCACATATTAATGACACACTAAGACTAAGACACAAACCGCAGGAAGAGTTTGCTTTTTCTTTGCGTTGCTATCATTTCTTCAGATTTATCTTGCGACCTTTTGGGAGGCCCCGGGCCTCAGGTTGGGACACAGCGCGATAAAGCGTGATAACGACGAGCCCTTTTTCTCTCCACGGCTTCAGGAACAACCGCGTGTGTTCTCCACGATTTCTGAGCAAGTGGAAATGTGATGAAGCTCACAGCCTCAAGGGGGCGCAGCAGTGGCGACTCTTGGAGAAAACTGTGAAAGGAGAGCTCGGCGTGGGGGGGTCAGTTTTGTCTTTGAACGTGACGCGAGACAGGTTCACTGCTGTTGGATGGGCTGGGATGGAACGTGCACACACTCGTGTGTTCTCCACCGGATGAACATTTCATCTAGCGCCACCATCGGGCCAACACTTTAATGTGTCCAATACAGTGATTTATGAGCAAACCTGCACAACATTCACAGTTTTCAGCTGGATTTTATTTACTGACGATTAGCTGATGTTAAAATTCACTTGCGATTTCTTACTATTACAACTAACATGAAAACTTTATTGATGATGTTCCTCTATTCTGCATACATCATTGTTTACGCTTTTTTAACTCTCACTGGCTGATCTCAGCCCTATTAACACAGTTCTTTTAAACTCCTTATTCTCTTTAAACAGACAGCGAGTAGAATGACTTACCTGGAGAGGAGCGAGAGCGACGGCTGATCGTGCAGTGATGAAACGGTCTAAATGAAAGCCAAAAAAAAGAGAGAGACAGAAAAGTTGTGTTTATAGCCAATAAAAAACTGATAACGGGACGAACTTCGGCCAATCGGCAGCGAGGAGGCTGTGTGACAGTGGCAATGAACGCCCACCTGTTCCCACCTGAATGTTCAGGCTCGGGTCACGTGATGTTTATTTCAGTTCTGCAGATCTCGGGTCAGCATTCTGGACTCATTTATGACGATTTATATAAAGGGATCCTGCAATTTGAAACTATTTCAATTTGTCACCAGCGTCGACATCACGCTGTGAGCAGTGAGACCAACTGAGCAGACCGAGGCCACCTGTGCACAATCGAGACCACGTGACCAGACACCTGCCAGAGTCTACCTCACCAGGCTTAAACCACCTGACCAGGCAGAGACCACCAGAAAACACCAAGACTGCCTGACATTAACGCAGATTTCCAACTATTAATAGATCCATGTCCTGCTCAGGCAGAGAGCCTTCTGTCTTCAGAGTCAACAGCCAATTGGAATGTCTGTAATTTCTACAACGTCTAAAAAATTCCACCCTGCCCAACCGGCCAGCCCTTCGCTGGAGAAACAGCATCTGACAATGAAACGCCAGTTCAAGACGTGTTTGTTTGCGTTGGCTTTGTTGAGGTCATCCGCCGTTTGTGTTATTAGTGGCTGCAGATCAGTCAGTATGCTCCAGCAGGTCCTGGATCAAAGAACCTGCATTCATCTGTTTAGTTTTTAACTTTACGTGATTTTTGTGACTGAGGTGTACACTTTGTACGGTTTCAGTCCAAATGATCATCTTCATATGAAACCAGAGAACACACGTTCACAGCTCTTTTATCTCATTGATGATCACGATGGAAGTTTCTGTCAATGATTCGCTTCCTGTCGACCTTTGACCCTCAGTCAGACAGCACAGCCACATTAAGTTCAACTACAATCGGCCATTTCGACATTCTGGAGTCTTGCGGTCAACTTTTAATGGCGGGTCATCAGTTTCAGCTTTCGTTTCCCGAAATGTGACTGTGAATAAAACCTGACTGGTGCTGTGAAAGATGGACAGAATCCTCCAGCAGCAGATAACCTCTTCTGATGAGGAAGCACTAAGCAGCATCTTGCACTCAGTCACACCGTGTTTGATTGCATCATTATCTCCATTTTATCAGCTCGGTCCGCTGAGACAGGAATCAGCAACAGCTGAGAAGATAACATTCAGGCAGCATGCCAACGTTTAGGATGAGGTAAGCTAATAGCAGTTTATCACCGGCTGTGGAAGTTTGCTCTCCGTCCAGGGTTCAAACAGATACCCAAAGCTTCTCCCCAACTTTCCTCTCAATGAAAACACAATCAAAACCGTGTTTGTCAATCGCAACGATCGGCTGCTCTGATCACCGTGCTGATGCCGATGCTAAGTGAGCAGGAGCAATTTTATCAACGTGAGTTAAATTTAAAGAAGTCAGCGCTGATCTTTGTGCACCAAGCTCACCACTTTTTATATTTTGGTTACTGAAATATTGAGGCCAGTCAAGCAAAAAAATCCAACAGAAACACATTTATGCCATTTGAAGAAGGATTTTTTTTTTGGGGGATGATGATATGAAATATAAAATATTATTATTTTTGGTTTAAAATTATTACGCATAACATGATAATCCCAATTTACTGACTATAAGACGTAAAGGTGTGGTGACAATAATTAGCATTGTAGTGTAAATATACAGTTTTTTGTTTATGTTATGAGTTCACATTATATTTGGAAAATATCTATAAAATTGTACATACAATTCTCACAAGTCAGTCTCACAAAAGTCCCACTCCAACCACTGATTAAATGCATAAAAACTAAAATTTTTTTCATTAAAAAAATCCCTTTATGGCGATAAAATCTCTTGGATGTATTTGTACACCTGCTCTATCATCTTCTGGCTATTAAACTAGTCTACTACACGCTGCAGAGTATCAAGTTCTAACACTTGAGTAATTCAGTCATACATGTTTAAGCTTCTGGAGGAGCAGCTACTTTTACAAGCTAATGCATCAGGATGGGCAGTTTTGCTGCTACAATATTAAGTCCCACTCTTGCAGGTCATCTGGATCGGTTCCTTAGGTTCTCTAAACAGACATCATGATGTGTGTTTATGTAGTACATTAAAAAACAACAACATATGGACATGATAACAAGGTCGAACATATGATTTTGATCGGAGGTCTTTAAGAACGGGACTCAGTGGAACAATAAAACCTGGCTTGGAACAAACACAGTGAACATGGGACATGTGTCTGAATATCATGGAGAGGTGCACTCTGACTGGGCACGTCGTGTCCGGGTCTCCACAATGAGCTGAAGCTGCAGAGGAGATGAAGCCTGAAAATGTGTAGGCTTCTCTTTACTGACTGACGGTGAGGAAGGAGCAGACGGCCTGACAACACAACAAAGCACCGCTTCATAACCAGCCCTGCAGGTGGACCAAAACAAACATCGCCGCCAAACAGCAGCTTCCATCGTAGACATTTGTGCTAAAAAAAACCCCAAAATCTCAGAATCTGTGGGATTGTAGAAAGTAGTGCTGGGACCATAACATCTATTAGAGTCAAGACTGGACTGAAGTGGATTGAGACTGCCGTGTAACGGCTCCGCATTTGCATTCCTGGCTCCTCTGACAGTAGCAGGATATGCAAGATTAGTGAGAAGGGGAAAGAAACGATGTTTTGTGATAAAATAAACCCGGATCTCATAAAAAAAAGACCTGCAATTAACTTCGCCAGCCCATCCCGAACACTTTCTCTGCTTCTGGTAGTTACACACTAATGATTTAATTGCACGTTAAACTATTTTAGCCTGAACCGCATCTCTCTGAACCGAATCCGTCGTGCCTCTCGCCCCTCTTCAGAAAATACAGTACAGCCACCAGAGGTCCAACAGACTGGGTCAGAATGGCCTGACATGACCTCAGATGTGATGCCAGTGACTCATTTTAGCCTTTTTACACTGACACTCATCTATGTCTTGGCATTGAACTCGCATTGTTCCTAAAAAGATTCATTATCTCCTTTTTTGACAACTATAAGAACGCATGTCCTCGCTGACTGGTTTTCTCAAACTGACTTCTTTGTTCTACTTTGTCAGTCTTAAACCGCAAACTTATTTCAGGGGTGGACAAATATAGTAATGCCAACAAAAGTAAGCCGAACACCAATGCACAAGATTATAGCACTATTATAGCACCTTGATCTCTGTCACCGACACACGCGGAAACAGCGGCGATTGTTCATCCCGGTTATTAATTACACGGAATTTACAAGGATTTCTTCATGTCAGGACAGCGCAGGTGGACTACGTGCACGCCGGATTTACAGCGGGACTCGTCTGGTCCTGAAACGGTCAAAGGCCCGAACCTCGCACGTGCATGTCCCGTGTTATGTGGAAGAACGTGGTAAACTATGAAATCCCTCTAGGGGGTTTGGTGCGGTAGCGAACAGTGCACTGGTATGAAGCAGCAGAGGTCACCGCACGTGCGCGCACACACGTATACATACATACACACACACACATAAACATGGACAAAGATCGTCGGTTCACCTGAGGTTTTCCTGGAATTATTCTACTTCTTCTTGTCCGTTTCGACTGCGGAAGTCGACACCAAAAAAGTGTGACGGGGAGAAAGAAAACGAGAGATAAGAAAAGAAGAAAGTCGGTTGGTTTCTCCTACTTCTTCGACACACCATCGGCCTGCTGCTGCCCCCCTCCAGCGCTCCCGTTTCCGTGTCCGTGCGTCATGACGTCTGTACGCAGGACAGGGGGTGGGGCTAGGAGGAGGCGAGGGGGCCAAAAAAGAAAGATTTCCGGAGTTTGGACCAATGACAAAGGTAATCCAGCGGGGGTGGGGCTCTGTTGCAGCCACGTATGCGGCGTTCGTGAGTGAGGAGTCATTTCATTCAATGTTTCTTTTGTCCATTATCATTTTAAAACCCGCTTAGTTTCATTTGTTTATTTGATCATGTGTGACCCTTTTGGGGTTTTTGATTTCATGATCGATTGATGCTGATTTAGAGGGTTTGGCTGCACACGGAACAACGTAACCAAACGAACAGATTCAGTCTGATATTTTGCAAATATAGTCAATCACAGTCTAATTATGAAATAAATTATAAAACAAGGGAGGTTAAAATATCACATAGAGAACTAAAGAATCAAAACTAAAATATATAATTAAAAATAAAAGTACAAGTAGTTTATTGTTTTAGAACGCTTGCTTTAACACACTAAGAAAAGGTGACCTTTTTTCTGCAGCGGTATGTAAAGTCGGTTTTTGTGTCAGAATTTTTATGCCTTGGAAAGACGTTTGCTTTTCTGTAAACAAATTGGTATTCAAACCGACGTTTTCCATAAGACTTTCGGAGTAACGTGACCAGATTTGGTTTACAACGGTTTAGTTACCAACTACGGAGAAACCTGTTTCAGGCTTATTGAACAACAATCATGAGCCACATACACATTATCGCTATATTATGTGCACATTGAAAAATAAATCTTGATGAGGTTTTATATAAAGTATTTGAAAACTGTGGCACTTCTTGTGCCCGGACGTCCTTGGGAGAAAACCGTTTGACCATTTTCCTCTTCACGAAGCCGAAGGTGAGGCTGAAGGCAGGTTGAGCTCCCCCTGGTGGCCTTCAGAAGTTTTCTATCATATTGCGCTTGTACAAAATCCTGCCAGTCACAGAGCAGTACCAGCCACTTATTCAGTCATAATTCAATTTAATATTTGTCATCATCACTTCACAAACGTCAACAGGGAGTCACCTTGTCACATCCAAGAAACAACCAAAAGAAACAAATGTGGAATGAATTTCATACTACAAGTATTTTTACTTTCTCCAGCCAATCAGGGGAGAGAGCAGAGACGAGCCATGACCCCAGATAGGAGGAAAAAACTCAAAGAAAAACAACCAATCAGCTCATAAAATGTGATTTAGTTTAATTTACTATAGTATTTTACTTTAATCCCACAACTGATTGACTGATTTTCACTACACAGAGAGACTTTTATTTTATTAGATTGAGGAAAGATTTAAAACAAAAAAATTATTCATACATGTATAAATATTTCGTAAACATGAACACAGTAACACAACATTTATGAACGCTCTCTTCTTTGCAGCAGGAAACAGGAAGTCATGAACTTTGCAACTTTCAGAGTAAAATCTTTTCGGAGAATTTCTGGCAATTTTCTTTGCTCAAGTCACAAAAAAAAAAATGGCAAACTGAAAGCCAAAAGATTGCTGTTTCCAAAGCTAAAGTTGCTAATGTCCATGTATTCTCTGTTTGCTCTGCCTGTATTGCCAGCCCCGCCCACTCAGCCAGCCACACGGTAATTAGTGTGAAACTCTGGCTGGATGTCACAGACGTGACGCAGCAGCTCGCCCAGCACCGCCTCCCGGTTTCCACGGTAACTTGCCTGGATGCGACCCATTCGCTCGGCCGTGTCGCGGTCCACCTCCACAGCACTGTTGCCATGGGAACCGAGAGCCTGGGGGCGGGGGGCACAGAGATATGAACTACATGAAGACATTGCTGGGGACAAACTGAAAAAATTGGCACAAGAAAAGTTTGAACAGATCACAGTACTGTAAGAGAAAAAAATGGCGATATTAATAAGATTAGGATAACATATTAAGTTATCAAAAAACAGAAATAAAATGTATTAGTAGTAACAGTAGTATGAGTAGTATTATTAGGAGAATAGATAATATGCTTATCTCTTCTGACAGATATTCAATGCAAAATATATTGTGATTTGATGGAAGAAATGAGCCACACATTTTATTTATGTTTTACACAGCATTAATGCATTTATGACTTACAGCAGCCTCTTTGGTCTTAAACTCTTTCTCTCTCTGCAGTCGATACTGCTCGATCTCAGCCTGAGCTTCTTCCTTCGCCTGCTTCAGACGTCTGTTCTTACCTGCACGGGGCAAGAGACACCCACAACACATTAGAGACAGAGAGAGAGTAACACGCACATACACGTTTGTGCAGCTATCCTGGTCAAGACATTGATTTCAATTCATTGTGGACAGCCTAACCCAGACCGTTACCTTAACTTTAAATCCATTACCAGCATTTGACACAGGATGACACAGAAACTAAAAGAGAGAACATGGGATCTCTGTTGGACAGAGAACATCCACTAAAGTGCTGAAAGTTTACTTTAACAATGAGCTAAATTACCTAGATAATCAGTAACTAATTATCAGCTCAGAGTTGACCACAATAAACTGAAGTGGTGTCTATTTTCATGGAGCTGAGTGATGACATGATTGTCAATTCTCTTTCTGTCTGACTTTATATTACAAAAATGCTCTTAGACAAGGGGTTCTGCAGACAAAATGTCAAGTTTAGTGCTTGGCAGCAACTCAGAGGCAACGGCTGTTGTTTGAGACTAACATTATGGAACTGAGGACTTCTGATTTCGTAACTTCGACTCCTTCATCCTTGCGTCTCTTTCTCATGTCCTCATTAACAGGATCCAAGAGGTCAATGTGGGTACTTAATTAGCAGAAAGTTAATAAATGACCCACAGTAAAATATAGACGAGCTATATTAGCAAAGTAAAGTATTCCCCTTGCTGGATCTATTATTATATCCAGTTATTTTTGTCGTTATTACCTATAATATGCCAATATTCTTTCTCACTGGTTGAGGTGTTTTATATGCAACACGAGGGCCCTCTACTGGACTGGAGTGTGGCCCACATACAGTAACCAGTCTGCTGTATCCTGTCTGGAGCTTTTTACTGCAGTGAAAACAACGTTTACTAAATAATATGCAGAAATGTATTTTGAATGAGTAAATCAAAATCATATTCATCCCTATAGGGAACCAGACCTTCTTCAGATTTCTGCCAATGTTTGTAAATTTGCTCCCTTGCATGGTTCACTGGGTACAGAAAATTAAATGTCGATGCTCTGTAAATCAAGTTGCAGATAAGTCTTATAATTCGGTGCATGTATCAATTCATAAAGCGCCTCATTATCACGGTTACAGGTCAGAATTATCATCGCTTTGAGATGACAAAGAGGTCGGACAAAGCTGTACAAACGGCCTATAAACATATGTTAATAACACACAGGGGAAGTGCCGGTGCGCCGATTAAAAAAGGGGAAGTTAGTGACTCAAATTCTGCTTGGTTTGATTCGGATTTCATTAAACATCAAAATATCAGCAAATAAGATAAGAAAAAACGTTCAGATTTTCCTATTCATTTCAGTTATAGCCCGACTGCCAGACAACCACCAAGCAAGAGTTTTCGTTAATTGGAAAGGTGTTTACTGGTTTCTGCCATCTTTGACTACATGCCGGCTGTCTTGTATGTCTTTCCGGGCTGTTTTTCGTCGCCATGTCCACATACATCTGTATATCGGCATTTTCACGGTTTCATTTCGCTAACGGGCGGCCGTGGGTTCGCAGGCCGCCTCGTCCTACTCACGTTTACGGGCTTCGGCCACCTTCTCGGCCGCTCTCTTCTCGGCCTGCAGCAGCTGCTGGATGCCCTGTGACTGACTTGCCATGTCGGAGCAGAAGACGCGCAGACACGGGCGCTGAAACGGACAAAAACACGGAGAAAGCCACCAAAATGAAGGTCGGCGGAGCGGAGGACTTATCTTCTTCCTCTGTTGGCCGTCAGCTGACTCTACGTCACCCAGCGGGCCGCTCACGTGACTGTGTCACGAGGACGAATGGGTTTCTTATTTTAAAAGAAAATTTTATTTATAACTTATGTTGTCGTAAAACTGTTGTAATTAATAGAATTTGACAATGATTATCTATTTTTTTCTATTTCAAAGCTATGACTTTAAGGGAGAAGAAAAAGAAGCAGACTATGTTCAACCGTTCCGACAGGGGGCGCTACCTCAGCATAATTATCTGGTCTATTTGACCTTATTTTCTCTGCCTTTGACCTTTGAGAACTATCATTTAATTGTATGCCCACAGTACCAAAGTTTCTCATGTCTCATGCCACGTAGTTTCATTATTCATTTAAATAAAAGAAAAAAAAGTAACCCTAATTAAAAGAAAAAAATGAAAAAATTTAATTAAGAGGATAACTAAATGGAAAAGAAAACCCCCTCATGCTCGTGAGCTGGCCTGCCAGTGATCAGGCATGGGTTTTGATTGACATTGTGGAAAGAAGCAAAAAAATATAGAAGAGTTTAAGATCCACATGACAATTTTATTCCAATACTGACTTTTCCAAAATATTTTTTTGAGAAAGTGGTTTTTTTTACGGAAGCAAATTGCATTCACTGTTTTTCTGAATTTCTGACTTTCAAAAATTCTGAGCCAACTTTTGTTTTTCAAGTAAATGTAATACATATCCATAGTTTTTTGTCAGAATTTGGAGTTTAATATCAGAATTCTGGCAGAAGTTTTAAGTTCTAAGTCAGATTTCCAAAAAAAAAAAAAAAAAAAACTAAAATGCAGAATTAATATTTTTTTACACTGTGCTTAGATGACTTAATAAATTCACAATGTATCACCCTGTTTCTCATTTCACATACTTTTCTTCACTTTCAATTGTCCCAGTTGTTTGTTTCTTGTGTCCATCCTCGAGGCCACTTTCTTTTAATGAAAAATTACACTTTTGTGTTGTGAAAGATGAATTTAGATAGGCTCCTAAAAACGAATCAGTTGATGTTAAGATTATTATTGAATTAACACTTAGAAATCAATGATGGCATCTGAAATATTCCCCAGTTATCTGTTTGATCAACTTGGTCATATCAATCAAATTTTCCACTAAAAAGAGAATTCTTTGTTCAGAAAATTGGGTAAATCTTTAATCTTCTGTCACACATTCTTTGATAATTGAATCACAGTGATTATTTATAAATAAGTTCAAAACCAAAAGTAGCAAGTTATTGTTTTTATGTTGTTTTTTTTATGTGTGTTGGGTGTTTAGATTTAGTCGTCAATATTTTCATCCTGAACTGCAGTCTGCAGTCAGTTACGTAACAGTTCCCATTAGGAGCCACAACATTAGAGTCCTCGAACAGTTAATTTCTCCCTGTCTGCATTTAACTTAGTTTATAAATACTGGTTCTGACCCATCACGGCATAACAAATACAGATAATTACATTTCAATTATGTTTCATTTTATGTATGTTAATTTAAACCCTTCTTTAATTTTTAACAATATTCTGTGTTTAAATAACTTACATATTTCTTATATTCCTCCAAATACCTCTAGTTTGACGGGTTGAGAACGTAGGCTTTATTACAAGACACAATAAAGTGTTTTCCAGGTATACAAGATACAGTGATTATTAAGTAAAACCTGTATTACATAAATGACAATTGGAAATTGATTAAGTATTTCTCATCTTTTATTCATCCCCTCTCTAAAACCTCCAATGAATGTTGAAATAAATATATTTGATGTAACTCTGTACTCAATATAACACTGGAGTTCACATCACCTACATCATAGGGATGTTTATTGGTGTTTGGTAAACTAGAAAACTTTAAACGTTATGAAAAGAATGCTGCATTTGACATTAGATGCTCCCTGACAGGCTACTTTAACAGTAAATATGAATACAATTTTTTGGTTTAGTTGTCTTATTTTGGAATTTGTTGTTTTTGTTTGTATTTTGTTTTGTTTGCAGTTTTAGGCGACTGTCCTGTCAGAGGCGCGAACAGGAAGCTGCGCCCCTCTGAGCGGAAGTTCGCTGCGTGCTGCGCTGAGTCAGCTAAACCAAACCGGAAACAAAACAAACAGCAGGGAGCAGGGGCGGTGGAGCCACATTCCAAGTCCACTTCAATTCCACTTACCGAGCCTGCTTTATTTATTTTATTTACTTCCTCTCTCCTGGCTGAAGTCGGACCGCCGCGTTGACGGAGAGGTGAGTAACGTCACGGGACGCACCGGAGCGTCTCGTCACAGCGCGGAAGTTCGGCAGACTTGAATGTAAAATTGTAAAACTTTAATTAACTTTTTCTTGAAGCAAGGAGAAAAAACAGAATTAATACTGAGAGCGAGTTTACATTAAGTCAGAAGTGCTGACAAACATGGCGAAACTTGTTGAGTTGTGAATTCTGGAGAATTACAGACTCGATGCGATCAACCGGATGTCTTTAATGCGTCCAACACAGAGAGGAGGCTGAAGTACAGCGTGTTCTCTCTTGTCTTTTTTGAATTAAGTCCCATCTGTCTCACATCCAAGTCTTGGTCGAGCTTCTCCTCCGACGAGAGGAAGTTTACTCTTCACCGGACTTCCTGTCACTCCTCACGTGTTCTAATCTGATCTGCACTTTGTTTTCTGAATCTGAAAAAATAAATAAATAAAATGCTTAATTCACACATCTGAACGCCGACTGCAGAGGAATACAAACATGTACGTTTTATTACACATTTATTGTTGTCTCAATATCATCAAACAAAAAAAATAAATATAAGTAAAATAAATATTAACTGTAAAGTAAATATTGACCAGAGACATCATTCAGTCCATTGTCCAGTTTTCTGCATATAAACAAATATAACTATGAAAGACCACGGAACAACAATGACAAATGCGTTTCCAGAAAGTGTGATAAAGTGACTGTGGATGTGCAAAGATTACAAACAGGTGAAACATCAGCATAGAAAAGGTGAAGTTTTTCCCAGGAATAAAAGAATCTGGGTCACATGACTCTGTGAGTCCTGTTGTGCTAAACAGAGATCTGTTCTGAAGGGATTCGACAGAAAAAGGGAAACCGGCCCACGAGCACCTGGGTCACATTTGTTCTTTGCTTCCAAATTTTCAAAGTTAGGCATATGAATTATGTAAATCTCGCACAATTGTGCAAAAGAGGCATAGTTTTTAATATACAAATCACCGACGTAACAGAAATACCGCTGGAATCTACACATTTTTATTCCATACATTCAGAGGGACCCAACAGTCGGTGTTTTACCCTTAAAATAATTAGTTGAGTAAAAGCCTTAAAGTGTCTGATACTAAACGTCCATCGGATATTATTTTCTGATAATAAATGAACATAGATTTACGTTTATGCGCTAAACATCCTGGCTAATTATGAGATCCACTATTCAATTCCTTTCCAGAAGAACACCAGTATGTTGTTTTCCCAACAATCAATCTATCAGTTGGGCTTTATTAATGTAGTTCCTTTTCTACAAAATGCAATTCAAAGTGATTTACAAAGCGATTGGGGGGAGAAAAAAAAGAAACATTAAAAAACATTGAATTTATTGAATAAGAACAAAATCATAATAAAAATCAGAAGAAGAAGAAAAATAGATTTAAAGACCAATCCAGACAAATAGAAATAATATATGAGAAGTTATAATAAATGATAGGGTTAAACATTAAATCAAATCAATAAAATGAAATGCTATAGTTAAAATTATGTTTAAAACAATAAAATGATGATAAATTATAAAACAACAAACAACAGAAACAACAACAAGGTAGGGGTGGGCGATATGGACAAAATCTTGTATCACAGTATGGATAATTTCTCACTATCGTAATTATATATTTCACAATATAGTAAGTTTTCAGTCATTTTTTTATTGAAAAAATGTCAACATAAAACAGTCAGAAGTGGAAATATATGTTTCACGTTTGGCAGGGACAATTTAGTATACATTTTTATGTCTTTTACTCTTTTATGTGTATTTTTTAGGTCCTTTTCTTACTTGATACTTTTTTAGTACTGTTAATAATTCAGGATTCATGTATTCTCTGTACACGTGTTGTCTCCTTGTACTCTTTATAATGTAGGTTTGAGAGAACTGTTTTTTTTTTTCCATTCCCCTGTACGTCTGTACATATGGCTGAGTGTAGGATTGCCTCTATGTCTGACCGACCAAACCAGTGTCAGCTCGTTTGGCAACATTCTTACTATTTAATGCCTTATTCATGCAGCTTTACTTTTGGTGAGGTGTGTGAAAGCTGTGACAGCAGAGCGCCTCGCTCAGCTCAACATATCTGACAGCTCTTGAGGAGCATCTTTTTATTTATTTATTTGTCTTTTAGGTACAATGGCAAAAAAAAAAAAAAATCTAGTTATTTCATTTTTGCCACAAACTGGACAACTGTGAGTCCTTGAGCTTCTTAGAAGCTAACAGAAATGCTAACAAAGACAACAGCAGCAAGATGAGATCACCGGAGCAATGGAGCGGAAGGACAGTTTTTGTGTCATAATCGACTGCAACTTTACTAAACTTTATTAACTACTCTCTCACATTAAACTATGACTGAACAAAACATTGCATCCTACATTTCCCATAATGCTCCTGGATTGTATATTTTACATCACCGCTTCATACAGAATATTAAATGTTTTTTAACGCTGGTTCTTCGTTGTCTCAGCTCTGTACATTTTTTTTTTTTTTTTTTTTTTTACCTGTTCCTCAGTGATGAAGAGGAAACGGCTGTTGATTGCTGTTGGGGCCGGAATCTTCTTCGCGGCACTGATGTCACTGTACCACATGCTGGAGGTGATACAGAGGGTGGAGCTTGAGTTTGGGAGGGAGGGACCTGCTGGACAGATGGAAGAGGTGTGACAAATCGTTTTAATTTTGTTGTATAAATCACAAAAGTCATCTCATGACACTTTACATGAAGAGCAGCTGTAGAGCAAAAGAGAGAGAGAGAGAGAGAGAGTCACAGGAAGTCAACAGAATGATTTGATTGCTCTGGAAATGCAGTCGGTGTAATTTCAAAATAAAGTCACCAATAAATAGATCTTATCTTTGCCTGCAGGAGTTGTCCAAGCTGGGTGAGAAAATCGCAAACCTGGAGCATCTCCTTAATGACAACAACCATCTGGTTGCTATGCTCCATCAATCTCTGAACCACCACAGAGCAGTAGGAGGGGCCAATGTAAGCTCAGGCTCCACCCAGAGAAGAGATGGCGCACTGCCTGGCTGCCAACTGGCCAATGAAATAAAGGACGGAAGCAATGGAGTACAGGTTAGCTTAATGTGCTAACAGCTGTTAGCATAGTACTTTAATACTGTCCTTAAGTTTTTTTAGGCATCTTCCGACACATAGTTTTGCTGTTTTTAAAGAAAGCCATCTTAGATGGCCAAATATGACCTGTATGGCCAACTATTGCTTGTTATCCAACCTTCCTTTCATCAGTGAGACAGAGAGTTTCAAGGCAGATCACCTCATTTCCTCAAGAAAACACACACCGTAGCATAACAATTAGCAACCTGGTTGAAAATAAGTAAAGTTTCAAATCCAATATTAACAAGGTGACCATAACACGCTGAGATATTTCAGGGAGAACTCTGGTATCCTTCAACCTAAGCCCTATTTCCTGCTCTTCTGGGCACAAAAATTTCACAAGGAAAGTCAAACAACAAGAAGATAACAAGTAGAGACAGATAGGAGAGACACATCTGAGTCAAAAACACATGGGAGTTTCACTGTAGGTATCTTCTCCATGTTACCAGACACTTGCTTTGGACTTGCCCCATGACGTTGCTTTGTATGGTCTTTTCGAGCCAAATGTTCGTAACGACCGAACTTCATTCAGGAGCAATTTTAACACAAACATGTATTTTGTGAAATAGAGACTAAATGACACAAAAATAGGGCTTCAGTCAAAAAAAATCAAAGCTCAGGTCAAAGTTCTCCTTTAAGCTGATCACCTCTCAAAATGGCTCCTGATTCATTTTTGAATATATAAAAAAGCGTTAATGGTTTCTTGCTGTGAGGTGAATCTGGTTAAGAATATGTTTAATTTACTTAGTTTGATGAACATTTTTTTTGTCTTACACACCGAATACATTCCCTTGCAGGATTTTTTCATTTTTGCATGTTTTTCAGCTGTTGGATGTTTACAAACTCCTCCCATTTGACAATGCTGATGGCGGTGCTTGGAAACAAGGTTTTGAGATTCATTACCAGGGGAACGAATGGGACGAGCAGCCGCTGGAACTCTTCCTGGTTCCTCATTCGCACAACGACCCAGGTGAGTGCCAACATGCGACGGCGTGACTCGTTCAACAGCGCTCTGTGTCAGTGGAATGGCATCAGTCGTGTGTGTGTGTGTGTGTGTGTGTGTGTGGGGTCAGGCTGGCTGAAAACGTTTGACAGGTACTATCTGGACCAGACGAGACACATACTCGAGAACATGGTAATGAAGCTGAGCCAAGACAGCAGGTAAAGAACGTCAATCTACCCGTATCGCTCTCTTCTTCGGCGCAGGTCTACTGATCGACGATCAAATGTGCTGTTTTTGTCAGGAGGAAGATGATTTGGGCAGAAATCAGCTTTTTCTCTAAATGGTGGAACGACATCGACGAACAGAAGAGAGAGATGGTCAAACGGTACCTTCTGCCTTTTGCTTTTTTATTGTTTTAACTGTTTAACTAATTTTTATTACTTTAAGCAAGCCACAAATGAAAAAAACATCCAGTTTTGTATCATAAAATCAGATGATCTCAATCTCAGCTTTCTTATGTTTAAGTTCTTAAACAACAAGTTTACTTCATCATGTTGTACTTCACAGTAATTAATTCACATTATTTAGGCATCTTGTGTTGCTGCGTTTTAAGCCATCTTTATTGTTTGTTTTCCTGTTGTTTGTTTTGCTGCTTTGTTCTGGCTCTGTGATTGGTCAGCCTGTTGAAGGTGGGACAGCTGGAGATGGTGACAGGCGGCTGGGTGATGGCCGACGAAGCGAACTCGCATTACTTTGCTCTGCTGGATCAGCTGATGGAGGGACACCAGTGGATGCAGCGGCACCTCGGTTCATGTCACCACGCGTCACTTCCTCCTGCCGAGCGTGACATCGCTAACGCGTCACCCTATTAAACTCCGCTTCTTGTGCAGGTGTGAAGCCGAGAACCGGTTGGGCGGTGGATCCGTTCGGCCACTCCCCCTCCATGACCTACTTGCTGAAGGGGGCGGGGCTTCGAAACATGGTCATCCAGCGCGTTCACTACGCTGTCAAGAAGCACTTCGCCCAGCACCAGACACTTGAGTTTCTATGGCGACAGAGCTGGGGTGGGTTTGGGTGAGACGCAAATGAAATGAATGGAATTGAGAGAGAAAAAAAATGTAAAAAGAAACATAAATACGGGAAAGAAATCATGAAATCTACCAATGAAAGTGGCTAATTTGAACATATTCATAAATCTCAGAAATTGGATTTCACTTTAACTTGTATCGTTACTTGTACAAACAGAAACAGTAATACAAGTAAATTTTTTTATATACTCCTGTGTACTTTAAATCAGGCACAAATAAGAAAAGACAAATTGGAGACAAAATTCAAACTTTAAGAAATTTGTTTTTAAATGAATAAATTGAGAAAAGATTACATATAAAATACAGTTTGTGCAATCTGTATAAATATCTGGACACAATAACAATCGCACTCATCCATTAGTTGGCAAAAGAAAGTTGTTTGTAAAAATGTAAGAAAATAAGTCCAGACCTCCAAGAACCCCATAGAAAAAAAGTTAGTTGTGACATTTATACAATAAGTTACACAGTTAAAATATGTAGAATTTTATTTCACTAACTCCGCCCACTTTCTGTGTGTCAGACTCCTCCTCCCGCAGTGACATCACATGCCACATGATGCCTTTCTACAGCTATGACGTGCCGCACACGTGCGGTCCGAACCCAGCGGTCTGTTGTCAGTTCGACTTCCATCGCCTGCCTGGGAGGCGGGTCACGTGCCCGTGGAGGACCGCACCGCAGCCAATCACGGAGCAGAATGTCGAGGAGAGGTGGGCAAGGGGTGGAGCCAAAAATGAAAAATGATATTTTACATTTTCAGTATCAGTATCACATAACTCAAAAGAGAAGGTTATCGTTGGACGTCGTCATGTTGTTGCCGCCGTCCGTCCTCTCAGAGCCCTCCTCCTGCTGGATCAGTACCGCCAGAAGTCCCGCCTCTTTCGCTCGCCGGTTCTCCTCGTTCCGCTCGGTGATGACTTTCGCTACACGGAGTCGAGCGAGTGGGACGTGCAGTTCGAAAACTACCAGAAACTCTTTGACTACTTCGAACAGCACCCGGAGCTCCGCATCAAGGTGAACCCCAGCCACACCTGGGAGGGGGCGGGGCCCTTTCCAGCACAGGCAGACATCGCACTGAAACTGCCTCTCATCTGTTTCCAGGCTCGTTTCGGGACTCTCTCAGACTACTTTGAAGCTCTTCAGAAGCACCTGGATGCGGCAGGATCGACTCTGCCGACACTCCGGGGAGACTTCTTCACGTACGCTGACCGTGACGATCATTACTGGAGCGGATATTTCACCTCCAGACCGTTTTATAAACGCCTTGACAGAACACTGGAGGCTACGCTGAGGTACTGAATCACGTTTGACTTTCTCAGACTTCGGCGCGTTACTTCACTCATTGTATACAGTTCAGGTATTTTATTGCATTTATCTTTGATATGTCTTTTTCAGATGACACACATTTTTCTTCAGGAAAGTGTTTTCATAACAAAAGATGCAAAATTTTAATGCAAAAGAGTTTTAACACTGTTTTCGGGTTTTTTTGCATATGTATGTCTTTTTATGCAAAATACATCCCACTGCATTTTCATGCGTTCATCTTCACATTTAGTTTAGGCCAGTGTGTCCATTTTCTACAAAATGTTTTTATCTTTTTCAAATTTTTTTTAAACGTTTTTTTTCTCACTTTTTTCGGACAGAGCGACGGAAATCCTCTTCAGTCTGGCTTTAGCTGAAATGCGTCGTTTCCATGGAGATGGTCGTGCGATGGATAGTTTCCCTGCGCGCGAACACTTCCAACGCCTTACGGCGGGGAGGCGGAGTCTGGGGCTGTTTCAGCACCACGATGCCGTCACTGGCACCGCCCGTGACCCTGTTGTGGTGGATTACGGAACCAGGTGAATGCGACTTTTCACCAAATTGGTGCATCACAAGTTATAGATAAATAACTCACTTTAAGACAAGGTAAAAGGTGCCACGTTAGTAAAATGATATTATTAATATGTTAGCATATGGGGGGTTAGAATTGGGAAATGAGTTTTACTAAAGTTGTGAACTGTAAAATTTTGGCTCTCGTATTAGTTCCCATCAGCTTGTATGAGCAGGTCAACACTTTGTTTTATCTTATTGTGTTAGCAGGACCGCAAAATGCTAACAACAAAAGAAACATTTGACAAAACTTATTTAAAATTGTACAACCTTCATTTGTTTAAATCTATGCTATGTTAGACTGTCAACAAATGTTTTTAGTAAATATGTAAATAGTATTTACTGAAGTCAAATGATTGGTTTTTTTTGTGTTTTTTTTTTTTATTTTAAATTTTTCGAGAATTTATCTTTCTAATTTTTTTTTGCCAGTTTTATTGCTACTCTTCTTTTTTATTAGTATTTATTATTAGTAATTTTTTCAACTTGATTTCATTTGTACTGTTAGTACGCTAGCAACAGGAACGCTTTAGAATCTTTAGCGCTAGCATGTTTTCCTTTTTTTGTCTTATTTGTCCCTCCATGCTCTCTGTTAAAGGATGACGTCACCTCTGGCAACGGTAACAGGTACCACCTCTCGTAGTGTGAGCAGTTAGCACTAGCATCCTCATCATAGCCATTCATTTAGCATTAGCGTCTAACATTAATTTTCCCATCACTTATTGGATATGGCTTTCATTAACGTGTTTTACGGAGTAGTTTGTCCGTCACTGTGTGTGAAGCCGTGATTTTCGATTTCTTTTATGCTTGAGGATTTAATTGATTTTGATTTTGATTCAAGTCAAAATGTTCAGAGAAAAATTCAATGTAATGTCACCTTTTTGTATATGCAAAAAAAAAAAAAAAAGATAAATCAATGGAAACTTTATAAAAAGAAATAAATATCTAAAATAGCTGAACACCAGAGTCAAAATCAAAACTTAAAAAATGAAAAGGTTTGAACTTTTATTTTTCAGATTATTTCACTCGATCCTGAACCTGCGCCAGGTGCTCCAGAGCTCCGCCCACTGGCTGCTTCTATTGGACAAGAGCCAGTACTACCATGACCAATCCAAACCCTTCCTGCTAATGGTGAACCCATCAGTTCTTTTACACTTGTGCTATGCAGTTTATTCCTGTCACAAAAAAATTGATGCTGTACTTGAAGATAGTCATGTTTTCTTACAAAAATGTTGAGTTGTTACGCACAAAGACTTATCTCACAGTGATAAACGTAAATAAAATTCAGTTAAAATCACATTTTAATAGAGGAACAAGAACACTGCCATTCTTAATCTCAGAGCGTTTAGTAGGACGCAACTGGACTTCTTATCTTGTTTAAAGACGTTTCGCCTCTCTTATTCTACCACTGGATGAAACCATGGTCTCCTTTTATGTCACTTCTCTTTTCACATGCATACCGACCAGTGAGGCAGTAGAGACAGTTAGAAAACGCCTACAACAAGACAGCTCCCTAGATACCAGAACTAACTTCAACCCTGACCAAATTTGCAACCTTCTGCACCTTTGCCTTTCCACGACATACTTCAAATACGATGAAGTTTTTTACAGACAGAAACACGGCTGTGCCATGGGCTCTCCAGTATCTCCTATCGTGGCTAACCTCTACATGGAGGAGGTGGAGGAGAGGGCTCTGAACTCCTTCACAGGAACAGCTCCCAGCCACTGGTTCAGATATGTGGATGACACATGGGTCAAAATCAAAACTCAAGAATTGGAGGCTTTCACTCAACACGTAAATGCGGTGGACAAGAACATCAAGTTCACCAGGGAGGATACGAGAGATAACAGTTTGCCCTTCCTGGATTGTGCGGTGTCTCTTGTTAAGGATGGTAACCTCAGCATCGAGGTCTACAGGAAGCCCACACACACAAACCAGTACCTCTTGTTTGACTCCCACCACCCACTGGAGCACAAACTGGGGGTAATCCGGACACTACAAGACCGGGCCCAGAAGGTTCCCTCCGACACAGAGGGAAAACAAAAGGAATTCACACACATCAAGACAGAGCTCCAGACATGCGGCTACCCTAAGTGGACCTTTGTCAAATCGTCCAAAAGGCGCCACAAAGAACCACCCGAGGCAGAAAGGGAAAAACGGAAGAACGTAGTTATCCCATATGTGGCAGATCTATCAGAAAAATTCAGAAGAATCTTCCAAAAACCCAAAATTCCAGTCAATTTCAAACCGGGCCAGACCTTAAGACAGCGACTGGTCCACCCCCAAGGATAAAACACCCAGGCATAAGCTCAGCAATGTTGTGTATGCCGTTCAATGCACAGATGAGTGCTCTGACCTTTATATAGGTGAGACCAAACAGCCCCTCCACAGACGCATGGCACAACACAGGAGAGCCACCTCATCGGGACAGGACTCAGCTGTACATCTGCATCTTAAGGAGAACGGTCACTCCTTTGAGGACTCCAATGTCCACGTTCTGGACAGAGAGGACAGATGGTTTGAAAGACGAGTAAAAGAGGCCATCTATGTCCACTTGGAGAAACCCTCTCTAAACAGGGGTGGTGGACTAAGACACCATTTGTCTGCTACCTACAATGCTGTCTTGGGAGCCCTCCCCAGGCGGTTTAACCCCCACACACACCCCAAAGTGTCACATTAAACCAGGGGTGAGGGGCAAACACTCTCGAGTGATTCACACCCGGGCTCATGTGACCTTAACGACCCACATGATGCCTAGCTAGAGGATCGCCCCCCCTGAGGCTGGTGCTCACACCTATTTTGGGATTAAGTCTTGTGGTGTAAAATAATCATATCAATAATTTAGCCGAGTTTTGTCTTAAAACCTACTTACAATATTTAATAAATATTTTTCTGATCTATTTTTTAGGATGACGTGATCTCAGCACAGGACAGCCTTCCTCAAAAGACGACGATAAAGCTCGGTGATGACCCCAGGTGAGGAGGCGAGTAAGGTGTAAATATAAAAAATGACTGTAGTCGTGTGTAAATCTGTTGCAAGTAAACTGAATCAATCGCGTTTTGGGTCAGCTATGTCGACTGTACCCGTGTTGTCAGCTGCTTCAGTTCGCTACACAGCAGCAACAATGCCCACGTAAGAGCTACTTTGCGAGCTGTGAGCTGTTTAGGTTTACTGACGCTAAAGCTGCATTACGTCAGCACTGACGTTAACATGTGGCTAACATTAAATTGGAGCTCAGCTGCTGACACCTGGAGAAATTACTCAAGAGCTTGTGCATGCATTGATTCGATTCAACATCTCAGGCTCTTCTTTTCCATTTACTTGACATTAAATATACAATATTGACAGTTTTTTGTTTTTTTTCAGGTCACTGGTCGTCTTTAACCCAACAGAGCAGCTCCGTACATCCGTTGTTAGCATTGTCGTTGACGCTCCAGATGCTCGTGTTGTCGAGGCAGAAACCGGTCGACCAGTGGATGCACAGATCTCTGCAGTGTGGGCGGAGTCGAGCCGGGCATCTACAAAAGCTTTCCAGGTGAAGGGCAGTAATTGATTTAATTACTTATCTACAATTTATTTTTCTCTTAGTTGTGATTGTTTTTTCGTTTCTGTTTATTTTATGATTTAATTCTGGGTCAAGTCACGAACCCCAAATACTAGTTAATAGTTTGAGACTTGTTGCATTTAGCCTCCCCTGATCAGTGTTTGTCAAATCACCGCCAAGCAACAGGTGTGTCACCATTCAAAGGGTGTTTATTTACATAGTTTATTTGTGTTTTCTTAATTTCACCTTCAGCTTGACTTCATCGCTGAGCTTCCTCCTCTGTCACTCGTCAGGTATCATGTGACCAAATCCTCTTCTGACCCCACCCACCGGGCTCAGTACACCTTCCTTCACCACGGCAAACCAACGGCCATCGAGGCCCAACACTTCCAGGTGTCACACCTGGAAGGAGATTCAGCCCCCACCCAACTGTCGCTTAGCAACAAGCATGTCCAAATATGGAGCTCCCCAAGGACCGGACTGATGGAGGTCAGACTTTTCAAATTAAAAGTCAGGCCAAAGTTTCACTAAAAGATAATTTGAACATCATATTTCATCAACTGAATGCAATCAATATAATGATAATAATTATTATTAACAGCAATATTGCATACATTCTAATTAAAAATTAGTATTGTTATTATCATTATTAATCAGTTTCCTGTTTGATATATTTTGACATGTAGAAGCTCCGACTGCAGTCCGGTTCGGTCCGTGAGGTCCAGGTCCAGTTTCTGTGGTATGGAACCAGAGCAAGGTTGGACAAGAGCGGTGCTTACCTCTTTCTGCCAGGGGAGGAGGGGGCCCAGGTAAGGAAAGAATCACGTTCCAGTCTAAACTGGATCACACTCTCTCTCTCTGTGATTCATCGTGAATGTCTCTCTCCCTCCTGCAGCTCTACGCATCCTCAGAGCCCCCTTTGATTCGGGTCACAAGAGGTCCAGTCTTCTCTGACATCACTTCCTTTTTCCGTCACTTCACACACACGGTCCGACTGTATCAGCTGGACGGTAACTAGAGAGCACATTGTTATGTAAATAGCTGTGGTTTGAGAACAGTACTGAAACTGTGAAGAGTAAAATGTTGCCCTGGTTTTAGTCTGTCAGGCCAGAAGAAAAATATTTTCACAATTGAAGTCTCTTGTTTGCCCCAGGGCATGCTGGGAGATCCCTGGAGATTTCCAACCTGGTGGATATCAGGTCAGAGGTCAACCATGAGCTCGCCATGCGGCTCGTCACTGATGTTGACAGTGGCAACCGCTTCTACACTGACCTCAACGGTTTTCAGGTTCATTCCCTTTGTCATTTTGATAACTGGATCGTTAATCATGTCACATGTGGTAAATGAAACTGTGAATCATGCAGTGAAAGGGGGGTTATTGCTAGTTTATGGCTACTGGTTGAGAGTCGATTGATCTCCGGTGCAGATGCAGCAGCGGCAGACTCTGTCAAAGCTCCCCCTGCAGGCCAACTTTTACCCGATGACCTCGGCGTCGTTCCTGCAGGACTCGACGTGTCGCGTGTCGCTGCTGTCGGCTCAGAGTCAGGCCGTCGCTTCGCTCAGACCAGGTCAGCGTTTGTTTCATGGTTTCACTGTCCTGCTGTTCCACGTCAGGCACCTTGACTTTTAAAAAATAAAGAGTGAACAATTAAAAGGTCATTCTAATTTCAGTTACAGAAAATCTTTAGCTGTTAATTCAAATGGGAAAATAAAGTAACAAGATTACTTTTTAAACTTATTTGATTTATCTTTTGATAGGAATTAACATTAGAATTTCTTTATTCCTCACTGGTCACAAATTGAAGAGCGTTTATAGAAACTGAGGCATGACGTCACCCGGCGGGATGCTGCGCTGGCCAATCAGAGACGTGCGTGAACGCTGGATTCCAGTGCAGAGATAAAATCTGACCGTCAGTGGTCTGAAATGATGCCGAGTTGTTTAGATGACGCATAAACACGTTGAGTCGCTGCGGAAACAGTTTTCACTTTTCTCCTGTGCAGGCGAGCTGGAGGTCATTTTGGACCGGCGGCTGCAGCAGGACGATAACCGTGGCCTCGGTCAGGGCGTCACCGACAATAAGCTCACGGCGAGTCTCTACAACCTGCTGCTGGAGGACAGGAGGGGCAGGGCTCAAGTGAGGGGGCGTGGCCAAGGCATTATCAGCCAGTTCAGTTTTGTTTCTCCTTCGTTTATATTTCATTCTGTTTGTATATTGGTTCTCTTCTGACAGGAAGTGGGAGGAGCGTCAGTGGAACATCTGTCACTGCTTGCTCACTTGACCTCGCTCTCCCTCTGCCACCCGCCTCTGGTGATGGTTGCCCCCGGTGACAGCCAGCTGCCAAAGCTTCGCTCCTTCCTCCCTCTGCACTCATCGTTGCCTTGTGACGTTCACCTGCTCAATCTGAGGACGTTGGAGGACACGAAGGTAACTCCTGCAATCGCCTGCAATTTCATCAAGCAGAGCTCAAATTAATCCACGGCCACATATTAGATTCAGTAGGTCCCACTGTGAAGGAACAGTTCACCACAATATGTAGAATAAACACACGGTCACGCCAATGGGAAGACTGCTACACAGATGAACAGTGTTGTGAGCTGCAACGCTCTTTTATAAAATGACACACAGCTAATCTGGCATAATCCAAATTGATTATATAGATTGATTATCTGATTTTATAGACAGAAAGGTGATTTCAACAATTAATCAGATTAACTGCTGAAAATCATCGACTGAAGTAGGTGTAAAAATGCAAATCAGATTTGATGAAATGCAAGAATATATTTCAAATATTTTAAAATCTGTAACTTTTGAAATCCGTTCAGGGAAAAAGCTGAAAAAGTACCAATAACATTATGTTGTGTTTTGGCGAACAGGAAGCAAAAAGTCCATCACAGGAAGTGGCTCTCCTCCTCCACAGGAAGGGCTTTGACTGTAGCTCCACCCCTGAGCCACCGCTGCAGTGCACGTGGAGTGCACACGAGGAGGTGGACAACAACACACACACGTCTCATTTTAATTGTTTCTTTTAAACTATTTCTTATTCGATCTTCATCGATTACACGAAATAAGAACATTTGTTTTTGTAATATTGTATTTACATGTCTCGGTTTCCCGAAACGTGACATCATCATGTGATTGCAGTTTTACTTTGAATGCTTTAATTAGATTTTTCTTTCACTTGATGTCATTGACATAAGTCTTTCGTTTGCAGTTGTGTTCGTTAATAGTTTTATTTCCTTTCTTTCCAGGTGAACTTGGATGATCTTTTCTCTCCTCTGCAGTTTGGCTCCGTCCGTCGGTCGGGTTTCACTCTGCTGCATGAAGACGATGAAGCAGAATCTGCCCGGCAACAGCAGACGTCACGCGTCACTCACCTGCGGCCAATGGAAATCAGTGCTTTCCGGGTGGAGATCAGCTGAGAATTTGGATTATTGACAAAGGAAGTAGCCAAACAGAAACAAATGATAAATAAAAAATACGAAATAATCAGAATAAAACCTGAAAAGTTGATAAGGTGACTAAAAATACAAAATTTACATTAAGTGGTTTAAATGGGCTAAAAATGTTAATGAAAATGAAACCAGTTGAAGGAATTTGGAGAGTTTGTTTATGCTGCGTATACAAAAATTAAACAAAGAAAAGACAAGATAGAAAAACACTCTAAAATACTAAGAATGAAAAAAAATCAACATAAAAGCAGGTGAGTATCTTTTTAAACTTGATAGGTCAGTTATGGTGGCACAACGTTCATTCATTTTCTACCGCGTATCCCCCCAGTCCGGGTTGTCCCCCCACCTCACTTAGTGACGCTGGGTCAGTAGCCTGCAGCCCCCCGACTGACCCTGCACAGGATAAGCATCGTGTGTAGAATGTAACAATATTTACATTTTTAGAGCTAAATCTGTAGGTCAGAGACAGAAATGCTTCGTTTTAACGCAGAAATTTAGCTGAGAAAACACTGAAATCCAACTTGTTCTTGTTTCTACACTTAAGGAACCAAATGAGGTTGCTATAGCGACAAAAGGAAACCAAACAAGTTGTTTAATGAATGTTTTAAAAAATGTGTGTGTGTGCGTGTGTGGTTTTCTGGAAATTGTCAAACTGCTGTTTTAATTTTTCTTAACTTTGTCAACATGTGATGGCTGATTTTTTTTATTTGTCGTATTTGTATAATTTTGTGTGAAATGATTTTGTGTTGGGATTGTTTTCAAAAAAGCACATATTGTTGAAACGCTGAATTGTGTATCTGTAATTTTCTGTATTTGCTGTGAAAGGGAAAGTTTAGGGAAACTTATTTAATCACATGGGCGTTTTGTTTAAATTCAACAATGTTTTTGTAAATGGGTATGTTGCTGAAGCATAAAGTATTTAAAAGTGAAAGGCATAAATTGAGATCTATTTTTACGGACGTGAACTTGTTACAAATAGAAAAATATTTTACTTTTATTTTGGGGCAAATTTCTGGTTTTAATACAAAAATAAATTATTTTTTAATTTTCCTCTGCGTCTATATTTGTGCAATATCTACTTGTAATCATTTTATTTGTATAGTATTGTTCAAAATCGCACTACAAAGTGCCCTATAGACAACCAAACCATGAACGAATAAAATTACCACAAATTTTAACATTAAAAAATGCCAGAGGTTAAAAGTGAGTCTTAAGAGGAGATGCTTGTGTGACTTTTTGTCAGATTTTCAAAAAAAATAAGAGTTATCATGTCGCTGATTCATTCATTCCAGTAAATGTCTGAGCAGCGAGGGCTCACCTGGATAATCAAGTTATGTTCCGAATTCTCTCCAGGAGGGGGCGCTTGTCCTATACCACAGACTGTCCCATTCTGTTATGAAAGATTAGCCTCTGCTTCCTAGTTTACTTTGTTGTTCCATGTATGTTCTCTTTCAATGTTTAATAACCAAACATTTTAATTTGTGTTTCCTTTTTAATAGGGTGTATTCCCATAAGCATTTTGGAATAATGTCAGGTTTTTCCATACCCATGAGCTTTTCTTTGGGAATTTTCTCAATTTTGCAGGTTAAATTTGGCCTTAATCGTACGATATGTAACATCGTTGATTGTTGAGTCTTATTCCAAGGTCATCAAATAATGATGATACTCATCATCCCAGGTCATCCAAATATAATGTTTTGGATGATTGCCGGTCTGAGCAACCAGCCCAAAGAGTCAGTATTTGGCAATCCAGGAATAAAACTCAATAATTTACAAGTGGTCATATTCTGCTAATTTTTAAGTTATAAATCTAGGTTAAGAATAAATTCATTTACATTCTTTAATGTCAAAAAACTCTTTCCAGTGCTGTCCAGTCGCAGCAGCACCCTGTTAGTTCTGTCTGAAACACCGTTTTATGGCTCCTGTCCCCTTAAAGGACCCCAAAAGGACCAAGACTCCCAAGTTCAGACTACAAGAATTTCATACTATTATGAAAAATGATTCAACACTCAAAGTTTAACATAGACATTGTCAGTTGTTCGTTGATTTGAGAGAGGACAAACAACGAGGCTAGGTTTCCCCATTTATTGTAAGAGCTGAATGGTCAAAACATAGCAGTACGTACAGGACCTTCCTCGTTTGGCAAATCGCAGTCAGCGGAGGGCTGTTACTCTGCAACCAGCCGCCCAAAAAAGGGCGCACGATAATTGTTGCATACAAATATATCCTGTTTGTAGTAGAAAGCTGTGTGTAATTCTATTGGCACAGAAAGGTGGGGAGGAGCTGTGGTTTAGACTTAGCTCTCCCTTCGTTGGCGCACAGACCGGTCGATGGAGGAGGACGACGCCCTGTGGAAGGAATCCTCCCTGTCTCAACTGGCGTAATAAGCCTAGTGTGCATGCAAACTAGAAAAACATATCTGTGGCTTCTGGCCTTGACTTGTTGCAAAGGGAGTACATTGTGTTCCTTCTGTTATCCTGCAGCTGTGTCTCTCATATGTGTTAACCCTTCGTACCACGGGGCTCATGCTTGATCCAAAACTCATCTACCTGCAGGATACTGTCTATTTTGGTGTGAAGCACATTCATATATCAATTAACATGATGCTGTAGCTGTAAGTAAAAATAGAAATAGCCTAACAACATCTTGACAAGGCCAAGTGCTGTGGCTTCTCCTGTGTAGGGTCTCAGTCATCCAGGTTGAGGACCCCCCTCGCATTCATGTGAGTTCTTATGGTCACATGACTCCAGGTGTGACTCATTAATGACTCTTTGCCCTGCTCTGCCATCATGTGACCCGTTACGGTCACGGGAGGTGAGTTATGAAAGAGGTTTAAAGGACCTGGGAAGGGATGTCAGGATTGCATTGGAGGTGGCTGATAATTGGTATCTTAGCCCACCACCCCTGTTTAATGAGGGTCTTTCTATTTTGATGTAGATGGCCTCCTTCACTCCTCTCTCAAACCATCTGTCTTCTCTATCAACAATGCGGACGTTGTCGTCTTCAAATGAGTGTGTTTTGTCCTTCAGATGCCCTGATACTGACTGAGTGACACGTGTTACATCTTTCATTGGATTATTCAGTTTTTCACATTTCTCCATCAGGTGGAGGACTGAACCAATCAAAGATTCCCTTTTAGTTGTTACCAGTTAGCCAGTTTACCTGTGGAACGTTTCAAACTTCTGTCTGAAACACGTCGCTGCCATGAAATCACAATAATCTTATATTTACAAATCATGAACATAAATATATTGCCTTTGTATGTTCTAAAATTGAGTTTATTTCAAGGAGGATTATTACATTACAACAACATGTGTAATTTACCTTTTCTTTTCTGGGTATGTTCACCAAATTGAATATTGATGTTTTTATTGAATATTTATTCAATTTATTAGCATATGTATATTTACAGAAAAAGAAAAGAAAGAGACAATGAGATGAAAGTAAAAACTTGAATGTAAAACATGATTAGTAAACATGAAAATATCACAAAATGTTAGAAGACAGGAACAAAACATTAAACAACATTACATATGGGTGTTTGTAATAAGGTACAAATGTATATATATATATACAGACATATCTCATACATATACATATATTGTACATATATGTGTATATGTATGAGTACATAAGAATATAAAGTATAACAGCAAAAGATTATAACGCTCATGTTTTTTGGATGCAATTGCCCCCTCTAGCGGTCACCGAGAATCACAACAAATAGATTTTGGAGTAGTAATTTAAAGCCACGCTCAGTGAACGGTCATACAAGACAAATCATTTCTTTAATATAAGGACACAAAGTGAACGAAAAATCACAACTCAACTGGAATGAAACAACTCCAACAACAACTATGATTGTCTGCATGTTTTCTCTCTTCTCTATATAAGATTACAGATTGATTTGAAATGATGCTGTTTGTAACGTTTCATAAAAACATGACTGAAATGTGCTTCAGACTAGGACTGGTGACGTAATGTTTTCTAATGGTTCTAGGAACCAATAAACTTTAAAACATAGTTTTCACTTGATTAAGGTCTAAATCGAGACATGTTTGATCAAATTGTTTGAATTCTACATGTTGTGCTATGAATATGCTTAGTGACTGCCCTCTACAGGTAAACACCCGGTACTGTACTTCAAGCATTTCAATTGATAAAGATCAATCAATTAAACATTAAAGATTGTGACTTTCATTGATGTTTCTGTCCATCATATGATGCAGTCTCCAGGTGACATCACAATGGGGGTGAGTGTAGGATTATGAATATTTTTTCTTTGTTTAATTGGCTTCGATAACAGTATGTGAAGCAAAACTGGAAAAGAGCAGAAATCCCTGCAGCAGACTTTTCTGTTTTCATTTTTCTGTAAAGTCTTCGAGGTCCTTCATCACGTTGAGCTCAGAAATGACTTTCTGACACTGATGAGCCAAGGTGATGATGGAGTCTCTTAACTTTCTGTCCTCCTCCGGGGTCGCAGTGACTCTGAGGATGGCGATAATGAGCCTCAGCTTTTTATGTATTTCTTCTATCATTACTACAACTATATGAGACACGTTTTCACTCCTGGTTCTCGGTTCAGACAGAATCCTCTCAAACTCCTCCATGTCTGACAGAGTCTTTAGCTTTAGCTTTAGCTTAGTCTTTGATCTTTTGATTCCTCCTCCAACCTCTCACACGTCCTCTGTATTTATTCCAGGTCGCTCTTCATTGGCTCCACAATCTCCATGAATTCTTTTCCCAGTTTTTCTGTTCCTGTTCTCCTTTAGGATTTCTGTTACACTTGCACTAACGACTACAGCACCTCCAACAGCAGCTGCTCTTTCTAAACTAGCCCCCCCAGTGAATGGAACTCCAATGAACCCAGCTGCATAGATCCCGAGTCCAATCCACCAACAGCTCCTTTTCTTCTGCTTTCATCAATGACTTTCTGCACATCTTCTACTTCTCCAGGGATCTTCTGAAAGTCTCCTTCGATCTGTCTGGTCCGTGGTTCACTGACATCAAACATGCTGATGAAGGAATGTGCATGTTCTTCAAGTTCCTTCATTAATTCAGACAGATCAGGGGGCAGACTCATGCTTTTCCTTCTTTTTCGAGCCGCGGCCATGTCTAGGAAGTTTTCCTGTTCGGAAAGAAGAGCGCTCTGCAGTCTGCAGGTTTGAGACGTCACAAAGTGTGATCAGCTGATCAGAGAGGCTCTGTGGAGACACAAAGAGACACAGGTGACACTCACACACCTGCTTTCACCTGTTCCAGCTGTTCTACACTCAGGTAGAAGGTGGGTGGAGCCATGATGATAGTTTAAGAACATCAATATTCACTGCTCAAGACTAATGTGAAACGGAATACAACAGGAAAAACAGTCACACTTGGTGGACAGAGTAAAAAAGGACACACTGTAGCGTGCTGTGTGTGTGCTTGCATTGCATTGTGGGTGGACTGTGTTCAGTGATACATGTTCGGTGTTCAGTGCAGGGGTGTGGGGTTTATGCTGTTTGCATGGTGTGTGTGAGTGTATATACATGGCTGAGGTGGCGTCATTACACTCTAGGTTCATGTTGTGCATGTCAGCAACGTCACCGCGACTGTAGTGAGTGAAACACACCATGTGGACACACCTTCAACCTATTCAACACGTACGAGTCCTCTTAACTGACTTACAGCAAAAAGCGTGGAGTTAAACATGATAGTAGTTTCACTGATTACGGCAGAAACTTTCCAAGAGTAAGAAGGCGTCAATTGCTGAAAATACTGGAGAATGTACTATGTTTCCTTGCTTTCTAACGTTCTCTCAAGTGGACTAACAATCAATGACGTCTGGAGTGAAAATATATTAATTCTAAACACTCCAACTTTCCCGAAGCTAAAACTACCAAAACTGTCTCAACTTTACTTCTGTATATGCACTACCCTTAAATAATTAAAATAACACATTTTACATCTTCGCAGCTCTTCATTAGTAACTGGTCGGTACCAACAGTGACTGTCCGAATATTCACTTAAAACACTGTTTAAGCTGATGTATTAAACTCTGAAAAGTGTCAGAACATAACACACCAGTAACATGTCACAAGCAGTAAATGACGGTGACCAAAATGTACTAACTAAGCACAGGCTAAGTTAATGCTGGGATACACTAAGCTCAGGGACAAGTATCATTTGAGGGGGGCCGGGCAGCTCACCAGTGGTCAGGTGTCTTTTTTTTGAGAGCAACAGTCTGATGGCAGGGCCCTTATATGACTGATTCATGGATGGAGTCATGGAATTGACAATTTATGAGAGGTGTGATTCCATAGGGCCCTACATTAAGTTGATGCTTAAAGTTGACTGGACATTTTAAAAACATGACTTCGTAATCATGAGTTCTTGTTCGACATACTGTATATAAACATCAGCTATAGCAGAGACGTACAAAACTGTACAGTCTTGGAATTTTGCTTTCAACTTCCAAAAAACAACTACAATTATAATAAATAATATGAGGTTTTTGCATTAAAACTTGAATAAAGTCCCGATAGCTACTGAATCTTTAAACAAAGCTTGTTCTGCTGGTCACAAACAATAAAATGAAGTGTAATGAATAATAAAGTGTAAGCACTTTACAAAAATCAACCAAGGTGGCCAAAGGTGTCACTTTAAGGCCAAATTAAAACTGTGTCCTCTCCTTCATGAGCAGCCTGGAGTCACAAAACACCGGATAGGTGACAGCAAGCAGAGGAGTGTTGCATTAAACTATCCATCTGCTCACGAAGGAGAAGATATAACTTGTTTACGCTATATTTCCGGTCGACCAACCATTCAGGGTGAAACCCAGCGCGTCTGTGTTTCTCTCGAAGAAATGCTCAGCTGCAGAGGCGGAAATGCAAGCTGGCTGTGCTTCATCGAGCCCAAATAGCCTAAAGTTTTGTGGCTATGCGTTTAACCTAACAGTAGCACATTATAAATGGGAATGGTTTGAGGCGTAGCCTGCAGGTGTTGCAAAAAGAAAAAAAAAGACTGTTTGATCAAAAGATGTCCTGCTGAGCTTTGAACATGAAACATTTCCTGTCTCCAATCACCTCACCGAGTCTCAAGACCACGTAAAAAAAACAAAAAAGAAAAACTATGCTTGACGTGGCGGTGGGACAAATCAGGCGTGGCGACCCGCCTCTGGGGAAAAGCCTGCACATTATATCGTTAAAGTGCAGCTGGAAACGCAGGTCTCGTTCTGCTGTCCACTCCTCGACATCCCGACAACGAAATGAAGCCACGAGCATGTGAAATGACATTACGGATCGGTGGATGACATCTAAAATGCTGACATTAGGGCTGTCAAACCTAACACTGGCTCATGGTGTCCTCGAAGTCCGCCAGGTGTTGTGGCAGAAAGCCGCAGCCCGGCTCCAGCAGTCTCAGAGGGGATCACGTGCTGGCTCCACAGACCGGCTGATGAACTCTGACGGCGTGACATTTGACCACGGCAGCCATGTTCCATGTCGGCCTCAACCTCGCACGGAAAACATGTAGCCTAGAAGGCAAACGGTGCTGAAAACGTGTGCGACAACACCTTGGAGATCTTCTACCAGTCTGTTTGTTGGGGCGGCAGCATCCGAGCCAGCGACACTAACAGACTTGGTACAATCATCAGGCCTGGAGACCTTTGAAGCGGTGGTGGAGAGGACCATACACCGGACGGACAGCGGCTCCGCTGTGGAACAGCCAGATACAGGAAATCTTCCCTGCCACCTCTGTCCGATGTGTAAAGTCTGGTGAAAAACCTTACATGTCTTTTTGCACCTTGAATCCACTGCACCTCATAATTTATTTGCACAGTATTGTTGATTGTGCACATTACATTTAATTTATGCAGGTATTTACTTATTGTTGTTTATATACTTTTTTCTTTTTATCAGCCTCCATTTGATACTATTTTTATTAGGTATAGCGTGTTGTTTGCTCTTGTGTTGTTTTGTGTTACTGAATGTCATGCAGCTGCATCCATCTGTCTGTCTGTCTGTCCGTCCATAACTCTGGATCTTCATATATGTCACATACTCTTTGACTTACAGACCTTATAGATTCATTTAACATGCATCAGCTGGATGTGGATCAGTAGATTACACATATCTCTGGATTTATGGATTTTACCTGCTCTTGGACTCATGGATTTCATATATTTTAACACGTGTGAGTCAATAATTTGATATTGTCACCTTGTTGTGATCTATTCCACGTCCGTCCCAGGAAGATGGATCCATCCTCTGTGGTTCTCCCTGTTCAGGGTTTTTAAAGTTTTCCCTCACCTGTCTGAACAGTCTGTAAAAGCCCTCTGAGACAAATACAAGACAGGCTGTACAAATGAAATTTGAGTGATTGATTGATTCAACCAGCAGTGGCTCCACATTACTTTACCACTGCTGAGAAAGGTCATAACTAAACACAGCAGCAGTACAAGTCCACCCCATTTATTCATTCTGTATGTCATAGTGCCACAATAAGAAGCAGACAGCAGTAAACTCATAATCTTTTATTTCATTTCAGCCAGTGTTTTTATCATATCAGCACTGTTGAAAATAACGTATCAGAAACAGAGACCAGAAGTTGGACCTGTAAGGTGAGCTGTTTAGCCCATCAGGGAATCGTATATTTCAGGTGGGCAGTCGTCGTCGCTGTCGACGTCCATGTTTCCTTTATCTACTTTCTTTTCACACGTTTCAATACTCATCACAAACCCTTGAAATGCTTCTGTTACTTTTTGATTTCTAAAGCACAATGCACCTCCATACCGCTTATTCTGGGACTCTGACCTGTTTGAATCGGCGATACAGACTAAGTAAATACCTGAATTTTTAGCAACACACCACTTGGAATGGTCATTTCCCCGGGTCCAGTGACCTAAACTGGTTCTTATTTCCTTAACGTTGAACACCTGATAGAAGCCTGATTCACAGTAGGAAGGGGAACGGTTACGCTGGCAACCCCAGGTCTGGGCCTCCAGGTCAAAGCTGAATGCTTGTGCAATAGTGACATAAAGATCTCCATCTGTAAGAAAAACACAGAGACTGTTAATCATGAACAGATCAAGTACGGATGGTACGCTGTTACAGGGCTGGGTAAGAAATGCGTCAATGCATTACAGTATTTTTTTTTTCCCAATTTAATATCAAGTCAGGAGAAATGCATTGTTTCTGCCTTTTATTTAGTTATACAAAATCACAGCACAGTTTCAACATGAGAAGTCGAAGACCTCAAACTAGATCTTTAATACCAACTAGGCCGAAATGTATATGAAGTTTCTATTCACGAGACAAAACTGGAGTTATGTGTTTGTGCTGGACTAACACACTGTCAAAACACATCATGTTCTCTCCTGTCAGTCCAAATACAAACAATATGTGTAGACTGACTGTCACTTTTGACCCTGTGGGAGTAGCCCGTGGTGGGGGAACAGGGGACATGTGATTGAAAATTGAAAGTTAAGTCAAATCCAAAAATGTGTAAAGAAACGTGTAACTTTTTAAACACAGATATTTATAGTTGAAAAGGATTTTAATCCACATAGCTGAAAAAACAGATAATCAGTCATCAGCAACAACTCAAATGGGCCTCTCAATTGTCTGTCTTGTAAAGTGTGAATTTTGCAACGCTGCTTCCATCTCAGATACACGAACGTGTGTGGAGATTCGTGTATTTCACTTGCTATACAGCCTCTCTACCACCAGGTGGCGGTGTTGCACGGATTACTTCAATAGCTGGATCTACAAACCCAGTTTCAAAGTTATCGGGATGTCGTGCAAAATGTGAATTAAAAACAAAATATTTTTAATATTTTTACATATTTATTTGCAAACCCCTCTAAGTCTGTATTCAGTTAAATTCAGCACAAAATTAAATATTTAATGTTCAACCTTAACTTTGATTGGTTTTTGGGAAATAAACATTCTGAATTTGGTGCCTGCAAAACGTTCCAAACAAGTTGGAGGAGGGGCACGAAATGTCTGTGAAGGTGCTGAAATGGTCAAACAGCTGCAACATTCCACATGTAAGTAGGTTAACTGGTAACAGGTGATAGTCCAATGATGGGATATACAAGGAGACCCCCCGACTGGTGGGAGGTTCTCCACTTTGTGAAAGACTGTGTGGACAAATAGTCCAGCAGTTCATGAACAATGCTTTCCAGTGTGCAACTGCAGCCGAGGGACAAGGACGAAAACCAACACTGATGGCTCGTGACCTTTGACCTCTAGGGCGGCCTGCGTTAAAAACCGGCATCATTCTGGGATGGATATTACAGCGAGGGCTTAGAACCCTTTGGGAAACCATCGTCAATTAACACAGGGCGTCGCTGCTGCTACAAATATAAGTTAAGACTCGACCAAGCGAAGCCAATGTCAGACCACATCCAGAGGCTCCGCCCACTAGTCCGGCAGACCTCATGTGAGATGGACTGAGCTGGAGTGGAAAAGCGCGCTGTGGTCCGTCCACATTTCAGATTGTTACTGGAGGAAAAGCACCATCCACATTGTTTTCATAGCAAAGTTCAAAAGCGTCTGCGATGGTTTGGGGCTGTATTAGTAGCCGAGGCATCATGGGTAACCTGCACATGTATGAAGGCTTCATTAATGCGTACAGGTACATACAGGTTTTGGAGCAACATGAGCCTCAGTCCAGACGGTGTCTTTTTCAGGGACGTCTCTGCTTATTTCAGCGAGACAATGAAGCCACACGCTGCAGGGTTACAACAGCACGGCTTCGCAGGAAAAGAGGGCCTGCCTGCGTACAGTCCAGACCGGTCTCCCATTGAACATGTGTGGAGCATCACGAAGCGCAAAATATGACAACAGAAACCCCAGACTGGGAGAAAATTTACTTCAACAATACTACAACAACTGGTGTCTTCATCCCCCAGACGCTGAGTGAGTGTTGTTTGAAGAAAGGCTGATGGAAGACAGTGGTAAACATGCTCCTGGCCCAAATGTTTGCAGACATTAAGTTCAGAATTTGTGCAACCCCCCCAAAAAAACCCCAATAAAAATAATCAATTTGAACAATGAATACCTTGTCTTTTTGTTGAATTCAGTTCAATGTAGGTTGAAAATGTTTTGCAAGTCACTGTAGTTTGTTTTTATCCACATTTTACACAGTGTCCAAACCTTTTTGGGAGTTGGTGTGCAACATTTTCCAATATTTGATGTAAAAATGCAGACGTCTCACCTCTTGTGTTCGGATGTACTTGTTTAGCAAAACTAAAAAAGTCAGTTCCTCCACTTGATGTCAACGTCTGGTAATTGTTGGGCGGGTCAAGTTTGTGCCGGATAACAGCGTTCCTGAGTTCTTTATGAAAGGTGTCTGGGATGTCATGGTCAAACGGGAAAGCGCTGATGTACTGAAGATGTTTACCTGGAAACAGCGCACAATTAAACATTTGCAGACTGAGCAACAATCTTCACATTTGCTGTCTTGTAATTACAGAACAAGAGAACATTACCTATTTTTGTGAACCGGCTGTAAGGGAACGTTATACAGATGAACGTCTGAGCGTTTGTTTTTCCCGACTCAGGCCAGAAGTTATTTTGATCTCGTCTGAAAGGGAATTGTGGTGTGCTGTGTAAGAGCCAGACTCCAGTGTTACTGCTATCCACCATCAGAACCCCTGAGGAACGTGGACAGTTAGACACAGCGTCAGTCAGCCATTCTCGCTCTCAGACTACAGGCAGTGAGTCACCGCACAGTGTGCTGTGTCATGGTTCCGTTTCCTGCTTTTATTTTGGTAGTTGTGTTTCATTCTTTTTCTTGTGTAATGTTTTTTTATTACTTCATTTCAGGACTTGAAGCGGTTCTTTTGGTTCAGGTGTGCTGAGCTGATTACCCGCAGCTGTTCCCGATTCCTCATCAGTGGCCGTATTTAAGAAAAGATCCTGACCTGCTCGTCGCCAGAACGTCTCGTTTCTCGCACGGTGAACCTCCAGCGCGCCCTACGCCCTGACTACTTCGACTTCCTCGTTTCCGTGTTCTTCGCGTCCGATTCTCCTAGTTCTGCTCTAGTGATTTTATTCTTTGCTACTTTGATCCCGTGGTTCCTAATGTTACTAGAGATCTTCTGTTCAGTACTTTGCTCAGTCTTCCTAGCGATTTTCAGTTCATTACCTTTTCCTTCCTCACGTTGTGAGTGATTGTGTGTTGACTACTTTGCTCCGTTTTCCTTTTGTTTGTATTTTTATTTCTTACGCTTTCCTGGAGTTTCCAGCGCCTTTTGTTAATCGAGTTGTTTTCTGTTGTTCCGGCCCTGCCTGAACTGGAGAGCTAAGCCGCCACAGCCGTGTCCAGCCCTGGTGTTCTTTTGTTACTTTGTTCGGTTTTGTTTCTTGTTTCCGTTCCGTTCTCTTAAATAAATTTTGATTTGTACTTTATCGCCTGAGCTTCCTGTGTCCGCTTGTGGGTCCGGGCCTCGCTCCGTCACACGCTGTCCGTCCCTCAGGAGGAGTTTGGTCCGGCCGGTCCGTTCTGTCTTATCTGCCTTTCACAATCTAATTCATCATTTCACTGGACACGTGTCACCCCTGACTTTTGAAAATCCTCAAATTCCTCCGCCCCCAGTAAATGATCTATAATTAAAAGATAGTATTGGGGACACGTATGTATTAATGTTCGGAGTTAAAGAAGACCATTTGAAAGATTCGTTTCCTGCTCAGTGGTCTCCTCCGGTGCCGTGGTGGGAATGCGAAAAGCCGACGTCCGCTTCGGCCCGACGCCTTTACTATATTTCCCAGAATCCACCTCGACTGGACTTGCCCTCATCAACACGGAAGCGAGGTCACGGCCTCTCGTTTGAAGCGGCTGTCGCAGTGGAGGGAGTGAACTTGACTTGACAGGAGATGAGAAGTAAAGAGAGTGAACTGGGGCCTCTGCTGAGCGTTCAGTTCAAGGAGAGACATTAACCAGCCCACATAAACTCCTTTCATGGTTAACCTGCGTCCTGACAGTCCAGAGAATGACACAGAAACACCTCTGTCATTTTACAAAGACCGGTTGCTCATTCTCATGAACGAATGAAGGTTCATCCATTTGTTCTTTTAAAGGTGAGTGAAGAGCAGCAGCATAAAGACACAGATGGACAGAGAAAAGGCATCGCAGCTTTGAAAGTTTGAGGCATTTTTTAGTAAAAACATTACAGTAAAGAGAGTTGACTTCTTAAATTAAGCTGATTGTGTTGTTTTGCGTACTTAAGAGTAAACGTGAAGGTTTTTTAGGTATTTCTAATTACACGAAATAAAACAACTCTTGTATCCTATCAATAGTCTCAACAAGCAGCCTGCGTTGGTTCTTCCTGCTGGCCGACACGAGAAGCTGCACAGGACTGTGAAGTTGAACCTTGAATTCAGATTTTACATCATTTGTGCCACAAGTGGCATGAAAGTGCTGCATTTGTGAACGCATGACTCCCTGGAAAAGATAAATATGTACAGCAGTGGCCTTAAAGTGATTCATTACTGTATGTTTTAAACCACAATTACTGGTTGTGTCTGTTGTAGCAGAAATTGTGATACACCTTGTTGATATTTTTGATGCCCCCCCTCAGAAAATAGTCTAAGAAAATTCCTTGTTTGTGTTCCCCCCCTTAGCGGTGATGCGATCTGTGCCCTTGTTGACGATCTCTGATTTCAAGGACAGTCGCATTGGCCATTTATATTTGACTAGTATTGAGTGGTCTCCTCCGGTGCCGTGGTGGGAATGCGAAACGCCGACGTCCGCTTCGGCCCGACGCCTTTACTATATTTCCCAGAATCCACCTCGACTGGACTTGCCCTCATCAACACGGAAGCGAGGTCACGGCCTCTCGTTTGAAGCGGCTGTCGCAGTGGAGGGAGTGAACTTGACTTGACAGGAGATGAGAAGTAAAGAGAGTGAACTGGGGCCTCTGCTGAGCGTTCAGTTCAAGGAGAGACATTAACCAGCCCACATAAACTCCTTTCATGGTTAACCTGCGTCCTGACAGTCCAGAGAATGACACAGAAACACCTCTGTCATTTTACAAAGACCGGTTGCTCATTCTCATGAACGAATGAAGGTTCATCCATTTGTTCTTTTAAAGGTGAGTGAAGAGCAGCAGCATAAAGACACAGATGGACAGAGAAAAGGCATCGCAGCTTTGAAAGTTTGAGGCATTTTTTAGTAAAAACATTACAGTAAAGAGAGTTGACTTCTTAAATTAAGCTGATTGTGTTGTTTTGCGTACTTAAGAGTAAACGTGAAGGTTTTTTAGGTATTTCTAATTACACGAAATAAAACAACTCTTGTATCCTATCAATAGTCTCAACAAGCAGCCTGCGTTGGTTCTTCCTGCTGGCCGACACGAGAAGCTGCACAGGACTGTGAAGTTGAACCTTGAATTCAGATTTTACATCATTTGTGCCACAAGTGGCATCAAAGTGCTGCATTTGTGAACGCATGACTCCCTGGAAAAGATAAATATGTACAGCAGTGGCCTTAAAGTGATTCATTACTGTATGTTTTAAACCACAATTACTGGTTGTGTCTGTTGTAGCAGAAATTGTGATACACCTTGTTGATATTTTTGATGCCCCCCCTCAGAAAATAGTCTAAGAAAATTCCTTGTTTGTGTTCCCCCCCTTAGCGGTGATGCGATCTGTGCCCTTGTTGACGATCTCTGATTTCAAGGACAGTCGCATTGGCCATTTATATTTGACTAGTATTGAAAATTCAAATCTCATTTTGATCCCGGCAACACGTGTTGGGACATGTGCAACCACAAACTGAAAAAGTTGCAAAGTGTTAAAAGAAAACACCCGGCTGAAAATCTCTTCAAAATTAGGGCCGTAACAACAAATCGATAAAATCGAGCATTAAAATAGTTGGCAGCTAAGTACATGATCAATAATTGTGAGGAATTGCTGCGGAGAATTGACGACGCGTGAAGTAATCCAGGCTACGATGGAGTTTTAGGGCCACAGTGAAGATTTTCTGTTTGTTTGATTCTAAGAATAAAGAAATAAATTTACAGGAAAAAAGCTGTAAAGTCGTAATCTAAATAAAATCCTTTTATGCAGATATAAAACAGGCAGGTCCTTGGACAGCCTTCATCCCTCACAACCACTGTCCTTGGCATTTGGTCCTCCAGAAAGAGACAATTTTCTCCATGACCATGTAGTTCTTTCTTTGGAATAAAACGCGGTTTGTTGCAAATTCTTCTCAAAAGTCCTGATACTGATGATGTTGTGGTGCTGATGTGCCAAAAGATGAAGAATTTCCCTGTTTGTGAAACCTGAACTGAAAAACAACTTCACAAAATTCTCCACCAGCGCCATGATGGCGCTGATAACTGTCCCTTTAAAGGAACGCACCAAATTTACAACCTTTTTTCTCAAAATATTTTTTTTTCTTGTAAAATTCGGACTTATCAATAGCAATAGAAAGTATGGGAAGATTTTACACTGAATAAAACGAGGAACTGTGTTTACTTGACATCTATCTTTACCTTGTAAAATTTACTGTAGTTTAAGTATTTTTATAGTCTGAATTTTAAATAGGCATTTTTAGGAAATAAGTGTCATTTTAGTGTCTTATATTTGGAGCTCAACATATTCACACACTGTTTTAAGACGCTTGGGCAGCATTTGACAACAAAATTTGACTTCCATTTTTTTTGTTTTCTTGTTCAAAACATAATGATTTAATAATGTTCTTTATAAGAAGATACTGTTTACCTTTGCTGTGCCCAAAAGTGTTCGAAGCACTGCCGCCAGGAGGTTGATCGCTGTAGCTGATGAATCCAAAGTTTGGTGCCTTCAAATGGCACCGAAAAAAGTGAATGAAAAAGATTTGTTAGAACTTTAGACATGGAATCTCCTGATTCTCCAACATAAACCCAGACTGAACGACTGACAGTACACAACCGCAACATTATCAGGATTTTCGCTGGCGCAGAACCGGCTCAGAAGAAGCATGATCAATTTTCCGAAGGTAAAAATTTAATCATCAAGCTTTTATTCTTGCTTGTTTACTAGTTGTTTGAGGTTATTTGAACTGCTGTCTTCGTTCTCATTTACACGTTCTCTTTTTTTGTCAATGTCAATATCACTAAAATAATATCTACACATTTTTAATAAATGCAAACCTAGTTTTGGGGTATATTTGAGAGGTACAACCCAATTCAAGTTTTTTAGGACTTTTTGTTGTCTTTGATGAGGGCATTTTTTTCCTACTGATTTCACCGTTTACGCTAAATGATGACAGAAGACAACATTTTTTGTGGTAAACATGTAAACTATTAAAAAAACAGTGACAAACATATACAGCATCTCAGTGGACAGAAATAGGGAATCCTATCCAGAATCCTGTTAAAAATTGCAGTTACGAGTTGTTTGTTTCTGGGGAAACATTAGAAACTTTGTGACATGCTGTCTTTGACTAATGGCTCGTAATTTGCGCTTTCTTTCTTTTCTGTCTGCTTGTCCAAGTGATGTTTACGAGATCCCATCACAAGTGGTCATCTGAGTTACGGGCCGAGACGCAGTTCAACGCCAAGTGGCGGCAGACAGTCCCCACGTGTGATTGGACCACCCAGGATGGATGCTAATACCTAACGTGAACAGGCTTGAAGATCTGTGGTTGAATATGAAACAGGGTCATGGATCATTGTCTTTTTCTTTCGCTGAGCTCATTTGTCAGCTTCCTGTGGTATTATTGTTTGTTCTGGGGTCAGGGTCACTTGGTTTGAAAAAGAGCACATGTTGGCACCACCTGATGGGTGACACATGAACCACAGAGCCAGCTGGTTCTGGCCATGTGATCGACCCTGGGATTAGTTACAAAATGACGCCTAGAGATGTGCCTAAACAATATATTTGACCTTTCAGTGACCTCGACCTTTGAGCCTAAAAGCCTAAAAGTTAATCATCTGTAGCCAGTGCTATCAGTTACAAAACAACACCAGTTGGAGCTCATTTTGTCTTGTCTTCCTCCGCTTCTCTGGGTCCGGGTCGCCGGGCCAATTGACTGAGCGGGGAAGCCCTGACACTACTCTCCCCCGCCAACTTCACCAACCTCTCCAGGAGGACGTTCACAGGCCAGCCGAGAGATACAATCTCTCCAGCGTGTTCTGGGTCTGCCTCGGGCTCACCGACTGGGTAAGTATGACTTATATCTGGGAGTCATCATAACCAGATGCCCGAACCACCTCAACTAGCTCCTCTCAACGTGGAGCGTGGAGGATGAGTGGTTCTACTCTGAGCTCCTCACTCTATCTCTAAAGCCCAGCCACCCTGCAGAGGAAACTCATTTCAGCCACTTGTATTTGCCATGTTGTTCTTTCGGTCATTACCCAAAGCTCCTGACCGTAGGTGAGGGATGGAATGTAGAATGACCGGCCGATTGAGAGCTTCGCTATCCAGCTCAACTCTTCATCACATTGGACCAATCGCAGCTCGCAACGCCCCAAACTATCTGTCAATCACCCACTTGTAAACAAGACCCCGAGATAATTGAACTCCTCCACTTGAGGTAGCGACTTTTCCCCGACCCACAGTTGCAGTTCAACCTCTTTGATTCAATTCTCTCTGGAGTTATGGCCAAAAGAAAAGCGGGTTTTTTTTTTTAACCTTTGACCTTTGGCCTCATCCAATTAACTGTGGGTTGAGGCAAGACACACCTTTGATGAGAATTTCATCAAAATCGGTTGAATAGGCATGGAGTAGCCATGAGTCTTACCCTTTCTGTAAAGATGGGCCTCAGAGTGTTGGCTAGGACTCCTGTAGGATCCCTGATGCTCTTATAGTTAGAGTCTCCGGCTTTCATTGCTGTCACTCCATTTTCATCAATGTAAAGGTACTCCAGACCAGTCAGATGTTTCTGCGACGACTTGGGCGCCTTGTATAAGATGTACCTGATGATAAATCACAGATAACAAAAGCAAAGAATTGAGAGGAGAAAAGTTAACCTCCTGAAAGAGGAAGGTTTAGTAGAAGTCCAAGTGTTTTCTCACCAGTCCACTTCACCATTGTTGTTGTCTCTGCAGGTCACTGTGCCCTCAGACCCCCAGCAGAGCAAGCTGACTGTCAGGACGAACCTCCACATCGCTCCTTGAATCACAACAGCGTGTTAGCCTGGTTCCTGCAAGCACCTTTGTTAGAAAAATGTGTATTATGACTGCCTAAAAAGAACATGTTGACCTTAGTTTGAGGATGTCCTGTTCTTGTTGTTGAGAAAACAGTCTGAGCTTAACCTTAGACACATCCTGTTTTTCGCAGAACCGAAAGATAATTGTTGCAGACTTTCCCCAAATAAGGAGACATCTCCTGAAGTTGTTCCTTAATTACCTGCTCGTGATTGTCTAGGTCAACGTCTACTGGCTATGCAAATGAGTGGCACACCACGGTCAAGCTACACCCAAATGACCGTTGTAGGAGGAACCACCTATTGTGCTTAAAAATCATCGCGTCCCCGAGTGTCTTCGGACAACCTCTGTACTCAGACACTGTGCTGTTGTATTGACTTGTCCCCTTGCAGCAAGAATAAGTTAAATGTTGCTACTTGCCTGAAAGCCCAACTCAACTCTCTGTGTTCATTGGTATATTTATTCTAACAACCTTCCACACCTATACTGAACTCAATGAATGCACTCATCATTCTGTCTTATATTTAAAGGAATATCTGAACATTACTGAACAGAGTAAACTGTGCCTGGTAACATTAGGGGGCAGCATCAATCCAGGGGTGTCAAGCTCATTCACAGAGGGGGCAAAGCTGAAAAAATGGGTCTAAGTCGAAGGCCAAATAGGGGTCATTTATTGAACAACATACTGACATATATTGACCATGTTTTCATCAGAGGTATCATGAGAAATTATTCATACAAAATATGAATTTACTGCTCCCAACACATCTTATGGAACTCAGAACAAAGCAGGGATATCAGAAAAAAACGGATCAAACAGCAAATCTTTACGAGGACAGCATCATTAATTGTTCACACCGTCCTCTCTCTCTGCAGTTGCCACAGTCATTTCCAATGACAAAGTTTTCACAGGCAATCAGACACGACCAGAAAACAAACATTTATTTAAAGAAAATGTAAAGTAATTCTGTTTTTCATTTGCCTAGTTTTTTTGCACATGATGTGAGAAGACAAATATTGTAAATAGATTAAAAAAAACACAAAAAAAACTTTTTCCAGGGGAGGTTGGGAGCCTTAAAAAGCCTTTTAATTATTAAAAACTAAATCAAAATAGTTACACTAATCCAAGCAATGAAAAATAGAAAAATTAACAATTACATAGTGGTGTGTTGTAAATAAACAACACATGATTGAGTAGGATAAGATCCAAAAAGTGTGTTGATTAGCTTTTCAATATAAAAAAAAGTAAAAATAATGTGTCCGTGAAGGTTCTCAGTCATCCAGGTCATCTTGATCTCGGAGTGTTTTAGTAGGAAACAACTGGACTTCTTATCTTGTTTGAAGACGTTTCGCCTCTCATCCGAAAGGCTTCTTCAGTTCTGAGGTTCTGAAACGTCTTCAAACAAGATAAGAAGTCCAGTTGTTTCCTACTAAACACTCCGAGATCAAGATGACCTGGATGACTGAGAACCTTCACGGACATATTGCCCTACAATTTGGGAGGAACACCCTTCTATTGGTGCGGGAATATGAGAAGCTTTCAAGAAAGCTGGCGGACTACAGAAACCACCTCCGCTTTAACCTGAGATGCAGACAGTCCAGACTGATTCCGAGGAGTTTGCGCCTGGGATCCGCGGTCAAAGGACACAGAGCCGGACAAATTTTGTCGAAAGCACAAACCCAACTTCTGAATGAAAGGATACGACAAGTCCACTTCACCATCGATGCCCTGAAGGACCAAATCCACCAAACTGAAGAGAAACTTGCAACTCTTTTCCCCTCGTTCATCTTTGAAGAAGTATCCAATTTCGTCACCCAGGCTCAACTAGCCCAACACAACACAAGCAAGAAACGGCAGACTCACAAATTCCAATCTTTGCTGAACAAAGCCTACAGAACAGAGACCAGACCAACACACCTAGGAGCCAAACACAATGAAGGCGCATCAGCAGACGTCCAGGACAAATGGGTGAAGAACCTATCTCACAGGTTCCTCACGAAACCGGAAAGAGATGTGCTGGCAAAAGGCCTGAATTTCGCAATCTCTCCACGACAACTACCTATAGTGGATCTCATCACAGCTACAGAGTCAGCAATTAAGAACAACAAGCTGAACTCCTCTGAAGCTGAACAGATCCGACTTAAAGTGTCGGCCACCCTCGCCAGTGCAAAAATACCTCCCTCTAATATCACCATTGAAGAAAGGAGGGCGATTTCCACACTGGGCAAGGATCCAAGCATCACCATCCTTCCAGCCGACAAAGGGAGATGCACTGTCATCCTAAACACATCAGATTACCACACAAAGATAACCTCACTGCTCAGTGACCATGAAACTTATGAGATCTTAAAAAGGGACCCCACCAGCAGCTACAAGAAGAAGGTGATAGAACACCTACAGAAACTGGAAAAAGACCACATCATTGACCGCCCTACCTATTACCGTCTGTACCCTGGAGAGGCCATTCCATGCATCTATGGTCTCCCCAAGATCCACAAGGAAGGAGCACCACTCAGACCCATCGTCAGCAGCATCAATTCGGTGACCTACAACATCGCCAAACACCTCTCTGGCATCTTGTCCACTTTGGTGGGGAACACACCACGCCACATCCAAAACTCCATAGATTTCACGAAGAAGATACAGAACCTTACTCTACCACCGGATGAAACCATGGTCTCCTTCGATGTCACTTCTCTTTTCACATGCATACCGACCAGTGAGGCAGTAGAGACAGTTAGGAAACGCCTACAACAAGACAGCTCCCTAGATACCAGAACTAACCTCAACCCTGACCAAATTTGCAACCTTCTGCACCTTTGCCTTTCCACGACATACTTCAAATACGATGAAGTTTTTTACAGACAGAAACACGGCTGTGCCATGGGTTCTCCAGTGTCTCCTATCGTGGCGAACCTCTACATGGAGGAGGTGGAGGAGAGGGCCCTGAACTCCTTCACAGGAACAGCTCCCAGCCACTGGTTCAGATATGTGGATGACACATGGGTCAAAATCAAAACCCAAGAATTGGAGGCTTTCACGCGACACATAAATGCGGTGGACAAGAACATCAAGTTCACCAGGGAGGATACGAGAGATAACATTTTGCCCTTCCTGGATTGTGCGGTGTCTCTTGATAAAGATGGTAACCTCAGCATCGAGGTCTACAGGAAGCCCACACACACAGACCAGTACCTCTTATTTGACTCCCACCACCCACTGGAGCACAAACTGGGGGTAATCCGGACACTGCATGACCGGGCCCAGAAGGTTCCCTCCAGCACAGAGGGAAAACAAAAGGAATTGAAACACATCAAGACAGCGCTCCAGACATGCGGCTACCCTAAGTGGACCTTTGTCAAATCGTCCAAAAGGCGCCACAAAGAACCACCTGAGGCAGAAAGGGAAAAACGGAAGAACGTAGTTATCCCATATGTGGCAGGTCTATCAGAAAAATTCAGAAGAATCTTCCAAAAACCCAAAATTCCAGTCAATTTCAAACCGGGCCAGACCTTAAGACAGCGACTGGTCCACCCCAAGGATAAAACACCCAGGCATAAGCTCAGCAATGTTGTGTATGCCGTTCAATGCACAGAGGAGTGCTCTGACCTTTATATAGGTGAAACCAAACAGCCCCTCCACAGACGCATGGCACAACACAGGAGAGCCACCTCATCAGGACAGGACTCAGCTGTACATCTGCATCTTAAGGAGAAAGGTCACTCCTTTGAGGACTCCAATGTCCACGTTCTGGACAGAGAGGGCAGATGGTTTGAAAGAGGAGTAAAAGAGGCCATCTTTGTCCACTTGGAGAAACCCTCTCTAAACAGGGGTGGTGGACTAAGACACCATTTGTCTGCTACCTACAATGCTGTCTTGGGAGCCCTCCCCAGGCGGTTTAACCCCCACACGCACCTGGGGCCATGTGAACCCAAGGTGTCACACGGAACCAAGGGTGAGGGGCAAACACTCTTGAGTGATTCACACCCGGGCTCTTGTGACCTTAACGACTCACACGATGCCTAGCCAGACGACCGCAGACGAGGCTGTTGTTTTCTAAACAGGTCCTCCTTGTTGGTGATTGTCTCACCAACAAAGAGGCTGTTGGTCTCATAACACGTCCTCTTTGTTGGTGATTGTCTCACCAACAAAGGAGGCTGTTGGTTTCAAAACACATCCTCGTTGTTGGTGATTGGTGATTGTCTCTACCCACTCGGGGTTAAATACCTGGGTTTCCCACACTGAACCTCAGAACTGAAGAAGCCTTTCGGATGAGAGGCGAAACGTCTTCAAACAAGATAAGAAGTCCAGTTGCTTCCTACTAAACACTCCGAGATTTTAAATTTACTATTTAATCATAGGTCAAAGGTCAAGGTCACTGCATCCTCATGTGGGTCACACTTGTGAACGTGAAAAATCTCAGATCAACAGTTGGGTTTGATCAGTAGACCTCAAATCTTGTCAAAACAGTATCTCAAGAGGACATTGAGAGATTTTTGTCAAATTTGGTGCAAACCTACATTTGGACTTGAGGGTGAATTGGTTACAGTTTTGGAGGTGAAGTCACAGTATAGTGGGATAAACACAGAACCACCCCAGGCCTTGGTCTTGACCACCACTGCACTTTCACTGTCCACATTGTATTACTTGTGGAAGCACATAACTGCCGGGTGGTAATTTTTCTATTGTCAAGCATCACATCACAGCAGTGAGGGGGCACTGTTCTCAGGGTTACTAATGAGCTGTTGACAAGCTGTGCCGGTTTGCACTGTGTTTGACAGTTGTGTAGACAGACTGAGGCACTGGACTAGCTGGAACCACCTTAAAATTCTTCTCTTCATACTTCTTATGACACCATTGATAACCAGTTAATGGCCACCAACCAACACATCGGCTGACCATCCCTGCCAGCTAGACAACCTGCAAGAGATAGTCAACAATCAACAAACATGTTGCTCTGTATCTTTGGTTATACATTTAGTGCTTCTTATAACCGCCTATTTTAAAAATGCTTTTCAACTAAAACACAACTTGTTTTTCTTTCCTGTGGGTACAAGTTTGCAAAATTAAAAACCTAAAAAAAAAAAAAAATTTAAAAAATTTGATAGGAACACGACCTTGGAATGGATCCAACAGAGGAACAAATGTAGGAAGTGTTCAAATCTCGTCATCTTGTACAAGACCGAGGTTGGCCAGGCTCGAAATCGTCTGTTCATGGCTGATACTTTATGAATAAATAAGTTCTGTAACATCCAACCTGTCCCAGATATGTGCTGTATATGTGGGCTTATACCTTGTATGAACATAGAATTATGGATATGAAAATACACCCTTAATCTTATGAAATATCTTGTGGGTAGCTACAGTATTTTCAGGATAGCTGTCACACTCACACTAATCATTGCGACAGATGGTGGAGATGGGGGGCGGGGCTTTGAGTCACATGGTTTCTCAGAAACTGTTTGGCACTGATGTGGGAGGGCTCTACTGTTGACTTGGTGCAAATATTTACCGTAAAGCAGGAAGGACAGAAAACATAATTCAGGAACTTGCTGTTTACACAGAGAAAAGGGCTGCCTGACCATGATTGTCTGATTCTTTCACTGTGAGGGCACCGCAGAGTCCAAACACCTGAACAGGAGGGGTCATCTGGACCAGAACATGACTTGAACGAGTCTGGTTAC
>KV751375.1:2553390-2567515 GCA_001698575.1 Mola mola | reverse complement strand
AAAATACATGTTTTGAAGCTGAAAGACGAATCTCACGTGTGTGTTTCCTGTCTTTCACGTTCATAAATATATTAACTTATACATATTTGCCCCCTAGTGGTCACTGTGGTCGTGTGCTGTCTGAATCACTGAAGGCAAAAGTGACGCCCCCTTATGCAAAATATGTGAACTGCATACATCCCTATCAAATATATTTCAAAATACTGCAAAAAGTATATTTTTCCAGATGTATAAGTATTAGATCATTTTAATACATAAATGCTAATATATGCATTGCATAGATGTTAAAAAAATACTTAATTTAAATGATATACTTATAATATATCCGTTGCACATATAACTATAAATATATGTGTGTGATATATAGCAGAAGCTTAAATACGTCAGCGTCTGCACAAAGACCATATATCATATTGTAGTAAAGGAGGGCTGAGCGGCTCTGCACTTTTTTAGGGTCGTTGAAGATAAACATGCAAAACAGGTAACTCTGCCTTCACATCAGGTAACCATGGAGACATATTTACAAGCTAACATTTCCTGAGTCTATGCGAACAATTAGCTCGCTGTGCCATGTCGGTTCTGCCATTGCCCCGCCACTTCAGCACGGTCTGTTCACTCTGATGGGAGACGTGAACGTTGGCACAAATTATGAGCCATTCTTTCAGCCCAAAGGCGACACCAAAGGGAGCTTTTGTGAATGTGATGACATTTGCGCATTATTATTTAGGATAGTGGTCCACACTTACCTGCCAGACCATTTAGTTTTGTTGCAATTAAATGTTTTATTATCGGCGGCGGGTAATACTTAAAATCCTGCATAAATGTGTTGTGTAACGCTGTGATTTTTGTGAACTTTGGCTCAGAATTTTGGATACCTGTATGTGTTCAAACCTCTTCATATTCCTAAAGATCTGCTGCCTGTCTGTGTGGCATCTATCTTACCTGTTCTAGCTTAGTTTGGGTTTTCACTATGAGTACTAACTCCTCTTGTCATCAGGAACCTGCTTCCTGTCTCCTCCTCTCATCTGCAGCCTCATTATTCTCATTAACAAACAGTCTCTTATGGATGCTGTGATTATTAAGTCAAAAATAATAACCTGAGGAGGGATTTCAGGATTCTGCACCAATTTGTGACAGTCACTGTGAATATTAAAGAGCGGATAATAATAACTAATCTTTCTGACCCTGTTCAGATGTATGACAATTAGTCTTCACAGCTTCAAAAAAATCCAAATTTAGACTTTAGAGCGTGTCAGAGCAGGAAGTTATAAATAAGATATTTCTGATCGATCAACCTAACTAGAAGATTACATCAGCAAATGAGATTAATCACGCGACCTGCAGCTTCCCTCGTGTCCGCGTGACGTTTCAGTGACAACGCGGATGAGTCTGATGTTGGTGGACCTCCTCAAGCGGGGCTCCTCAACCTCGAATCCGGACGCAGGCGGTGCTGCTGCTGCTGAGCCCCACATGCAGCTGTGGCGGCAGACTGCCAGCAGCAGCGGGTGTGAAATGAAATGTCATGTTGGACAGACGGGGGGAAAACAGCTGCAGTTTGAATAAAACATTCCTGTATCTCCAGCACTCGTTCAGCGTGAAGGAGCCCATGAAGGACCTCCTCACTTTGTAAATGAGTTCACATCTCAGAGCCAGAGAAGGACAGCGAAGCCCCTACTCCAGTCTGAAGGGTCCTCCAGCAGGAGAACTGGATTCGAGCAGATTGCCTCTCGCAGGGGGGGCCGTCGCCGGAGCGTCGACGGCTTCGGCACCGGTCGTGAATTCCTGACGAGCAGCCCGGTGTGAACAGCTGGAAGCGTTGCAGCGCAGTCTGCCATCATACATGAGCAAAGACAAACGAACGTGAACTAGCTGAAATGTAAACAGGCACCTGCCACAGGGACGGACCAGCAGTTCTCAGATTAAAGAGTGAAATGTTCACACAGCTGCAGGACTACAGCGGTTCCTGTCTGGAGCTCCGCGCCCTCGGTAAAGCCAGGTGTTCACACCGAACAGTTGATCTCATCGGTGCGCACCAGATGAGAGTCGGACACATTCTTTCATTTTTTAACTGGTTCGGTTCACGTTCACAAAGGCAAATCGCAAATGGACGATAAAATCGTAAACGAACGTCACGCGCACACAATTCTGTTCAAAGGGGGAAAAAAAAGCCAACGTGATGGAGCGTCGACGGGTTATTTTCCTGCTCATCTTGATCCGGATGCACATCAGCAGATTTTAGCAGCGTGTCACGTGTTTTTATACAGCCTCTCATTGCTCGCCACATTGGTTAAATCCATTCTGCTTCATTGTTCAGCTGAAGATGTGGATGTGTTGACACTTGCCTCAAAACCTGACTGCACTCGAACCAACCCAAGCGGACCACACCGGGGGGGGGGGTTCCAGGTTCCCCAGGTTTCGGTTAAACTGGGCTAAACAAGGCTGGTGTGATTCAACCTCAGATTATGGTTTTTTTCTTTGCTTGTTTGTTTATCTTTTTATGACAGTTTCTTTATTCATCCCACAGTGGGGAAATTTGATGTCAGAATTTTTCATTGTCTTGCTTGTATCATACTTTAGTAGTAGCAAAAATTATAAAAACTCCCTTGTTAGGTTTGTGCGACCTTGTACCAGTGGCTCCGCCTCTTCTTCCTGGGAACCTGTGTCTGGTTCAAACATGAGTGTTAGAACTTGCCACTCTGCAGCATATAGTAGACTAGTTTAAAAGGCAGAAGATGACAGAGCAGGTAAGCTCCGCCTCACTCCAGCTGCATGCGAGGGGGGTGAGATGGGGCGGGGCTAAACATTTTAATTAATGACTGAAAGGGGAGTTTTAAATCAGGGATTAAAGTCAGAATTCTGTACTTTTGAACTGGAGGCCGTAATCAGAAAAAGAAATACGGTGTTTCATGGTGTCAAATTAAATACAAAGTCAGTAGAAAACTGTGTGTTCATGCAAATTTGCATCACCTCTGGAGTCATGTTGATAAGTATCTTCCAGGCAACGTTCCAGCCCTCATGATCTGACAACAATCTTCTCACAGACACGGTCGAAGGATGTGATGAGATACACATGTGGAGCAAACACTAGCACGGGCACTGTATTTTCTTGCGGCGGTGCACTCTATTGCAGACTTACGCAGTAGTAGCAGCTCCAGCCGGTGGCGCTGTGGGCCGTGTTCCGCATCTCCTGCAGGGCCTCAGCACGCAGGTAGCCCAGCTCCCTCACGCAGCCGTCGTGGAACACCCGGGTGCAGATCCGACAGGGGTACAGGTCGTCGGCCGTCCAAACCTCGCACACGTCGCACATCTCGTCGCTCGGCGGCTGAGGCAGAAACACTTTCACTGTCATTTTTAAACGTGATGATCTCAAACACGTCAAAGCTCTGAGTGGCAGCAGGAGAGACGGCCTGTATCAGTCGTGTGCTCATGGTCTGACACTGACAGACGGATAACTGAGACATGGCATGAAGACCGATGTCTGTGTCGAACGAGCTCGCTGTCAGTTTTCGGTTTTACGCCAACAAGAAAAAAACAACAGTTTTCTAAAAATCAACGCTAATAAATCAGGACCACATTGTGGATTTAAGCAACTCTTGTAAAATACAGCCAGAAATTTAAGTAAAACAAGTGAAAGAATATGAAGTTACTTGACATTTTACAAATCGTTATTGTTATGTAAGAGCTACAGTACATTTAACTTGGTGTTTTTGTAATGTTTCATCCGTACCACAAGGGGGCGTATTGCTGTGTATGGTGAGGGCCGACGCTGGCCTGAGGTCAGAGCTGTTAAACTGCTCCTGGTTGTGTCTCAGGTGTGGCTAATTGTGGGAAGCAACCAGTTTTCGACTGTGCAGATTTATTTCTTGATTTTGTTGTAACTATTGAAGTGAAAAATGTTTCTTTGGCTAGAAATAAATAAGAGATAATCGGTGAAGTCCAAAGCAGAAGAATTTGATCCTCCTGCTTTCTTTTTGTGACAAGTGCACTAGTGCATCTTGGAAAAGAAGAATACTGTTTTTTTTTTTATATCATCTGCATTCATGACACATAAAGTGAAATTTTTCAAGCTTTTATGTCTAAATTTGGATAATTATGGCTTATACGTGTACAGTGGAATATTCTAATATGTTTGAGATGTCGGCCATAATCATCAAAATCAAAAGAGTAAAATGCTTGAAACGTTTTAGTTTACATGTAATGAGTCTAGAATATATTTCATGATGACTTTTTCAATAACTAATGAAAAAATTCACAATTTCTAATTTTTTTAAATGCATTGATCATATACCGATCAGCCGTAACATTAAGAGCACTGAAAATGACGCGGATAACCTTGATCACCTCGCTACAGTGCAAAGTTCTGCTGTGAAACCCTTGATCCAAGTGCCCCAACCACCCCTGAAGATCGAGCACGCCTCCCCCCGATGACAATGGCTCTCAGTGCATGCTGCGACACCACAAAAACTGCTCAGGAACCACCAAAGGAACGTGACAAAGAGCTTAAAGTGTCGACGTGGCCTCAAAATCCCCCTGATCCAAACCTGTGTCTGAAAAATTCTGATCCATGGAGGTCCCACCTTGTAACACACAGCACTGAGAGAATCTGCCATCAACTCTGGTGCTGGACACCACAGGAGACCCCCTGAGGCCACGTGACCTCAGGCCTCTGACATCTCACAAGTTCAAAACTGTCTCACTTTCAACAAGGCTGTTTAGAACAAGATGAAGAGCCGCTCACAGCCGAACCTGAGGGAGGAGAGATAATACCCCTCTGTTGCCATGGAGACATCTCAGAGACGTCTCTATAATCCAGGGCTTTACAGTGTGTGTGTATGTGTTTCTATGGATTCCTGAATGCTCGGTGATCAGTACCTGCTCCTTCTTGTCCAACTCCACCTCCACAGGTTGGTCGTCATCGGCTTCCCTTTTGGGCCGAACGAACGCCGGCGGCGTCAGCTGGTGGCTCTTGTCGAGCTCCTCGGGCTCCACGCCTTTCCCGTCCCGTAACCTGGACCAGGCCTCCCGGTTGACCTTATACTCGTCCCTGGTCGGCGCCGAGGCCTGCTGGGAGCTCGACGGACCGGCGCTGTCGTCCGTCTCCTCTTGCTCCGCCTCCTCGGAGTTCTTCTCTTCAGGGTTGGCTGGCGGTTGGGCGGAGCCCTCGCCTCGCTCCAGTTCTTCCGCCCGCTTGGTGGCGGCCTGGCGGTCCCTGACGCCGGCCTGGAAGGCCGAGACGACGGCGGTGCATTTCTGCACCTTCTCCACCTGCTGCTTCTTTGACATGAGCACCCCCATGGCTGCAGACGACAGAGGGAGGGCTTATCAACACCTCACAACGATTTCGGGGAGGGGCCATTGGTGTGACGGAGGAGATTCTTTCCTGAACCTCCGGTCAGGAGCGTCTCAGTGTTTTACGCCGTTATGTTGTTTCAGCCGTCTGCCCAGTGTGATGTTGATGTAAACTACTAACAAGCTCCACCTACTGTTACTGATGTCATTGACCAGGTTATTACTGGAAAGAAGGTCAGCTCAATTATTTATGTGAATTATTAACAGGGAAATAGCCTTTGCTCCTCGACAGGCTCTTAAAACAAACTCTGCTGTAAAAACAGCTGTTTTATGGCAAGAACATATTTTCTCACTGTAATAACTTCAGTTACATCATCAATAAGACTCTTTTCTGATTGGCCCAGACTTACAGGCTCAGTCGGCACATATTTGATTTAGTCAGAAACATTTCTGACTTAATTATCACTCTTTTAGGCCCACATCAAAAATGTTTTTTGTGATGAATTGTAATTCATTCCATGCTGTTGTAATCTGCTAAATAATCACACATTACTAATAACCCTACATTAATTTGTCTTTGCAAACCTCAGGGAAGATCAGCGAACAGTGGCCCTTCGGCGGTCGACCGGTCGTGCTTGGCGTGCGCCATCAGCAACAGGAAGTCGACACACACACACGTGTTTTATACAGTCTCGTTACAGTTTCTGGGTCAAAAATAAACGGCCGTTTGACTCCGTTACTCCATGTTAGCAGACGTGTGTAATAACATTTAAAGTGTGGTTTGTGCAGAAGAAAGGGATTTATTTTGACTTGCTCAGTGCTGTTGTATTATATAACCTTGAGTTAATCATTCTTAACTCCATACTGGAGTCATTTTCAAAAAGGAGTTGTATTTTGTTCAGTTTTAGAGACCAACAGGCTGGGAAACAGGCATTAGGTTAAAAAATAGTGGCATCCCCCTTTGAGTAACCTTGATAAACTGTTTGTTACACGATTGACTGGTCCCACATTTATCATTTTCATCCTCTCTGCCCTGATGCCACAAATCGTTTCTCTCTGTGAGAGAGTAAAAGGATTTTTTTCAACCGGGTGCTTGATGCCACATTTTCATTTTCATGTCAGCACTTTTACAGCTCTGGTTTTAAACGTTTCCTAAAATCACCAGCCTCCTGTTTCTCAGAGGTGAAAACCTGGTTTCCAACCCTTTTACAGACGTCAGACATTTTACTGACGCCTCGGACCTCTGGATATGTGGAAAGGTGGGAAGGGAACCTTCTCCCTTCATAGTTCATAAGCACGTTAAGTGAAATAAAACACTCTTCATTCTGCACATCAGTCAGACACAAACATGAATTCCATTATTGAGAAAAAGGCCTCCTTCATGGACTCAAGTTGATTACGCGCTACTTATGGGCCATGTGTCTCTGCTCTCAGCTGCAATCCCATCCCTCCACGCTGCTCCTAAGTGCTCGCGTGAAATTCAATATCATCTCATCTCCAAAGTTAAATGGGAGTCGTTCTCAGACTCATTTTCTTGGCCTGCCGGCAACGCCCGGGCGTCTCTGCTCTCAGACTTTTGAAGAAAAACTACCAGGAGTGTTGGGCACATCAGCTCAAAGCCGCCATTGGTTTCTGGCCTGCGGGCAGGACGGAGGTCGAGCCAGCCGCAGCAGTCTGATTATTCGACCCGTCCCGCTAGTTTTAACCACGATCACGCGGGAAAAACTAGAATGATTCATGTGTGTCGTTGGCTGCCTGCTTTCTTAAAACTGATTATTATCTGATTACGATGCAAACACAGAACCTGCAGCCACCACCGATCAATAACCAAACGCCAACACCGACAAATCAAGAAGACATCCTCGCTCGGTCACGCTCGCTGCTACTAGAGCCTATACATAAAGATGGACAACATGAGTGAAGAAAAAAAGATGTCAAAACACATTGATCGCCCTCTGGTGGTGGGCTCCAGGATAGCTCATAAACCCCTCCTGCTCCATTATTTCAGGTGGGACTTAGGCCAAAATAAAAGGTCAAAAATAATGCTTTCACTCCTTGGTCTATCTCCAAGAGGCCACTTTTCTGGTCAGCGTGGTTTTAATTATTTATTTAGTGCTTTGAAAAAGCGGGTGAGATGTCATAGCCCCACACAGCCGCTGGCTTCCAATGATTCTGCCAGTGCCACATGGCAGCAGTCGTGTTTCGGGGAATTTGGCTCCATCTCTGCCTCAGTTTGTGTCAAAGATCACGCAGCTATGCCAGTGGTACGAAATGATGAACACTTCCTGTCTCCTAAGTGGGTGTGGTCACCTGCCCCATCCCCACTGGGCGAGTTTGTCAATGTCGAAACAATAGGACAATAGATACGGATGCTATTTTGCTGCTCATTTTTAGCTCTCTGTTTGTCTGTTTCTGCTCCGCTGACTGATGAAACACCAGCTCGCATCAACATGACTTGTGGAGAGCTTCAGCCATAATGTTACGGTCTGAGGCTCAGTCAGACGCAGGTGAGGATCTGTGATGTCTGTGATGCATCAGAATGCAAATTTTACTTAGCAGCTTTTGTTTCTCTTGACTGTGCTCTTGTTAGTCGAGCACCGCGCAGGACTTCTGCCGTCACCCCGCGGCTGCCTGCTTCCCATGGGCCTACTAATGTTGCAATAATTCGCAAAACGGAATGAAGCGTTTTCTAAAGTTACCTCAATCTGGTATCTCTGCAGACTAACAGTGTCATAGTTCCGCCCTCTGCTTTTAGTTTGGTAGTTGTATTTCGTTCTGTCTCCGGTGTTGTGGTTTTGTTTTATACCTGCAGCTGTTGATTCCTCATCAGTGGCCGTATTTAAGACTCAGATCCCGATCTGCTCGTTGCCAGAACGTCTTGTTCCCAGCAAGGTAAACTCCCTACATCCTGATACCTTTGAACTCTCTGTTTCCATGTTCTTCTCGTCCGAGTCTCCTAGTTCTGCTCTCGTGACTTTTTGTTGCTACTTTGAGCCCGTGGTTCCTAGTGTAACTAGAGATTTTCTGTTCGATACTTTGCTCAGCCTTACTAGCGTTGCTAGTGATCTTTTGTTTGTACTTTGTCTACGCATCTTCCTGGAGCTTCCTGCGCCTTTTGTTAATCATTGTTTTGTTGTTCCAGCCCTGCCGGGACTGGAGAGCTCAGCCGTGTCCTGCCCTGGTGTTCTTTGTTACTCAGTTGGGTTTTGATTCTTGTTTCTGTTAAATAAATTTTTATTTTGTACTTCAACCCCTGAGTTTCCTGTGTCGGCTTGTGGGTCCAGACTCCGTACGTCACAAACGGGTTTTAAAATGTGACGACGCACACGGATTCTGATCGCACACTTTCAGATTGCTGTACATATTCTGTCGCACGTTTTCAAGTCTGATTCCAAACACTCGGATTGAGGTACAGTTGCACAACTCTCCACTCATATTTATAAATAGTTTGCGTTAATGTAACCCTGTAGCTCCTGGTGGAGTGTGTGCGTCCTCCTCCCTGCTGTGTGGAGCAGCAGAGGACCTGCGCTTTGTTTGTTTTTGTTTTTCCTGGCCACCTATTCCCAGCTGCAGCACAGTGAAAACCAGCTGCTCCTGCAGGATTTTGGTCCCTCGCGATACCTGTCCCCAGGATGACAAAAGGATGATACAGCCTTTTCGCATCTTAATAACCCATCAAGTTTGCCTGTCAACCAATCATATTAGTGAATATGACAATCATCTCCCCCATTTTAGGGACCCGAACAAAAGAGAAACAGAGTTTTGAGAGGGGCAGCTCCTTTTAAATAACTAAACTGTTCTTTTAAAGGCCAGAAGAGACGTGAGTTGGTTTCATTTTAAGGGCAACACGGTAAACAAAATGCCTCCCTGCCGAACGCTCCAACAAAAACATCACTGTCCTCAGGACTTCAATCTCATTTCTGTAGAACCTCCAAGTGGCGAGGAAACGGTGGTCTGGCTAATCAAACAGGAAGTGAAGGTGTGGCTCATAAGAACCTCTCACACCACTGTGTCATTTTCAGGTTAACTCATGAATTTGAATGATTTTTTTTTTTTTTTTTTTTTTTTCCAGTTTTTCTGAGTGGATTCTGACACAAATGGGTCAGCGCCCGATCTTCAGCACAGAAAGCTCAGCAAGCACCACCTGCTCCGCCCCTCACGTCCAGACGCAGAGAAGCACCCAGAGTTCCATCGGATCAAACTGTTTAGCCCTCACATCCCCCTGGTGAGCCGGGCACGGAGGAGAGGACGAGATCACCAGAAGAAAATCAAACTCTTGAATCATATTTATGAGTGACATTCATCTAATTTGAACCAATAACCTCACTGACGAGTCTAATAAATTGAGTTGCGTGTAATCTGATTAGGGATGACATCTATTTTTGCCAGAAAGTGGACGAGTCCTTGTCCCTGAGCTTCCTGAAGCTAACAGAAATGGTGTAACAGGAAATCTAACAGCAACCTGATGTCAGTAGAACAACAGAGAGGACGAAGCAGCTTCTCTGCTCGACATTTAGGCCCATCAGCAGTTTTTGTGTCTTTACCTAACGCAACTTTACTAAACGGCACTAATTAATCCGTCACCTTCCTGGTTTACTGATTGTGTAAGACAGTGATTGTCACGTAATCGATCTGCACACAGAGGCACAACTCCTCCAACTGTGCACGCTCACACCACTCAAACACACTGGACTCTGTGGGACAAGCGTGCCCGGAGAGGTCACCGATGGCCCAGTGTGAGCGCCAGCGTTAGCTCAACATGCTGCACCGTCACCGTCCGGCTCACTGCTGCTGTCAGCGCGAGGAGACGACGGCGTCGCCACTATTGCAGGACGGCTGCCAGACATGTTAGACTGAATTAACGTTGGAGAAGTTATTTCACAAATACCGACAGCAGCACCGTTGGTCAGGGAGCTTAGTGGTACTTAGATACTGAACTAATCAGTCTCAGTACCAGTTAATAGTGGGTTTTGATACCCAACCCCACTCTGATGTATGTGAAAGTCTCTGCTACGTTTGGCTTTAATTGGTTATGTGTTTCCATTAAAAGTAATAACGTAAGATTGGCAGCTGAGACTGGATATCACGGATATTTGACCTTTCTTTTTGTACAGCGACAGGAAGTGGTGACAAGTTGTCCATTTCTGAGAACATGGTGTTTTTACACTCTTCGTTTCCACACGTGTTGAAGACAGAACAGGCCGGTGTGACGGGGAGGATTTAATCTGACTGACGAATGAAATCGAAAGGAGAAACAAATTGGTTTTTACATTTTCAGTGAGTCACTGATCCCATTTTTCCGCCGCGCACATTTCCTGTCCAATATGGCCACTTCGAGCACAGCTTAAATATCGCAGCTGCCTATTAGATACGTTTGTTTTCTTGATCCATCACAGTTGAAGAGACTCCAGTTCAGATTTCGTGGCGCACGGCAGCCGAAATGAGAAGGTTGTGACGGATGGCAAATGTTTTCCAAATGCAATGAGAAAGTGACGGCGCTGAGGCTCAGCAGTCGTATCCGAGGGCGGGAGAAGCCGGGGAGGATGGGATGAAACTCCCTCAGGCTTAACGACTCCTGCAGGAGGAGCAGCTGCCGCCTTCCCCGACCCCTCTGAATGATTAAAATGCCCTCGGAAAAGAAAATATCTGGAGCGAGGAGAGGAGCACAGCCCAACATATGTGGCTGAATATCCTCCATAGTGTACGAGCATCATGCGACGTATCAAAGCTGTTTTTATGTTGTGTGGTGCAGCTTCTCTTCATTTTTCCACATCCCAAAGAGAAAACAACAGTTGGTCGAACACTTCGTTTTATTTTCACATCGTTTTTTTTGCTTTAGTAAACATTCGGGGCTCTCAGAAGCTCAATCCGTTCAATTAATCATTGCTCATTTGTGAGCGCAACGGCAGCAAAGTACTCTTCGAACCCTGATCTCTTCCTTCTCCGCCGAGAAATTCCGTCCCTCATTTAACACCAGCGGACCCCCAGAGGCCGACACGCTCAAATCCTAACATATTCAATTTTTGGGGAATTTTACACAGTGGCGTTGCTGGATCCCTTTTGGGAAACAGGAAATTAATGTTTAGCTCCGGAACAGGCGGCGATGCGCTGGAGGCCAGCGGGACACCTTAAGGTGAACATTAGCGTTCAGTTCCTGCTGCAACAGTGGACAGAAACGGTCCCACCGTCAAACTCTCCATCTCGCTGCAGCTGCGCTCGGCTGCCAAACCACAGAGGACATCAGTCCGCTGACAGGTCACATGGTCAACGTTTCGCTGAAGCAACTTCGCCTCTGAAGATGCACCCGTGATGGCCACTGGTCTGTGTTTTTAAAGATGGGGAACGAAACTGTGCAGCCTGTAAGTTTCTTCTTTTTAACATCCTCGTGGGCCAAATGTTCCTGTTGAACGAGTCACATTTACAAATCCAAATTGATCTCATGACGTTGAGAATGTAGCGCAGGTCTAGACCAGCTTCATTACTACTTAATGTCTTGATGAATTATTAATTGGCAGAGACCCTTCATCCCCCTAGGAGCGGAACCTTGGCGACAGTGGCGAGAAGAAAACAAAACAAAACAAAGATGCAGAAGTCAGCCAAGTTAAGGATACTTCGGCCTCAAACCCGCTGAATTAATGACGTTCCTGGACTAGTTAGTCATGTTTAACTTCCTTCCCTCTCGTTTGCCTAATTGTCACTTTACAACCGTTGTTTGTTTTTTGTCCAGTCACTGTCTGTAGCAACTCAACCGTCTTGCTGCTAATGCTAAGCTAGCTGTCAGTGGGGTTATTGCAGAGTGTTGGACATCATCTGCATATAAAGAAAGACGACGTGAGCGCTCCCAAAAGTGGGGCCAAAACATCTGGAAGGCCCCTGCTGGTTGGCTGCAGTTTCAATCGTAAACTCCTCCCCCTCCATGTGAGCAGATGGGATAATCTGAAAATTCAAAGTGCATCTCATATGAATGTTTACCAAAGACGGTTTCTGTCTTTCTACTGTTGTTTTCAGTTGCTTGATTCCTTCTTTAAAAAAAAGAGGTCAAGCCTCACGATTGAGAGCTGAGCTCTGCTTTCGATTGGGCAGAAGGATTTGAGGGCAGGAAGTCAAGTCTGCCGCTCCAATGCCGGTTTGCTACCTCGCAGAGACGCGTCTGATTTCTTTATTTACCTCACAAAATATCCCCCCACACCACTGGAGAAGCTCAGAACGGTGGGTAAAATGGCTCGTCCGACATCAATGCTAAGCTAAGCGTTAGCGAGCAACCGCCGAGTGGATATTCGAACTTAGAAAGAAGGTTTTGTATAACGTCTTTCTGGTGTGTTTTCAGTTTGTTCGTCTCTCTCCATTGGCACAAATTTGAATTATTGGGTCAACTGTTCCTTTAAGTTTAGAGCCAGTCGGGTGAATCTGCAGATTTCAGCTGTTTTTCTACTCATGAGAACACAAATGTGCGCACACACACACACACACACACATATACACGCACTTACACGCACACACTCACACGCACATACACAGTCACACAAAGATCCAGGTGTGACCAAAGTGGATTATGGTGACATCACGTCTCGCACAGCCCTGAGACAAAAGCTTCAATGCAAACCGTTCAGTTGGTACTTGGAGAACGTCTACCCTGACTCCCAGATTCCCAGGCACTATTACTCCCTGGGAGAGGTACACACACACACACACACACACACACACACACTCTGCATGATAAAAACTTGGATGCTAAACTCCTGATTTGAATCCCAACCAGCCTCCTTTTCAGCTCTTGTTGCAGGAGGAGGGAGGTGGGAGGGGTGGGGGGCATTCTGAATGGAAGCCCCCCACAAAAGACGCCTCTCCGTGGGAACAGGGAGGCGCAGACCCGGAACTAATTCCGCTAACGACTTGGTCCTGATCCCGGCAGGAGCAGCGAGGGGAACTCGTCAGAACCGGAACAGGGGTCCAACGGGAGGGTTCACGCCACTTACCGCGCGTGGTCACAGAGGAATGTGTCGCGCACGCGCCCGAAGAACCCGTTACGTAAGCGCGCGTGCGGACTCACCGTACGGAGTGAATGGCTGCGGCTCTCACTGGCTCCGGGTCCGGGTCTCAGCCTCCAGCATGGCACGGCCGGGCTCAAATGAAGTGCGCGCGCAGGCAGAGACTTGTCCAAGCTGCGCGGACAGCTCCGGTGCTGAAACCCTCCTCCTCCTTCTCCTCCTCCTCCTCCACGGAGCAGCAGCCGCAGACTGGAGGTGAACGGCGGAGTTACTCCTCCTCACAGGGAGCCGGACTCCATCGGGCAGGTTAATAACTTCTCCTGCTCCGACCTGCCGCCTCCTGATTGGCTGACACCCCGCAGCTGACGCGAGGAGCGAGCAGCCAATTAGTGCAGAGAGGAGCTGCGTGATGAGGAGCTGCTCCAAATGTGCTCGGGAGGCGTCTCCTCACTGACAAACACAGGAAACGTCGGAACACAGCGAACATTAGCACATGAATACATGAGTGTTCATTACTTTAAAAGCCACTAAAAATAAAAATAAACAGAGCGGTGTTTTAAACCAGAGCTGGACCACCACTTTTAGCAGAAATACATCATTTAAAAAACATAGGCTCCATAGATATTGATTATACTCACAATGTGAGCAGGAGGTCGGTCAGCTGACATCACATTACAGAAACAGAATTACAGAAACTTCCTCTTAAAGGGTATTTCTGCTCATTTTCTGCCAATGGTGTCCAGTCTCCGAGGCACTGCAATTTCACACAACACATCTCTTAAATTTGAAAAATTACTCCAGTGTACAATTTGGTCTCTAGGAGCTATTAGCTCGACGAGGCTATACAA
>KV751375.1:2523639-2538984 GCA_001698575.1 Mola mola | reverse complement strand
GCCAGTGAGAAGCAGGAATACATCTTTTCTTTCATTCCTCCAGCAGTGAAGGTGCCGCACCAGTGATACCTTTTAGATTTACCTGAAGAGAGCAGGTTTGTCAGAACAACACTGGAAGCCATAAGGGGTCAGCCGCTGTGAGAAGGACCCTCTGCTGTCGGCTTCATGGAGATCTTTCTGTTGGAACACATAAGTGCACTCCATTCGTGACCCCATTTACCTGACTGGAGTGTAACCAGAAACCACTTAACCAGGAGGTGTAAATGCACTCAGGACACATTGAGCCTCATCCTGCGTCTGACCACCAAACCACGTCCGGAAGAGTTCAGGGACATTTGGGACGGTGTTAGAAATAAAATATAAATGCACTGGTGGGGCAGCTTTCATACGCTGCTCCCACAGAAACGCGGTGTGATTAATGACAGGAAGTTTACGGCAAAATACTGAAGGAGAGGTCGAACAAGGAGATGAAGGTTCAGTCTGTAAGTCCTTAATTCTTGTTGAAATTATCGACGTTACGTTCACGTTGTATACACGTTCACGTTATTCCAAAGTTACCTATTGAAGTTAGCATGCTAACCAGCTAGCCTCTGCCCGGCCTGTCTCGTGGACTATGTCCGTGAAGGTCCTCATTCATCCAGGTCATCTTAATCTTGGAGTGTTTAGTAGGAAGCAACTGGACTACTTATCTCGTTTGAAGACGTTTCGCCTCTCATCCGAAAGGCTTCTTCAGTTCTGAGGCTGGTGTCACATGAAACCAGGGGTGAGGGGCAAACACTCTCGAGTAATTCACACCCGGGCTCATGTGACCTTAACGACTCACATGATGCCTAGCCAGAGGACCGCCCCCCCGAGGCTGTTGCTTTCAAACACGTCCTCTTTGTTGGTGGTTGTCTCCACCCACTCGGGGGTTAAATACCTGGGTTTCCCGCACCGACCCTCAGAACTGAAGAAGCCTTTCGGATGAGAGGCGAAACGTCTTCAAACAAGATAAGAAGTCCAGTTGCTTCCTACTAAACACTCCTGTCTCGTGGACTCTCTACCTGCGTCCTGTCCAGCCCGCAGAGTTCTCATCAGAGCCGCTGTGAATCACTTATGTGATGTTTCTCCTGTTGTCAAACTGGCCTCCTCTGCTCTCAGAGGCTGTGTCCGTCCCCAGTTTGGTTCCAGGTTTGGTTTCTCCCCCCGTAAGACGAGGTCACGTTCTGGGCTCGCTTCAGTCTGCAGGCCCACGAGCTCCATTGATAACTGAGTCAACAGTAACTACAGCTTCAACAGAATGTAATTACACTGGCCAAGCAACACTGCCTCCATGTTTTTGGAAGTATCTTCAAATTCTGGCTGCACTTTTACAAATTACACCTTCTATTTGCTTTGGTCATGATCAATCCACGGACTCCACATCGCATGAAGTAAAAAAATGTGTCCTTCAGACATTAGAAAATGTTCATGTTTTGCTGCATATTTATTCAGTGTCTCAGCAGATATCATGACACATTTAGTTCAGCAGTAATGTTATTTTCGTCTTGCCTTTCAAAAGACAAAACAATTCTAACTCTGTGAACACATAAAAACGGATGATGGCTTCTGTCAGACTTGCAGGCTTTTAATCTGATGAAGAAAGTTGCTGCTAAAAATATGAAAAGCCAAGTACTGCATTACGCAGTGACGGTCGTCACAGGGTGGAATACAGCAGCTCAAAGCCCTGCGACGCTCAGAAGATAAAGATATTCTGGGAGCACAAAACAGTCTCAGTGTAAATGGTGTGTACTAAATCTCACTAACAGTATTGATCTGTATCCCATCTAGGAACCGGTGGCCGCCTTGTTGTTCGGCTCTCACATCCATCTGCGTCGTCATTGGCTGCAGCTTCACTCTGTGGCTGCTCCCGGCCATGTTGGCCCCCTTCCGAAGACTTTATTTTGATTATTGATCGAGCTCAGGATTTTAGCTTTTACACTGAGAGCTGCTCCCATTCCTCTCATTGACTGTATAAAAATCTGAGCGCCCTCTGCTGGCTGGCTGCAGTGGAGGTCATAAACCACTCACCCTCCATGTTAGCAGATGAGCTAAACTAAAACAAAATATTTCCAAAAGATGGTTTCTGTCATTTTAGGTAGTTCTTTTCACCCTCAAGGGTTCATGTTTCCAATCGGTTTGGTTTTAATTGGTTATTTGATGCTATCAAAAGGGGGGAAAACGTCGCGATGGACAGCTGAGCCCTACTTGTGATTGGTCAACGGTTTAACATGGCGGCGCTCGTCTCCAGGACAGTTTGGCTTCATTTTAGCACAACTGGAAGATGCGGCGGTCATCTTTATTTATGTTTAATGTTCTGCGCTCTCAGTTTTCAGGCAGCGTCTGAACACTTCATGTCTTGAAAACCATTTTTGACTTCAGAAGCGCAACAGGCCACAGGGACTGGCGACCTCATGACTGACTGGGATAATTAACTAGGGTTAATGTTGGAACTTCAATCCTTTTTGGTTCTTTACATTTCTCGATTCTAGATTCAGTTTAATATTAAAATTCCTGGTTTTGTCACCACAATTGCGCCTGGAAACTCTTCCAATCCATGACGATATTTGCCACACGGATGCTGAAATGAGATCGGGTTTGGTTTTCTCACACGTGTGTTATCTGCCTCGGCTGAAGTGTGCAGCAACACAGTCATGAGAAAGCCCAGCTGGTTTGGGACAACGTTAAAGCCTCACAGACTTGAGATCTGTTAGCGTTTACAACGGTGGGACTCGGACCATCTGCTGTCAGTTGGAGAAGATTCAGAGGTGAGCAGAGTGGAAACAAGCTTTCATTGCACTGAAAGGAGGTCGAAGAAAGCAAAGGCTCTGTGACCCTTGACTCTTGGGCGTGAAGCACTCAGCGGTCCTAAAAGGAGAGCGTCCCGCCAGCAAGCCTGATTGCTTCAGCCCATAGCTGGATGAGAACAGAGGAGAGAAGCTTCAATCAGGAGCAGCCTCTTCTGGTGATTCTTCACTAATTCCTCACATCATCAGTGAGAGCTGACGTCGATTCTGAGCCTTCCTGCATCCGCTGCCCAACCCGATTAAAGCCACAGAGTAAACAGTGACAGTGAGGAAAACAAGCTCTCAAACAGGCTGCGAAGGTTGTTCCTACTCCCATGAACCCGCAGGTCATCTTCGCGGTTGAAGCAGCCCGCCTCCAATCAGTCAGTGTCACTGAAACTAACCAGAAATCAGCAGTCCTCATCACACGGAGCACTGTGCCGTCTCGTCCTTACCGGCAGGAAGGTCCCTCTGTGTCATCAACGTCCCTCAACAAGGTTTTATTTGTGTTCACACATTTTTTGACATCCACAGAAAGTTCTGGATCCTCAAATCCAGCCTCGATCCAGCAGAACCCACCGCATTTATCAGAACAACACTTAACATTTACCCCATTACATTCAAGTCACAGCGTTCAAAATCTCAGGGATGACATGATAAAAATATTAGCATGTTAATGTGTAAAAGATTTTTTAAAATTACACATCCGTATCAATAAACAAAAATGATAATTACTAGGAAATCCTAAAAATCTGAATATTGTGGAAAAGTTAAAAAGTTAAACTTTCATATATTCTACATTTATTACACATAAAGCGAAATATTTTAAGGGTTTTTTTCTTTAATTTTGATGATTTTGGCTAATATGGCTCAAATTTTGAAATGGGCTTTTTGAAGGCCATTGTTGTTGGCCATAAATATAAAAATTAAAATATTAAAATGCTTGAACCATCTCAATTTTGCGTGTAATGAGTCTAGAATATGTAAACACTTCACTTTCTTAAATAACACAAAAGAAAAATCACAATATTCTAATTTTTTGATATACAGTACCATATTTAAAATACAAGTCCGCAGGGCAGTGAGTGGGCGGGGCCTGGCTGCAGTATAGGTCATAAACCCCTCCCACTCCATGTTCACAGATGGGACATGTGCAAAACAGCTAAAAACTCAAAGTAGATGTTCAATGTGGCTTCTGTCGTTTAAGGTCGTTCTTATCACTCTACTGATCTGCGATTTTGGTTCTGTTTGTCCGTCTTTTAGCAGAATACCATAAACTTTTGGAAGAATTGCCTTGGTTTTTCTTCTGAGAGTTCATCTTAGCAGTGACTTCAAATGATTCAATTTTTTTAGCTCAATAGGTCAAAGACCAAGGTCAGGAAAAATTATCAAAACTCCTGAACTTGCCATTTTTGGTGAAAGTTCAAATGATTCTTCCTTTTCCAAAAATCAGCTAATTCACTCACACAATATGTGTATAGTGTCAAGATTTTATCACAATATGGATAAAATCTTTATCCATCTTTATCCACATCGTATAATATTGACCTTGGAAGGTCAAACGTCAAGACTAAAAAAGCTAATCTTAAGAAAATAAAAAAAATTAAACAGCGCTACAGTTCATGTAATGAGTAATTCAATATGTACAGTATATGTTATTTAAATTTTGTGCTTCTCCGCTGAAAGGGAATGTTGGGCCTTGATGAAAATTTCGGCGGGCGTCGACCATGGACCATGAAATTGTCCTTTTAAACCAGTGTAAATTCTGATATCATATCCTGCCGACAGGTCACGCCGTCACCTGGAAGAAACTGAAAAGATGAGCTTTTGATTCAGCCCAAATATCCTCTGACTTCCTTCTGTTCAGTGTATGTTTTTTTTACATTGACTGAATGTGAAACCCATTTCTCACATTGATGCAGAGCTGAAAGCTGTTCATGTGCTGTGCTGCATGTTCTCATTTTTCTGCCTGTGCTTTATTTGACAGGCCCGCTGGGTTCACCTGTAATGAAATGTGATGTCTAAATAGATCCGTCATCGCAGGCGGTCAATCTTTACTCGAGGATTCCTTAAAAAGAGACTCCAGCAGGCGATGTGAAAGACGCGACATTATTTATTTATGACTGTGTTTCGTGAAAACCTTCCTGCTCCCTGATTTACTGCTTGTCTGTCGGCAGATATGGATGTTTGTCGGACTCCTACGTCTCTGCGGAGGAGCCTTGGTTGGATGATACATTAGTGTTCAGGGGCGGCCGTCCATTGGCTTCACCCATTAGCGTAATGTGTTCCAATCCCTGCAATACCCCAATGACCACTTTGTCATGCGCTTTTCTCTTTCGCCTCTCTGTTGTGTTTGGCCAGATGCCTCCTCCGCCGGCTGCACCATAAAGGCCTTTATACAAAGGCGGTGAGACGCTGAAGCTCCGGCCTCATTGTTGTCCTCATAAATATCACAGGTCTCACTTTTACTGCAGCACAGAAAGACCTGGAGGCACCAGGAAGGGAATTCACTCACCCAGTAAAGTACTTTAATGAAGTGAAAGCTGCAACGTGACAGTAAACAGCTGTGCAGATGTGCAGCCAATGAAAGTGAAAAACACAAACGAGGCATAATAAATGAGCTGCTTTCTCTCGCATTACTGTTTGCAGTCAGAGGTGTATGGCCGAAACCTCTGGGGCGGAATAAAAGAATGCCCCCGACTCTGGCTCTGGATCTGTTGACACAAATCAAGTCTTGACAATGATTTATTCTAATCAAACTGTCCATTTAACCCTTTGCTAATCCGCCTAATAGCGTCTGGCTCCTTCGCATGCTGCTCTGACCTGTCAGAACATTAGTAGCAGATCCTCTGGGTCCTGTGGGGGTTGTGAGTGGAGCCTCTTTCATTAGTTTTGTGGTGTCTCATGAACGCTTGATCGGGTTGGGATCTGTGAGTTTGCAGGTTTCTTGACTTTTGGCTCCGAGTCGTTCCCGAATGGTATTCATGGTCTAGAGGGGCTCGTTGGTCCCGTCCCAATATTGGCAATACGCACTCAAAATTTCCTCGAAGGGCGGCATTGTTGAAAGAACTGACGCTGTTAAGAGCAGAAATGGGACAGTTCTTTACAGGAGACGAAACATGATGCTGGTTGTTGTCGCGTTCTTTGCTGCACTGCTGCTAAAACTGATCAGAAACCACCAGCAGCATGTTATCAGGTTACTTCGGAACTGCAGAAGAAGAAGAATTAAAAATCTGTTCAAAATGTCGACGCTGATGCACAAACATCAGGTACATGAACTGACTACAGCTGAAATGTGACACCGTCTTTTTAACCCCAGCAATTTTAGCGTTTATTCTTTGTTGCTTCGGTTTGCTGAAATGTCACATCACCAAAGGGATTGTGGGTAATAGCCTTCAGCGTAGTGAGGTCTGACGTGCACTCGCAGATGGGGTGTGTTAAGGTGCACGAAGGAGGCGATGGAAAACGACACTACAGAACCGTGACACCCATTGGCGGGAACGTGCACTTCAGGGGCGCACGTGTGCATGTTGAGGCAGGGCTGTTATCCTGCGGGGGAGGGGTCCTGCGTTGCCAGGATGTACTTGTTCTGCAGTAAGTTTTTAACGAGATGATTGCTGTTATTCACTTTACCTGTCAGCAGTTTTAAAGTTGTGGCTGATCTGGGTCGGCCAACGTGGTGTTGAAAAAGACTGTTAACAACATTTTTAACCAGTGTGCTTCTCTTTTCTTTTTTTTTTCATTTTGGAGCAAGTGAATCATATTTTCTGGTTTCCCTCTACTTTAAACAAAAAGTAGAGAAGTTTCTCAGTGAAAAGACGGTCTTAATTGTTGCTGAAATTCTGATGAGACCGGACAAAGGCTCAGAGGATGACAGGAAATCCAGCTCTGAGGTGGTTTAGACTTTCCTGATTGAACAGATAATGTTCCATTAGCTGACAAATGGTCATATAGAGCTTTCGTAGTCATCTTGACCATTCAAAGAGCTTTACACTTTGAGTGTCACCAGGGCAGTGACTTCCTCGCAGGGTTCGGGTTCAGTATCTTGTTCAAACATACGTTGACATACTGAGTGCAGGGGCCAGGGATCGATCCACCAACCTTGTGGTCACTAGATAACCATTCTGAGCTACGGACGCCGTCTGATCAAACTGGCCTCCGTCGGGTGTTGGTCTGTTGTTGACCCTCTTTTCTGTCCTTTTAACAGCTCCCAGTCGGGCGGAATCAGCTACTTGGACGTCTCGCTGCACGACAGGGGGGCGGAACAAACAGTCAGCGCTAATGCTATTAGCTAATTACATCATTACGTTGATGCAAACTGCCCTCCGTCTTCTGTTTCACGTGAAGTGGGAATTGGAATTATGTCTCCTCTCGGTCATTTCTACGATTGATTTACCGCGCCGCCGTCAGGACGACGGTCAGAAAGCTTTTTTCAGTTTGAGACCATTTCGGCATCAGAGCATGTTGTGCTGGAGGCTTCAGGATGGTGTTAAATTAAACTGGGCCATACTGTGACGCGTCGGGTTCATTTTTTTGTCTTTAACTGCTCCCTTAGAGCCCACTGCGCCGGACAGTCCGTCACATCTTAACTGACTGCATTTCTATTGCTTTCTATTGCGCTGCCCTGCCATCAGATGAGATTTATGTGCCTGGGGCAGTGTGTGTGCAAGGAACTCACTTGCAGGAAATATTCTCCCTAAAAAGAAGAAGGGACAGTCGAGATTAATTTTTCAGATTACCTGGCAGCTGGGGAAAGTAAACATGCCAAAGTTCTGCAGTGTAATGGCTTTCATCTGCAGCTCCTATTTGTGTGTGTGTGTGTGTGAACAGTATTTCGCAGGTGACTCTGATTGCAGAATCAAAACGACTTCTCCTCCACGACACCCGGACCCGGGAGAGGCGGGAGAAGAGAGGCGGCAGCGAGGTCACACATACAGCTGAGTCTCCCTCCTGAATCCCTCCAGTTTGAAACCAGAAAAATCGAACAAACAGAAGGTATTCAGAGGGATTTGGAGACGGCATCCCATTTCCTCCCTGGGCAGCGGCGTGATGAGGTCTTCTTACAGCAGCTCAGATCTGACTGAAATGTTTTCAGTTGAAATTAGTCACAGCCCTTCTGAGTAAAATCCCATAAAAACCTTTGAAAATATTGAAATGCAAGTGGTCTGAAAAAAGATGAGACTCCCGCACCTCCTCTAGGCTCTGTATTCAGTTTTCCGGGGGACTATTTGGCCAGTCATGGCTCATTTCAGAGAGAGGGTGTTTCCGATTGGCCGTACTACAAAGCTGGACACGTGCACACGTCTCCATAGATGGCGACAGGCCAAAACGATGGCAGAAATCCCAGCAGGAAAAAGCTGCTCTTCCAGCGTCATTAACATCTGCAGACACGGCAAAGAGTCAAAAACACAAAAGACCAACATGTCAAAATGACTGTGAAAAAGGGGCGGGGCTATGAAGCAGAAACAGGAGAGCGGAGTTGCTTCCATAGAGTCTCACGCTTGATTCCTAGAAGTTACCATTTTAGGCAATGTTGAGATCTATTGATTGATACAAAATCAGCAACAAAATCCAGGTCAAATTTATTATAGGATTAACTCTTGACACTTTACGAGATGGGATTGTTTGACATTTTGCCCAATGTTAACAAACAGGACCTTGACATTTGACCTTTAAAGTCAAGGATTTAATCAGCCGACCTGGCTGCCTGACCGTGTCCTGCATGTGTTGACTAGTCTCGGCACTCAAAAACAGCATATTTATAAAATATATCAGGTGAGGGTCTCTTGAATTCTTTAAACGTGCTCCTCACACCTTCAGTTTTCAGGAATAAGAACACGGTCAGGCGATGTCTTCGTGACGCTATTTAGAGCGAGTAGAAATTAAATAAGGCACATGAAACATCTCTTCTGGAAATTTACTACTCCTAACAGTCCCCTAACTCTGAGATGTACCTGGAATTTTTGTATCTCAGCAAAAACAAATTGATTAAAATATATAAAAATATCACTAGTTCTGTTCTCAAAACCTGAGTATTGTGACCATTTACAGAAAAAGAACACGTGTTGCTCATGTTTTGCATGAACGTTTCCATTTTGATGATTTACGATTTCAGACAGGCACATTTGTGGTAACCCGACCTTAATGGATGTGCAGGACACGGTTGGGCAGCCTGGACGGGTGGGGCAAACCACCGGTCAGCAGAGTTAATAAAGAATAACCTGACAGTCTGCTGCCCACAATGTGACCTGTGTGTTCAGATTTGATATCATATCGGCTCTACAGCTACTGAACCCTGCAGCTCATCTCGTTCCAATAACCGATGAAGCTGAAGCTCCGTTTGAATCTTCTAGGAAACAACTGCTGTGTCAGCCCGTTTATCTGATCAGGAGCCAGTCAAAGCTGCTCGTTGCTAAGATACTAAAATTAAATATATATGCATCAGAGAGTTTATGAGTGCACATTTGACTTCTGATCTTAGCTCTAAACTGATGATTTTTGTACCAGCTGTGTGTCGTTACAGTCAAGGTGCAGAAGTGGATGATGAAGAGCTGCTGTTTAAACTGAACATTCTGTTTTCTTTCTTTGTGCTCCATGGACACAAAAGGAAGGTGGATCCACAACAGCTACAGTCAGTAGTTTACCAACACAGTGGGTGTAACTGCCTCAGATTATTAGTGTTAAATAAGTTACTGAAATGTGGTTTAAAATCTTATAAATAGGGTGTTGAGAAAATGCTAAAAAATATTCTAAAATAAGCAACTTTAACAGCAATGCTGAGTGAGACAGCTCTTATTCAAACCACAGACTGTATATAAAGATGTCAAAGCATATCACTCGCCCCCTGGTGGTTGGCTGCAGCATATGTAGGACCTAAGCCCCTCCTCCTCTATCATTTCAGGTAGGACTTAATGTTAACATTTATGTCAGTGGTTCAGAAGATGGACAACGGTGGCCTGCGTGCCGTCATCCACCAGTTCGTTCTCCAGGTATGTGGAACTCATCCAGCACTGGTCCTGTTCACCTGATTCGGGACCTCGAGGTTCCCGACTCATCGCCGGCCAGCATCGGGCGGCTGATGAGCGCCTACCTTTTGTTTTGTGTCCCCGCTCTTGGTGCGAGTGTACTCTTGTTGATGGCTTTTCCGTTTACAGAGCGTGTTGAGAGAAAAGACTGTAATTGGCTGTTCAGTCTTTGCAAATAAATGTGCGAGAAAACAAACAGAAGCAATGAAAGTCAACAAATGCCGGAAGAGGACGCACACAACAACTGGAAATGAGCAAACCATGGTTATTGGTGGTAAATGGTGCAACGTTTTGGTCCTGAGAGAAGCCATGTGAGGAAAGAGTCTTTTGTGCTGAAACATTAAAGATAATGTTGGTCAGCTGGATTAGTTTTCGTTACGTTGGGGCTCATTTGGATGATCACATGACCATCTTTTCTGATCAACCTCATCAGTATCACCTGTGTCTCGGTAACCTGCCTTCCTTTGTGTATTTAAACCTGTTTGCTTCCTTCTTTTAAACGCCAGCGTCTTTTCCTGTCTTTACCCACTTTTGTATTTTGCTCCTGATCATTCTGATTTTGGATACCTTCCCTGTTTCTCTGGATGGTGGATTTCTGCCTGCCTAGTTGTGTTTTTTTCATCTGGTGTCCATTAAAGCACCAAACCGCGTCACTCACTGCCTCTGGTGTCGTCTGCATCCCACAGTCCAATTCACATCTGCAGCAGACAAACGAAGCCACGTTGGAAATATCTGCTTGGAGGACTCGCAGCAGCGCACAAAGCTGAGCAGGTCCTCAAACCAGCAACAGCTTTTAAGGTGAAAATATTTTTCTCTTGACTTACTGTCTGTAAAACAATGAATTTCAGTGGGATTTTGTTAAATTTATGTGAAATTTTCTGCCTCATTCAGGTGAGCTCCTGCAGCGCGATATGAGAGCTCCAGAATGCCTCTGAGACAGACTGCGCAAGACGTTTCTGCAGCAGCTGGCTGCAGCTTAATGGCGATACGTGACAAGTGCATTCAGTCAGTCTCCCAAACTGCCAGCGAATAAATCCAGCCCATCATGCTGTTACATGAGTCAGTCAGACTCAAACCTCGGTAACCCGACCCTTGACCTCGTGGTCAGGGGTATGAATTAAGTAGTAGGAGGGTCAGTTATCTGCTGCTGAGTTCTGAGCTCTTTGTGGGACCTTTAAATAGACGGACAAAGATCAGCAACACAATCGAAGATGTTGGACAATCTCCACCGTGTCTCTCAGAAACAAAACTACTCCCCTCTTCTCTTCGGTTTGCCTCCTTCTCCTTCTCATCCTCCTGAAAAAATCCATTTATAGCCCGCAGAAACTGGATGTTGCTGAGGGGCCCTGCACGATGACTGAACACAATCGTGACTACATGATACAAGAATAGATCTGACAGATCTGCAGACATGGAATCTGTCAGCAGCACGCCGACTTCCTGCAGTCAGCGTGCTTCCAAAACTCAGGAGGAAAGAACCTCTTATTGCTCGTTTTCCAGCAGGATTTCTGTGAACCCTGACACACACTCACACAAAGCCTATTGATCAGATTTGGTCAGCATGTTGAAGACTGTTATGTTCCTGCGTTTGCACATTGACCCTGGGAAAGGTCACAGTTCTTGTAAAGGCTGCCTGAGGCCACGGCTTCATCAGCTCATTAATTACTCTGCGTTCCGCTGAAGCCGTGTGGAGGCTGCTGATGTCTGTCTGTGTGCGTGTGTGAACAAATTAAGTCAAAAACAACCACACAGATCATTAAAAAATTACAAATGCCATCCAGATCTTGGGTTGATTAAGTTCAGTGACCTCTAACTCCAAAGCTGACAGAGCGATGGATGGAGATGTTACTGCAGGTGCACAGGGTTGCAGTGGCTGTCCTATTTCTTAAAGGGATAGTATGCAGATTATTCCAGAACATAAAGAAAATGAATGTGTAGATAATCGCCTTCTGCTCACTGCCTGTATTTTCTTATTTTAAATAGATAGAACTAAAGTTAGCATGCCAAACAGCTAGTCCCCACCAATACCTTTCCTGTAATACCACTTTGTACCACTGGAGGTGATAGAGGGAGGCCTCAGAAACAAGTAAACAAAAGAAATTCACCTCTGTGTTGTGTCTCGTCATGAAACGGGCTTCCACCGGGACTGGCCACCAGGCTGTGTCCGGTGCCAGTTTGGCTCCAGCTGTGTTCCAGCTGCAGAGCTTGCGGTGATTCCCCACGTTGGACGGCGTTCACTGAGCATGTGGCCTCCATTGCTAACTGAGCTAACAGTCACTTAAGCTATAAACACAGACAATTAGCTCGTTACTGCCTTTAACACTTGGGAGGACCTTAGTCAATATGACCTCACAAACATCAGAAGCAAAAAAAAAGCTGGATCTTCTCTCAGACGGCAGAACGGCGTCTTTCCGTTCACCCTGTTCACTCCATTTCTACCATCTTTGCTTTGTGAGGAGCATAAAGAGACCATGTGACCCAGTGACATGCACGAACCTCGTCCTGATACCTCTTACTTTGAGCTTGTTTCTTTTCTCGCCATGTTGTCTGTCAGGTCCACTGACATCAGATCAGAACAGTATTTGTGTGCCGGAACTACACAAAATGAGGTTTGTCGTCGTCGTCGTGCTGCACAGAAGCATTTTCGTTCGGTTTCGCTGATATTCTTGCTGCACTTTGTCAAACGGACCAAAACCTCCTGAGTAATGTCGGTTGTGTGCGGACACGTACAGTATTGTCGGACCAGTCCCTCTCGCATACTGTCTCCCACAATGCAAAGCACCATACTGGTCAGAGGTGGAAATGGCAGAAATGTTCACAATGAGAAAACCATCCTGGGCATTAACAGAACAGATACAGCATCAGTTAACCCCTTTCATGAAGAGGCTCTCAGTTTGAGTGAGGGAGGTAACAAGGATAACGTGTCCAAAGGAAAATTAACACAGAAGGGACCAGTTCCGACCCGCCACAGTGATGAGAAACTAGGAGTTACCATCTCACAAGTAAACAGTTGTCTGAAAATTAGCTTTTATTTTCCTTTTCCCAGAGCCACATTACACGCTACCATCGAACGCAGGACATGTTTTGGTCGCGGGTAGTCTGACTCCCTCGACCCGGGAGGAGACCCGTCTCCAACAACAGCTTCTGCTTTCCAGCCAAGAGCAGCCAAACGGGCTATCGTGTCCCCCATCATGGACCTCTTTTTAACTGGAGACCCAGTTTAGCTCAGCTAACCCTACAGATACAGAAACTGAGCTTTAGTTGGCGGTCTAACATATGAAAATGTGCATTCACAAACACCAGAGGAGGCTGAGAAAGCAATGACGCGACCTTCAGAGCGAGCGTGTGATTGTCTGTCCACAGGAAGCCAACTGGTGCGTCTTCTGTACTTGATGCAGTGAAGGTTGCTCATCTGATAACCAGGAACAATTAGATGAAAGCTGGGCAGTTTCATGTCCACACAGCAGACAGGGAACCTTCTTAGATGCTTTTATAGCCTAAAACCCTCACTGGTTGTCAGTCATTATAGTTCAGCGGTGGGCAGCTGCTTCTTCCACCATCAGAGGCAACGAGCTACAAAAACAGCTGTCTGTTACAGCAAATTAGGCCGTTTTAGACCTTTGTCTCTCCCACACAATCTAACAGGACCAAAATTTTCTGCAATGTTTTAAACTAGACATTCAGACCCTGAACTAACTGTGAACAGCCGGATACCGCAGACAACCACCTCGGAGGACAGTCGTTTCTGCACAGAGTCTCATTCATTCTGACGTTTGATGTTTTTGGCTGGCGTAGAGAAAGACTGCACTTTTGAGGGTCGGAATCTTCGTCCATGTATGTTCTGTCAGTGGTTAGAACGTGGCTCTTCTCTCTCCTGCAGCAACACATCTGTAGCATAATTAGAATGCTTGCTACGAAATGGTCCGCTGATGTTTTACTTGGACGCAGCGATACTCTCAATGACAAATCAAACACGCCACCTTACCTTCGACTAAAAACACTGCCCCAAACAAAGATGGCCAACGTTTGCATACCGCCAACACTATTTGGAAAATAGGCATGTTTGTCTTTATTTCAAATGTATTCGATAGGTGATAGAACCTCGTTGCCACTAACAACCACAGCTGAGTTATTTTTCTAATCTTTAAGTCTCCATTTTATTTCAAATATATTCTAAAAGATAAGTTTATGTTGATTTTCCCTTTTTATGCGACACACTCCATGCTTCGTTTGTTTGAATTTGACTGTTACAGCAGTAGCTGTTTCATTTTGACTTGTTTTTACGGTGGCAGAAAGCTGTGCCAGCAGAATCAGAGGTGGCTGATGAAAACGACCTTGTGTCGGGTTCAAGGGAGGCCGACAAGGCAGAGCGATTCTTGGAGATTATCTTCTCCTTCGCCTGTTTGTTTGACAACTTGCTCTTCTGTGAAGTGGAAATGTGGAAAGGCTGAATAATGAATGAAGTGGCTCGAGTGAAGGGCCGTAAAAAACGTCTCCTCCATCAATTCCTCGGATCAACAAACAAAACAAAACACACACTTCTGCTCACTCGAGTTCAAACGTGGAGGAACACTTCAGACGTCAGGTAAAAAACGTTTTATTCCATTTTTTCCAAATGTACGAATGCAAAATCACGTTCGTTAATCAGCGTATTTATATATTAAACCTTTCAGAAGAAAAAAGTGCCCCGTCATGACATTTGACCTGAGCTGAGCAGCAACAGGCTGTTAATTTGTGACATCACTCCGTCACACAGGGGAATTCACGTGAAGCCAGGATGTTTCTCACCTCATCTCATCTCATCTCACACGGGATCCTCACCGAGGCGAAGGCCTAATTAAGACCAAGGTTTCATTAGACGTCAAATCATCAGTGATTAAAAAAGCTGCATTATTAAAAAAAAAAAAAAGGGGGAAAGAATAAAGACTGACAGATTGAGAACCCAGAGCACAGAAAAGTTCCTCCACACAGATGACAGGCTGCTGACTCCTGCAGCTGAAGTGCACATTCCACCGCCGCTCGTCTGTAAATCGGCCATTTTGTGGCGCGCACGTCCGTCGGCCTGAAGAGGGAGAGCCGCTGCGGGCAGCTGCGATCTGCTCAGAGCTTCATCCGTACTGTGAGGTATGAAACATTCAGAGTCGTCCGTCTGCAGCTGTGCGGACGCGCTCGGCCCGATGCCCTCTGAGGCACAAACGCAGCGTGTGACGGCTCCCGGCGAGCTCTGCTCAGCAGCGGCGTCGCTACCTGGACGCGTCGGGGACGAGCATCTTAAACCAGCGGCTCACGGCCACGTCCACCCTGAGCACCAGCGTGACGCCCAGCAGCAGGGACACGCTGCTCGCCAGGAAGCCCGACGCCTCGAACATCAGCCTGCGAGGAGGAAACACGAGTTCACCTGTGATGGCATAACGTTAATGAATGAAACTAAGTTTTCAGCCTTCAGCGGCTACAAAAATCCTCATTCCAAGAGTTAACGTATGGAAAAACCTGAGCGGCAGTGACTGTAATGACGA
>KV751375.1:2506545-2523572 GCA_001698575.1 Mola mola | reverse complement strand
AAATATATGCAAAACAACAGATGGAGGTAAAATAATCGTTTTTCGCTCAATTACATTGTTTTTGTGTTTCATTGGCAGCTAAAACTGAAGTTTGATTAAGTGCACGGCCCCACAGCGAATGATGCGGTATCTGTTCACAGGTGTGCAGCAGTAGAACGTGAACCAGGTTCTGAGAGGAGAATTCTGGTATTTTTCAACCTAAAACCCAAAACTCATCGTGTTGAGAAACGACTTTGGTAAAAGTGAAAGTCGTCCATACGGACACTGCTTGAGTAAAAGTCTGCTATTAGTCTAAAGTTCTAAATGTATTTTAATATCAGGTTTTTTTTTATTGAATTTAAAAATGCGAGACTATGAGATGTAAACTTTTTACAGAAGCGTAAAGTACAATATTTACCTCCATAACGTGATGGGCTCAAAGTTTGAAGTTGAAGTAAAGTTCACTTACTTTGGCGCGAAGACCTTCCACACCATGAGGTGTCTCCTGAGGAGGGCGGCTGCACACGCCGAGGCAAAAACCTGCGCGCACACACGCACACGCACACACACACACACACAGTGAGTGAGCGGTGTGTGAGGCCCTCGCTCGGCCAGCAGGAGCGCCTCCTACCTGAGTTCCCTCAACAAACAGGTACCGCGCCGACAGCTGGAGGAGGGCGGAGGCAAACTGCTGCGGGTTTTCTCTCAGCCTCATCTCCATCACAGCGTCCTCCCCTTCCTCGCCGCACGCTCGTCCTCCTCCTCTGCTGCCGCCGACTTCACGCACCAGAGGCCAGAAGAGCAGCAGCGGACAGCCCACTGAAGGACACAACACGCGTCAGTGGTGGCTTCTGTTTGATTAAAGATGTAGCCTCGGCGGCGGGGCCCCTCAATCCGGGGCCGTCCCCTCTGATCAGAACCAGGGACAGCTCAGACAGGGTCAAACCCAGCAAGCAGGCAAACGCCAGCACTGCCAACCCCGCCGCCATCTTGCCCGGGCTGAATTGAGCCCAGCGTCCGGAGGCCCTGTTTCACTGACCTGAAGGCTCGAAAATGTCTCAAAATACAGCTTTTTTTGGAAATCACTCCAATGTGGAGATCGACAGGACAATGCAACGAGGTTGGCCGAGTCGAAACGTTGGAAATAAATCAACAATTTCAACATAAATAACTGTGTAGTAGAAAACTGCCTGATTTTTTTTTTAATATGACAATTTTATGGAGGTTTTTACCAGGATACTGGGGGGAAAAAAAATATTAAGCGAAATAAAACTCAAGTAACTAAATTATTTTTCACAAGTGGCCCAAATCATCTTCTGTACACAGTCAGAACTCAACCCTTTTCCGTTGTTCTGTCCTCTCTTGGTTTCAAAGTACCTGCGAACAGGATGTGCGAGGCGAAAGTGTTGAGAGCGACCAGCGTGGCGGGCAGGGCGGTGCCCGTGTGGCCGTCGGGGAAGCCGACGAAGGCGGCGGTCCACTGGATGGAGGTGAAGGTGGGCAGGTGACCCGTGGCGTGGAAGAACTGGGAGGCAGCCAGCGACCACAGCACCACAGGGGTCCAGGGCACGTTGAAGCCACCTGAGGGCACAATGTGAGTGGCGGCGTTTTAAAAAACTGAGACAGACGGGAGGAGGGGGCGGGCTTCTGAGGTTCTCACCTGCGGGAGTCCCATGCAGGCCGCTGAGGGCGGTGGAGGAGGCGTGGATGTGCAGCAGGGCTCCGGTTTCCAGCAGCAGCAGCAGGAAGGACAGCGCCATGCCCTCCGGGTGCAGCAGCAGCAGGCCGACGCCCAGCAGGCCACAGAGCAGCAGCAGGGGGGCGGAGTAAACCGTTCCCAGTCCGTAGGCCTCCACGGCGGGCCTGCTGCCCGCCTCCCCGCCCCCCCTCAGCTCACTGTCGTCCAGGGAAAGACGCATGCGCTGGTAGATCTGCGGGATGAGGTGGTGCAGCTCGGCCTGCGGGCTGATGCCGGTGCTGGCCCGGTAGCGGGGCGGGGGCAGGGACGGACCTCGGACTGTAGCAGCAGTCCTGGTCTTCACAAACACGGTGAGAGGGTCCACCCAGACCAGGAGCAGCCCCAGACCCAGCAGGCAGTAGGCGGCCCTCGGGAGGGCCCGCTGGGCCAGGCTGATCAGCTCCGACAGATTCCTGAAGCTGTCCTCTGGCGTGGCGCTGACGGCCCAATGGAGCACCAGGCACACGCACAGCAGGGGGAGGAGCCAGCGCGCCGCAAACACCGCCCCCCCCGAGGAGTTGAGGTTACCGTAGTGACGGAGGCAGCGTCTCAGGAGGTACGTCCACGAGCCCAGGGAGCAGACGGACAGGACGTAGTGGAGGTTCTTCAGCTGATTGTCCTGCAGGCGGGACAGCGGGGACAGGAAGTGGGACGGCTGGCAGGAGCCCTGCTCCTCCCTACAGCCGTGGAACGCCAGCGAGAGGTAGAGGCTGCCCACGAGGAGCCCCAGGCAGGCCAGGAGGGTGCCGCTCTCTCTCCTCACAGCCGATGGAGACAAGGCTGCAGACGGCAAGAGCCCGGCCGCCTTCAGGGGGTCGTGGCCGGGGGGCATTAGCAGCCCGTCCCAGTTGAGGTGGACGGGAACGTAGAGAGCCAGAGACAACAGCAGGAAGGTGACGGCGCGGCCCTCAGCGATCACGTAGCTGTCTGACAGCAGGGAGGCACAGCGGAGGAGCAGCACCAGGAGAGGAGGCACCAGGAGGCCCAAGCCGCCTCCACGTATCCCTGAGTGAGCAGCTGAGCAGCGGCCGCACAGCCGCCCGCACTCAGAGCCGCGGCGGCGGGGCCCCTCAATCCGGGGCCGTCACCTCTGATCAGAACCAGGGACAGCTCAGACAGGGTCAAACACAGCAAGCAGGCCAACGCCAGCACTGCCAACCCCGCCGCCATCTTGCCCGGGCTGAATCGAGCCCAGGTGGCTCGGCAGGTGTCTCTGACCGAGGTGAGGTAAGCCTGCAGGCGGGCGGCCAGCTGCGGGGAGGCGGGGCCACCCCCTCTGACTGCGGCTAGGTACTCGGAGGAGAGGCGGGAGAACTCGCTCTTCAGCCGGGTCAGGCTGTCTGCCGGGATGTCCTTGGCCATGCCGGAATAGGTCTCCAGGAAGCGGTTGACCTTCAGAAAACAAACACAACGTGACTGAGCGTGCTCAGTGTGTGCGGGCTAAAGACGTGAGCTCCACAGCTCCTACCTGCTTTGCGTTGATCCACAGCGCCTCCAGCTGGCTGAGGCCTCCAGCTGCGCCCTCCGTTTGACGGTGGGAGGGGAACAGCGGCAGGAGAACCTGGCCCACGCTGCTGTACGGGATGGGAACCCCCAGCAGCAGAGCCAGGGTGGGCACCAGGTCCGTCTGGGGGACCACGTCCGGTTCACTCTGCAAACAGCACAGAGCACATCTGTCACACTTTATTGGACCCTCTGAGTCATCAGTCCGAGTCTCCTCTTCCGGTCTGTGACGGCTCAACCGCTGAGGCGTATTCCCCACTTTGATTCACTCCAAAATTCCATTTATTTAATGCCGTTTTAATCTGATAAATGATCAGACATTACTTTGGAATAAACTACAGGAATATGTTCATCTTTGGCCTCTTTGACTCATCGTCGCTGTGGCGTTCCGTCAGTGCCAGGAAGAAACACGGGCTGCAGGGATCTACTCCACGTTAGCAGACAACTCAGGAACATTTTGAGTGTCGTCAGAAAAGGTGATTCCATTGACCCAGTGCTGTTGAATGACGTAGCCTTGTTGTGCTAAATGTTCTGTGTCTGAACTCCTTACTGCGGTCATTTAAAAAAAATAAAGATGTAGTTTGTGAAATTTTAAAGCCTGAAAGACTCAGAAATAGGTGTTAGGTTTAAGTCTGAACAGGCTCAGGGTATGACTTACAGAAACAATTCATTTTTAAATGAGAAAATGGACTTGTACTTATCTGCCAAAGCGCTTTTACAGCGTTTGTCCCATTCACACACTGAGAACGACCTCCAATGCTCCGATCAGAGGACGGCCCACTCTATCTACACTCTGACCCTTTTAGTAGCACATTTGACAGGTTTCTACTGATTTTAGATTTGAAGTTAGTTAATGGAGATCATATTAAACGAAGAAAATAAAGTTGTAGTCAAACACGCTGTTATAAGATGGAGGTCGGAGCTTCCCGTTTGCCCTCCTCCGGCTCGCTCCGCTAACCTGCGACGGCGGTGCAGGAAACAGAGGGGAGGGGCTGTACAGGAAGATGGCGGCATCCGTCTCCTTCTGACTCTCTCCACCGTGATCCCCGCTGTCCGTCATCCCGTGGTCTCCCATCACCACCAGCAGGGTGTCATTCTGCAGGCGGGCCATCACCGACCTGCAGGAGGACGGCGACACGGTCAGATGGCGGATTTTAGCCTGGTGAAAATGTGTCAATGCTGAATGTGAAAATTTAAAAAAAGCATTTGCTGGAATGCTGAACAGTTACCAGCTGTGATGTAGCTTGAAATCAAACACTGCCAGAACTGAAATGCTACCACCTGGTTCTTTATCGATATCAATGTGCATATTTTCTATCATTTGGAGGAAAAACGAGACGATGTTTTTCTAACAGAACTGGTTTTGCTTTTATTGCTTCACAAGTGACAAATTTCCAGCCTTCAATAAAAACAGCAGCTGTGACGGCTGATTACTTTTCCTTTTCTTGCCGTTGCATTTGAACACATCACGATGTGGTTGTGTTGACCTTTGCCTAACGGCCATTTTACTGCCCCGTCATAATGTGACCAAATGTAACCTCGTTTATTCTGCTAACTAGCTCGTAACCTGCCAATTTCAACACTGGATCGATATTTTGACTTACAGGACTAGTTACAAAGTTTGGGTGCTCTCTCCGTGGCTGCTGTGAGTGGAGGAGGAGGAGGAGGAGGAAGGTTAATGTCCCACAGCAGCCAGAGTTAACAGTTTTACAACCTGTTCTGTGTTTGGTTTAACGTGATCCTCACTGTAGATGGCTTCAGCCATGGAGGTTGTGTGTTCCCTTGCAAAACTTTATTCAGCAACATGAATGCCATTTTGCTTCCTCCTCATTGATTGTTTTGGTAAAATATAGTAAAACTTAAGACTTCTTGACCAGAGTTCTTCTTTGTTTACTTTAATACCTGTTAGCTGGCAATTCAACCCATGAACCTGATGAAACACCTGATTTAGCTGAAATGACTTGACCCGAATGGAGACATAACGTTTTGTTATAGGACCCATGAGACTCAGTAGTTGTATCGATTATAGAGATAATCTGATTGACGCTCCAGAACCGGAAATGACCTGTTTTCTAAAGTGATTGGTCCATAACGGAAATCGAGCCAATCAGCTGTACTCGTGTGATGTTCCAGCTGATACAGAGCGGGTGCAGTAGGGCAGTTACAACAGAAGAAGGCAGCAATACGCCAACACAGCATCCAGCCTGCCTGTCCAAAGAAGAAGTCCTCTCGGCGCACAGCGGTCAGGCAGAAACGAGACACAAAGTTCACCATTTGTAAAACAGGTCAAGTAAACCAACAAACCTGGTGAGACACTTAAGACACTGTCACCCAGCGGAGGAACCGGAAAGATAAAGCTAGCGTTAACGTTCACACCTGATAAACGGGACGCTGGATTTAAAGACATAACAGCTATAAGCAAAGGAATGAAAGGAGTGATAATGTCCAGCTTTGACGTATTGGAAGAGAAACACCATCTAAAACAAGATTTCTATCGGTATCATGGTAATGTGAAAATAAAAAGTGTATGTTTGAAGTGTTCAGACTTTCAGACTTGATGCCTCTGTGGATCAAGATGATGTATTTTGGAAACGTCTTAGATATGGTTGAAAAATATTTAATGGACGCTTTGCTGGCTGCAGCTAAAAAGGCTTGAACGGGATGGACATTTAGGGTAAGATAAAGATAACAGCATTTGTAAATCTTGAATTGGAACAATTTACTTCATACTGGACAAAAGGATTCACTGCGTGACTGTATTTTCACATTTCATTACATTCATTTCATACACCCGCATATGCTTGCGTTTGTTGTTTTATTATTTTCTCAATATTAAAAACAAAGAAATCATTAAAAAAAAAAAAAGAAAAGACCAGAGTGATTCCAAGGAAACTTCTGGGATTCGTGACCCCGGATGAGCAGCAGATAAACGAGCTCAGCCCCGGAGAGACAGTCCAAGCAGGTGTTAGTTATTTCATCCCGTCTCGGGTCAAACACAGACAACGATTTCCAGCAGCTACACGTATCAAATATATTCACCATAAATAAATATTTACGGAAAACCAACGGTGATGAATCAGAAATGGTACAACAGCTGAGCACACGCTTGAGAGTCGGAGAACCGTTTAACGTGTGAACGGCGTGTGTCGGTGGAAACATGCTCATGTCCCACTGAGTTCCGTTTAGTGGAAAAAGTGAAACATGTAAAAAATATGAAAAGGTAGAAGAGCAACAACAAAAAAAGAGCAGAATATTCCTATAGATGAGTGTATTAGTATGTAGAGGCAGGAGCATGAGTGGAATAATAGAGAACGGCGCCTCCTGCTGTCACTTTACTTACACTGCAGGGGTCCACTCTACCCTGACGGGACTGAAGGTAAACGCGAGTCTCACCTGATGACTCCGTCCATCTGGGTGAGTTTGTCGGCCATGGCCGGGTGGTCGGGTCCGAACCTGTGGCCGCAGTGGTCCACCCCGAGGAAGTGAGCCACCAGGACGTCCCAGTCGTCCCCCACCACTGTCCCAACGGACGGACGGGAAGCACAGGGAGAGACAGCAGGCGTGAAAGTCTGCGCGGAGGAGCGTGGGAGCGGCGTGAGGTGGATACGTACTGGTTGCGTAGAGGTGCTGCAGGATGCCGTCGTCCACCGTGTGCAGGTCCTTCACGTTGAACGAAGGGAAAGGCAGAGAGCGGTGGAACCTCTTTGGAAACAGACTCTCCCAGGTGTCGTCGCCCATGAACACCACGCGTTTGCCTGCGAGTGGAGGCGAAAGAGGGCGTGAGAGCCGGCCGCAGTGCAGGTCACAATCCCCCCCATGTTAGCAGATGGGAAAAACTCAACGCAAAGGTCAGATAAAAGATGGCTTCTGTCATTTCTGGTCAACATGATCTGTGACGTTATTTAACCCTTCTATTTGATTACTCTTTGGGTTTTAGAGTCTTAATGCTTTTTACTACTTCTTTGATGATGATCTGGATCCAGACTTTGAATCTTTTCAGTTTTTAATTTAGTTTTTAGTGGACAAACCTCTAAAATGCAGCAGGGTGATCTGAGAAGATGGTGGACAATCCCAGAACAGCAGCAATAAGCCTGAAACTTTAAAGTATGGACGCACTGTAGATCACTGGAAAATAAAAACCTGCGTATGTCGTCCAGTCTTTTGATATCAGAACTTCTCTACTCCATAGAATTGTTGTCCCCCCTCGGTCGGGCTCTACTTTAAGCAAGAACCCAGATACCGTGACACAGTCGAATGGGGACAGATGCACATGGGCCCAGCCCTGATGTCCTGGTTCTACTCACCCACTTGTCCGAACTGGTGAATGAGGTTGTCCTCCAAGATGGCACTGGACGCAAAGTTGTTCCCCACATCCACAAAGGTGGGCAGAGAGCCGGTGGTGAAGCCCTTGATCCTCTGCATGGTGGTGGTAGGAGGGTCGGCTCGGAACGGGTACAGGCGGCTGTGGGAGGGCCTGACCGACACCGACTCCTCCAGCACGGGCAACTTGTTCTCGAAGGGTCGCGGCGCCGTGTTGTTGGGGTCAAACCGGGCGAAGTCGATCTTGAGGGCGTCGATGATGAGCAGCACGGCCCTGCGGAACCGCGGCTGCGCGCGGCAGAAGTCTGCGGGCTCCTCTCCTGCGGGCTGCAGCACGTCTCCGCAGGTGCTGGTCCGGTTCACCTCCAGCCTCACCAACAGGAAGCCGCCCACGAACAGGTAGATGCCCACGAAGTAGAGCGCGCACACCCACAGGAGCAGGGAGAGCACCGGGAGCCCCTTCATCGTCCTGCAGACTCACGGGTTCGGTCATCCAGACCGGTCCGGAGGAGCCAACGACGCCAACTCAACCACACGTTCCGCCTGGAAACGTGCTGACCGGTAGCATTAGTGAGCTAACGGAACCGGGAACCGGTAACCGGTAACGTTGGGAGTTCCCACTGTTAGCCGCGGCTAGCTCGCCTCACTGACCTTGTAGCGGTCCGGTTCTCGTCCTCTCTCGACCGGGTGGGGGGCGGACCTGACTGTGTGCGTCAACAACACGGGCTCAGGTGTCTCAGGTGAACACAGAGCCACGTCACGCCGCCCCTCGCCTGCATTTGGGCCGCCGGTGCGACGAGGTGAAACAGCGAGTGACGGCGGGGAACCTGGCGGAAGTACCCGGCGGGCCGTTTTTTGTGCGACACCGCTCTCGTTCAGTCCCTGAATTTTGACTGTCAGGCGCGCAGGACTGAATAACCCAACGTAAAAACAAAAATAAACTTCCCTGAAATGGCGAAACAAAAAACAAAAGGAGTGAATGAAATTAGGAATCTATCAACTCCTCTCCCAATATCGTCAGCGATATTTATTCCCCAGGCCTTTTAATTTACATGCCCGAAGAGGCGCGTGAGAACGTTCCAGAAGGAAGCGAAGGTGTGCCGCGGGCAAGGAATTTAGTCATGAATATAAACAAACAGATCATTTTTATCAATTAAAGAGAAGAAAACACACATTTAGAATGAAAAACCCCAGATTATTATTCCACACATCTTTGGGAAAAGCAAACAAATCACAAGTAAGAAGGAATAATGTACAATTTAGAAATCTGAGCTGGGAAAAAAACCCACATTTTGTGCAGTTATGAGTTTCCTTCTTACCTTTACGCCCTCAAAATAATGAAGAACAAAAATGCTGTGAAAAAAGAATGATTTATCAAATAAATCTAGGCTTTTAAGTTAACTTTTTCTAAAAACCTGTTATTGTATTAGATTTCTGTAAATTCTCTCGTTTCATTAATTTGTCTATTTGTCTATGTTGATATGTACCTGGTCGTATTTATATAAACTGATGGGTATTTCAGGTCATGTTGTTTGTAAATGCTTCTGTGCCATTAAGTTGAGCTGGGATGACTGAAACTCATTGGTTGATCCCTCCCACGTTCCATTGATCGGGCGACGTGGGGAGCGAGACGTCAACAATCGAACCGTCATCAGGGACACAACTGACCCAGAGGCAGTTTGAATGACATCGTTCGTGTAACGAAGCAGAAATCATTAAAAAAAAAAAGTAAAAACAAACACAGACAGAAGTACTGGTGCATCAAAATTAGGACAATGGGACTGTTAATCTTTTTTTTTTTAGGAAGGTGAACGTTTAATACATTCCAGACACATACAAATGTTTCAAAGATTTCACTATTTTAGTTTTGATAATTATGACCTACATCTAAAAAAAAATCTCAAAATATTATAATATTTCACTCGTATAAGACAATCAAAAAAGGGTTTATATTTAATTTTACATGTGATGTTTATGAATTTATGAAATCTTTTTTTTTTTAGGAAGGTGAACGTTTAATACATTCCAGACACATACAAATGTTTCAAAGATTTCACTATTTTAGTTTTGATAATTATGACCTACATCTAAAAAAAAATCTCAAAATATTATAATATTTCACTCGTATAAGACAATCAAAAAAGGGTTTATATTTAATTTTACATGTGATGTTTATGAATTTATGAATCACGAAAATTGAACCTTTTCCAGGATATTCTGTTTAGGTGCACTCCAACTGTGGAGAAATGAAGGACAAGAAAATCTAAAATTTAATCAATAAAATGTAATATTTAATATTTAATAGGAGAGTGAATAAATTAGGAACCTAAACTAAGATCCAGATGTAAATTATATTTCAAAATTTTCCTTTTAGTAAATTATTTTCGGTGCATTTCTAGCATTATTACTTGAGTCTTTTGTTTAGTTTTTGGCAGTTTTGGTTCTCCATATAATAACTATGTTGGGAAAACACAAACTTATCAGTGTAACTGAACGAATCCCAGCATGTTCGTATCACATTTCCCTCAGTCCAAAACCACTGTGGCACTTTCTTTAACTTATGGACACACACATCATGTTTAGCAACTTATCTTTATTTTGTGGTATTTCAACATTGCTTAACTCAAACAGTGGCCGGAAATATGGAGGTGAACATCATTTTTGAAATCGGAATCATCAGTTTTTTCCTTCATTAACAGTCAACTCAGTCAGATTTACACATCGAGTCCAGCTGTTCACCTCCTTTTATTTTATTCCATTTCATCGTCACGTGTACACAAGTCTTTTTACATTTCTCATAAACCTGCAGGCGTCGCTGAAGGCTAAGAAATCAGAAACTTGCCGTTTTTGCAGACAGCCATGAAATGTCATTAATAAATGTGATAAGGCGCAAGAGGAGGCCACAGCGAGGAGTTTCCAGGGCTGATTAAATGCTGACTAAAACCTAAAAACACTATTTATCAGTAATCACATGTGAAAAATCTAAGTTCTGGATTTTCTCAAAGAATTCTCAAAAGCTCTGAATTCAGAATTTTTTTCCTCAGAATTCTCATTCTTACTTTGTTTACGCAAAATATTTACTTCATTTCCAGGATTCACAATCTGAGGAAAACAAAATTCTAAATATTCCCGTGGTCCTGATCATCTTCCATAATTTTCAATTCATGAATTTGTTTTAATCAAACGTGCGTCACAGCGACTAAACTTTGGGAAACACTGTGAGGAATCCAGTCACATGAGGAAAACTGCTGGTCCCACTGACACTGCAGACTACGGAAGCCACAAACGGCCACGGTCAAACATTTTTACTGCGATAACGATCTGTTTTAAGGAACTTACAAGTTAATCATGTGATTGTCATGAGAGAGCAACAGTGTTCCCATGACAACAAGACAATTCTGAGCTCACGAGAGATCAGTGACGGCTGATGGATGAAGTCGAAACATCACCTTTGTCGATTTATAATCATTTAAAAAATAATTCAGGTTAAACCGGGGTTTGTAGTTTGTTTGGCATCATTAGGCAAAAATAATACAGAATAGTTATTGAGAACATTGTAATTCAAGATTAGACTCCTGCACCTCCTCTAGGCTCTGTATTCTGACAGAAATCTACGCCCCAACGACACGTATCGGCAAATCTTGGGTCATTTCAGAGAGAGGATGTTCCTATTGGCTGCTCTACAAAGCTAGTTACGTCCCCATGGATGGTGAAAGGCCGATACAGTGGCGGTGTCCCAGCAGGAAATGTTGCTCCTCCACCTTCCTCAACAACTGTGGCAAAGAGCCAAAAACACTGACATGTCTAAAAGGGGGTGGAGCTATGAAGCAGAAACAAGGAGGGGAGGGGGGAGCAGGATTGCTTCCATAGAGTCTCATGCTGAATTCTCAGAACTAACAAACCGCAGCTTTAAAGCATAAACAGCCAAAACAAACGCAGCGAACATTTTTTCTTTAAGTCATCCATCAGCCGTCACTGCTGCTGTTCTGGAAATCAACAGTTGTTTTTTCATCAACACAACGACACAAACAACTCGTGATCTGAGGAAAACAAACAAGGTTTAACTCGTTATCATGGGAGAACTGAGGAAATAACACGTTTAACACGGACACCTGAGCTGACTGAGACGATCACGTGAACCAGCAAGACCTGGACACACGCATGTGGCTGCAAAAGGAGAAAACAAGACGCGCGATCGTACGTTTCACTCAAAATGCAAAGAAAAGAGATGTAAACAACCAATTCTGCCTAGAAATCCTCCAAACTGCCTTCAGCGTCTGTTTGGCATTAAGTGAGCACAAAGCGAAGGCTGAAAGTCCTCGTAAAAAAAGGTGGTTTTTCTGACACTCGTCCCGTCGCTCCGGCAGCAGATCGGTGAACGCCGCTCGCGCAGCGCCTCCTCATGGCCTGAAACTGCTTCCTCTGAGACCGTTCACTGAGTCCTCTGCTACTGAGACGACATCGACTGGTTCGCGGGCTCGTCGCTCTTCTCCTCCACCGCCGCCTCTGCCGCCGCTCCTGGCTTGGTCTTTGCCAGCGTGCTGTAGATGGTCATAGCCTGAGCGCAGGACAGTGAGGGACCGTTACAGGCGCCGTCAAATTTAACAAGAAAGAATCATGGTCACAGAGGAGGAAATACCTGCGTCACCATCCCGCTGATATCGCCGGTGTTGGTGGGCAGCAGGACGGTGTTGGACTCTTTGGCGAGTTTGGAGAACGCCGACACGTACTGCTCGGCCACGCTCAGGGAGGCTGCCGAGTCCCCGTTCTGCACAAGGAAACGATCAGAATGAGCGGAGGCATCTCTGATCACCTTTAATGCCTGGACACACAAGGCGTGGTCTTCACCTGCAGGGACAGAGCCTCCGACAGGACGCGGATCGCCTTCGATTTGGCCTCAGCTTTGGCCAGGACGGCCTGGGCGTCACCTGGGGGGAACACAGCGACCGGCCGGTGACATCTAACATTCAGCAACAACTCCAGAAAACAAGGGAAGGACAGATAAACCCACCAGCCGCTTTGTTGATCCGCTCTGCCTTTTCACCTTCCGACGCCAGAATCTGGGCCTGTTTGCGACCCTCGGCGACGTTGATGGCCGCCTCCCTCGTCCCTTCGGACTCCAGCACCGTGGCTCTCTTCTTGCGCTCAGCCTCCACCTGCACGGAGCCAATAACAAACGTCGACTTCTACCGTGGACACAAGATGCTGGACTGGGAGGATTCAGGAAGCTGCAGGTAACGAGCTTAAATTGAAGCCAAACTGGGACGGGACACAGCCGGTGATGGAGGCCAGTTTAATTACAGCAGCCGTGATGGAAGAGAAGGAATTTTTCACATCTTTCTCGGTGAATTCGACCAAACGAGGTGATTGAGGAAAAACAAAGATGGTGAGCTCTATTTCATTATTGCGTTATTTTTTACGGCGCGTTAACAAGGTGATTCAACTCGTTTTGGTTGGAAAAAGAAGGAAACCTGAATTCAGAAGCTGTACGGTTGTATGTTTCTGTCTGGTAGGGAGAAGAGGCGTAAGAACATTTCCTTTTTGGACACTTTGGTCACTGTTTCAGTTGTGAAACTTCATGTTCACCTCCCAGCTGGAATTTGGCCACTGCTTGACAATAATACAATATTTCAATGTTTTTTTTTAATGAAACCACTTCCAGTGGTCAAAAGCCAGCGTCTGTGGACCGAATGAAATTAGCAAATCATGGGGGCGGGACATGACACCCGTCACTCACTTTCACTCTGAAAATGATTGGAAGCTGAGTGAACGAGCTCGGGGTGTAAAGAATCAGCCCATGTAGAGATATCCTGTATTTTATCTTGAAACTATTCAGTGCTGCTGCTTTTCTAGGATCCACCAAAGCTTAAAACAATCAGTTTTAAGTTTTCTGAACAACAGTGCCCTCTAGCTGTTGGAGCTATAAACACAACACACTTCAGTCTCAGATCTTTGACTGCTGATTAAAAGCTGATGTTTTTTAAAGAATCACAGGTGAGATATTTCCGACACGCTGACTTTCTGTCGGCCCACCTGCATCTGCATCGACTCCTTGACGCGAGGCGGAACGTGAATGTCCTTGATTTCGTATCGGAGGCAGCGGATCCCCCAATCGTCCGAAGCCTGGTTTATAGAGTGGACGATGTTGGAGTTGAGGGACTCCCGTTCCTTCAAACAGAGAAGACGGAGACATCAGGGGGCGTTACGAGCCTTCAGAGCGGCCGGCGTGAGCTGAGGAAGCCGCCGTTACCCTGAACACTTTGTCCAGCGTGAGCTTGCCCAACTCCGAGCGCATGGTGGTCTGTGCCAGCTGTGTGACGGCGTACTCTGGATCCTCCACGCCGTAGCTGGCCTGAGGACAGTTAGACACAACGGTCACTTTGGGAGACACCCAGGACAAGACGTGTTCCAGCTCCCGGTTCTGAACTCACCTTGAAGGGGTCCAGGATCCTCAGGTAGAGCACGCCGTCGATCTGCAGCGTCACATTATCTGGAAAAACGAGGAACAATCATTTAAAATAACTGCTGAGTCATGTGACAGGAGCTGAACTGGGCATTTTTCACACAGACCCAGAGAGACTGCAGACTGCTCTGGGACATCGATCACGATCTCTTTGAGACTCTGCACGTAGCGGATCCGGTCCAGCACGGGTATGAGGAAGTTCAAACCCTAAGAGAGACGAGGGGGCTTGTTAGTGACGGACAGCAGCCACCTCCGATCAGGAAAGTTGTGGGAGTAAGCGGCGATACCGGTTCGAGGATCCGGTGGAAGCGGCCCATCCTCTCCACCACCCAGGCCTCCTGCTGGGGCACAAACAGCACCACCGTGTTCATGGGCAGGCTGGATGCCCACCGCTGCTGCGCCGGCGTCACCCACAGCCTCGGCGCGGCCCGCTGGGTCTGCTGCACAGAGAGTGAACGGTCAGAACAGCCGGCTGAGTTAACGAACCGCTCAGGCGGTGGGACGTCAGGAGACGATGCGATAACCGCAGCCAAGCAGTGACCAGGAACCAACCAGGCATTTTCAAAGATTAACAGTTTACGACAAAAATAAAATCTAACAAGAAACTGGAAAAGAAACAATAACCTCATAAAACTATCGACCGATACTTTTAAACTAATAACTAATATTTAGAACTGACAAACATTTACAGTAGAAATTTAAAGCTTAATGTCAAACTTCAGAAGTCAGTGGTTTAATTCAACACAAGCCTTCAATAATTTCAGTATTTATTTACTGTTTGGGCTTTACTTCCTCCTACTTATATTTATCATACATTTCAGAAGCAAACATTGTTGTTGTTGGGGTTTTTTCTAACTCCACTACATGTACTATTGTAATCAAAAAATACTATAACTATATTGGTATTTCATTAATTATTTAATAAAGTGAACATTATTTCATCTGGACTCATTACACACAAACCAAAATGTTTCAAGCATTTCACCATTTTAATTTTGAGACCTACTAATAAAAAGAAAGAACTCTTTAATGATAATCTTTTTTTTTTTTTTTTTAAGGATTTGTATTATTACTATTTTGACATTTTTTAAATTCTATTCTGCTACCAATAATGGGGGAAAATGCTGGACTTGATAATTAGCCAGGTCGTAATAAATCAATCAATCTATTAACATCTAACACAACATTAAACGCACATTATTTCATACCTTAATTTTCTGTATTTGAATAAAATCTAACAGATTGCAGAGAAAATTAGAATATTTCGAAGTGTCTCCGAGTCCTCCATAATTCGCTGACACATTCTGACCGGCAGCCGCAGGTTAGCAGCGGGCTAACCGGCCACACGCCGCGGGTTTACCTGTAGGAGGGCCCCGCCGGCCCGGCACAGCGTCCGCAACATGGCCCGGAAAAAGTTCGCCTGTTGTTTAATGAAGGTTTAACTCCTCAAACTGAACTCGACTCAAGTCTGCGCTCATGTGTGACCCTCAGCGAGCAGGAAATGAAAGTTACATCACTGGTGTAAAGGTGAAACACTCCGGGGAGCAACGGCAGCGAGCGAGCTAAGGTTCCGCCAACACGACACAAACCATTGCTAAAACTGCTGCCACTCTTCTTATTATTGGTGTATTTTTCTTTTATTGGGATGTCTGCATTGAGAATATTCTAAAGTCAAAATATTAAAAACACTTGGAAGACAATAAAATACTGGTGGTTCTGTAATGAAGTGAAGTTTATGTTGTTACCGTATAATACCACTAGAGGGCTCTACTGTTATTGATATGACCATAGTATCAGAGTTGGCGAAGAAGAGTGTAAACGACTGGAGCCAGAGAGACATGATGTAATGTTGCCGTGCTGGTTCTGAAATGAAGTCAAGTCAACGGAAGAGACGTTTGCAGTTTGCAATTGACATCCGAAGATATCACAGGCTCATTCATCTCATTCCATCTTTTGAAAATTCATTACATGGGTAAAAAACAATCATTATCCAAAGTAAAAGGTGCAAGACCTCTTCAACAATAATCCAAGGAACTCTGTAGGATTTGTGCAAATCCAAAATGCCTTCATTTTACAAAACAAAAGTATCTGGGTGCTTGGATTATTGTAGCCTATTTATTATTTTAAAAAGGGAAAGATTAAACTTGAAAAATCATATTCGAAGAAAACAGACACAAGTGGTAATTTTTCCCATATTAAAAATACTAGTGCATCTAAAAGAAAATAGAACATTAAAAATATTTTTTTTTCATGATTTAAGTCAAAAAGTTTGAGTTTTATAAACTAACTAAGTATTCATGACACATAAAGTGAAACATTTTAAGCCTTCATAAAAAATGTTGATGATCGTGATTCATACAGCTTCAGTGAAAAATCCTAACATATTGAGATGCGTTTTTTTTGTTTGTTTGTGTTTTTTTTATATTTATTTATTGACCGATTACAATTAAAGTAGCAAAATGCCTAAAACATTAACTTTACTTGTAATGAGTCTTTAATATATCAAATGTTAGTTTTCTCATGGAAAAATCGCGATATTCTATATTTTTGAGACGCGCCAGATCAGAAAATCCTCAGCAGCCGGTGTAATGACAATCTATGAACACAAGGTGGGGCTCCAATTTAGGAAATCTGAGCACGACTTTATGCCGGCACCTCACGTAAAAATTAAACAAATTAGATTTATTGAAGGAGAGGTTACAGCGAAAGAAAAATACAGCATTTTTTATGAACCCACCCAGGAAACTACCAATGAACAGAACAATTAACTTAATTAAAGAGAATTGAGAAACCATGTAATTCCTCCAACACCAGACGTAGTTGACTTCCACCTATAAAGTCAAATTATCTATAGAATAAAGTGTATTGCAACAATTCTCAAATACGGGATGGTACTGTAAATGGTTTACTCAAAGTCAGTTTTGGTGGCTTAATTTACAAAGTCAGTTTTGTTTCCTTGCACAAGAATTAACAAGTTTTTTAAAAATTAATCCTTGTAAAAAGTAATTTTATGTTTTTTGTGTC
>KV751375.1:2486266-2505552 GCA_001698575.1 Mola mola | reverse complement strand
GCCCGCGTTCAGCGCCACGAAGCCGCCCGGAAACGCCGCCGTGGAGCGCAGCAGTGAGGTTTCGGGTGTTCGGGTGAGCCTGGACTCGACAAGTCTTCTCTGAGAGACTTTTCCTTCACCGGACCGCCGCCGCCGCCGCCGACCGCGGACGCTCGGCCATGTCGCTCCTGTGCGTCAGAGGTGAGTTCTCCTCCACGCAAAGTGTCACCCTTCCGCCTGATTTCCGTCCCGTAATGTCACCGACATGTGACCGAACCGGTCTGTCTGGAAACATCCGTCCTGTCGTGATTTACACAAGAAAACCGGACTTTTCTTCGGCATGATGACAAACTTGTGTTTACTCAGCTCGTGTTGTTGGCCAGCTGTTCAAACAGAATCCATGAAGCTGTGCGATAAATGAAGTTTCGAAGGGAAAGGAAGCTTTATTTCAACAACAAGGCGATTCATGGTTCTTTACAAACGTTTAAAAGCGTTTAGGCAACATGTAAAAAGGCCGATAACAATCCTGGTATTAGACAGCGATGGAGGCAGAATGTTCAGCAGATAAACATCGAGCTTTTATTGTCCTAACTGAGGGAAGTGCGCTCGAACAGGAACGTTTACTCAGAATGTGGTCATTAAAAAGCTCCCTGGGAATCTTCTCAGCTCTGCCGATAACCAGGCCGATATTTCTGCCCTGATATCGGCCCACCGATGTGTCCGTCAGGCTCGAAGAAACCTGTCATAAAACTACAAAAAAAGCTTTTACAGAAACGTTTGCTGATTTTTCTGCCTTATTTCGCGTTCTGGACTGTCGGTAGAACAAAAGACACAAATTAAAGACGCCAGTTTTCTATCATGTTTATTAGATGAAATGCTTAATTTGGAGGTTACTCGATCGGAAATGACCGTAATTGTAATATCTACAGTATTTATATTTAAAATGAACGTTTTACTCTCTCGCCACTTTTTTTCCCTCCATGTTGGAAAAACAACAACCTTTGGTGCGTCCACAGGATGACGATTGTTGTGATAAATGCACTCGTGTCTGGTGGACGCGAGCAGGTCGGGCTGGGCGGGGTCACGTGACAGAGGATCCTCGCCTGCTCGAGCGTCCTGTACAGCAGCAAAGCACGTTATGCAATATCCTGTTGTGAGGGCGAGAGCAGCGTCCAGCGGTTTGGTCCAGGAGGGCCGAGACACACAGATCCTGCTTTAGTGAATTTTGCTACTTTTTTTTAGCCATGTAAATCTTCATCTTTAAACTGTGACTCTCTCGAGTTGCGAAATTCTCAGTACGTTGACAAACGTTTGTATTTCATCGCCCAATTTATTTAAAGTATTTCTCTTGTTATTAACTAGCGTAGACTTCATTTCATTTAACTTCTACACGGAAGATTTCTTTTTTTCCTTGACACAGAAGGGAAATGAATGAAAGCATCAACAAAAGAAAGGAATGTTATCAGTTATCAATAAATTGGTATTTTAAATATCGGTATCAGTATCGGCCCAGATTTTCCATATCTGTGTGTCCTTAATCGGGCCGGGTCAATATGCTTTTGTCACGATTCGATTCCATTGGCCATCCTGATTCCAACTTTCTACAATTGTACAAGTATTGCGATACAATAATATCGATTATTGCCATTTTATTTTTCCTTGTTAGAGAAAGTGTGTAAAACCCCAAATGTTTCCATACATTTTGGATTTAAAGTTTAAAGGTGCCTGTCTCATCGCTGAAAAACTTTGACTGTTTGCCATTGCTCGCATTGACCTCGGCTCACCTCAGCACTCCGTGGCATTTTTCTTTGCGCATATTCCGATATTTTGTCCACCACATCGGCGCCTTCATACAGTCTATGTAGAAAACTATTGATTCTGGGAATATCTCATCCCAGAAATCAGCACCTGGTTGCTCAAAGTAACTGCATGAGAGCTCACACATTTCACACAGGGAAAAATCCTGCTAGCACCCGCTAACATCTGGCTTTTCAATGCGCCATGACGCGCATTCAGGTTCCCAATAGTGGCGCGTAAATCGTGTTGTTCATTTTACTCTCCATTACCAACGTGGACATCGACTCGCAATGTACAAAAATGGTACCCAGCGTAGCATCATTGATAGCTTCCTTGTTGCCTTCTAGTGCTTCCTAGCACCAGCGCTGCGATTTGTGATGTCACAGGTGACGTATCAGATAAGAAATAAATGCTGCCTTGTCCCCCCGGTAGCAGGATGTGGTCCTGCTAATTGTTCTGTCAAAGTGCTAACAAGCGGCGCTAACGTTACAGCGGCAGGTTTCCCCGTGTGCGGTGGGATGGAGTAATTCCTGCTCTGAACCACACACATCAGGATGTTTGAACAGCCACCTCACTCGGATACACGTGTCCGTCACCGCAGCTGGTCATCATCTGTCTTCCTGTCAGAGGCGGAGCTCTTCACTTGAGAAAAGCCCCTGCGAAGACAGCGAAGCGATCAGAAGTCTCTGCTTTGGTTCCGCCCAGTTGCTGATCAGCGTTCTGGTGAATGTGATCGGCCCACTGGGGACACACAGACAACCATCTGTGACCAGCTGATGCTTGGTCTCCGTGACGATGGCAGAGGAGTGGTGGGACATGTGGCGCGGGAAGGGGACTCCTGCTGTGGATCAGGGCAGGGCTGGGTGGACTCACATGGACCCCTCAGACACGTGGTCGGAACCTGGTGGCTCCCGGGGGGGGCAGCTAACAGCCGAACAGCAGGTGTAGTTTGGTGTTTGTGATGCATCAGACGGAGGTGATCATTGTCTAGATTCATGGATTCATTGATTTCTTCAAAAAGTGTCAAAGAATAGTGAAAAACATTCAGAAGCGCAAAGTGACCTCCTCAAATGTTTTGTTTTTGCAGCTAGAGCTTCCATTATTAAAAAAATAATAATAGTTAGTAATCAATGAATCATTTCAGTGGTTTCTTTTAACAGAAATATCAAAAAATGGCTTCTTTTCTTTGTTTTTTATGTTAATCAATGAAAAGTCTTTTGGTTTTGGTAAACTGTTTTTCAAAAATATCTTTGCCGTTTAATAGACGAAAAACAACAGCAACTAAAAACCAAAATAATTGTCACATTTTTATTGGTACAATGACAATAATAAAAGTAGAGCTGCAGCTAACATTAATCTGTTGATTATTTTCACGATTTACACTAAGAATTGTCAAAACGCAGTGAAAAATGCTCGTCGCACTTTCTCAGAGGCCAAAGTGTCGTCTTCTGATTGCTTCTGTACTCCAACAGTTAAAAACCTCAAAGCTCAAAACAACTATAATGATTATTCGACTGATGAATTTTTTCTTTCAACTGTCCAATCGATTTGTCAATTAATCGTTGCAGCCTTAAAGAAGAGTAATTGATCATCGCAGCTCTTTCCACAACCCAAAAATACTCTGTTTACAGTCACAGAGGACGGAATAAATCTCAGTTTTAGACGCTGCAAATCAGACCATTTGGACAGTTTTCCTGACACGAGTAAAGTGTGGTCAGTTAATCAACCAATCGCTGCAGGTCTGACGCGCAGACACAAGCAGCGGCAGCGAGTTTCACCCTCTGATTATTTGGCCGTTGCAGAGGCTTTGTGTGTCGGGCTGTTGCCGACTGGACACGCGGCCGGCCAACGCGTCATCGCCCCTTTTGTTCCTGTCCGCTCTCAAAGGATGAGGAAGTAAAAACGGGCAGGAGCGCAGGCCGAGCTGAGTGCGGCGGGCGGCAGAGGAGTGGAATTATGGGAGAGATTGAGAGAGTAATCCCCCGGCCATCTGCTGCACTCTCTCTCCACCTGACCACAGTCACTGGCCCACCGCTGATGTCATTTCCTGTTCCTCCTCTCCGGCTTTTGGGCTGCGCCTCCTCTGGTGTCGAAATTTATTCTTTGTTGGTTTCTTCAAAGGCCCTGAAAATATCTTTCTTAAACAGGAGTTTGACATAAAGTCTTGGTGTTTGAAATCAAAATTTAAGAATATTAGTAACAAAATCTGACTCGGTTATTTTAATTTTTAACTGTTTAAAAAGTTGCCTGTGGTCATGTGACTGACTGCATGTTGTAGCAAACAGGCTCCGTTCAGTAAAGTGGGCAGACGCCAGTTTATTTAAGTAGTCAGGTGGCCAATTAACAAACACAGAGCATGAATAGTTCAAAGTTGCACATTTCCTTCCCTCTGCTGTGCTTTTTCGATTTTGGGTGTCAGGATTTGCTGCTGTTTTCGTCATTCCTGGTGGTAAATGAAGAGTGTTTGGGTTTTTAACTGTATAATTTATAGAGTAAACGATTGCTCAGTTATTCGTTAATTGGCAGATTAGCCAATGATGAACATAATCGTTAGTTGCAGCTCTTGTAACCAGTTGCACTCAGATTAATACTTATTTTATTATTTTGTTGTTATATTTTAGAAGCAAAGTTAACTTCAGCGTTAAAAATGTCACTAGTGACACTTAGAGGCAAAAATTATTAATATGTTACATGTCAAAACACACAAAATGTCAAAATGTGAACACCAAACGAGCGATAAATCTATTGATTGAACTATTAATTAAAGAGGTCTTAAAGCTGGGAAAAACGTTATTTGTTTTGAGTATTACTTTTTTTCCCCCTAAAATCGATAAGTTCTATATATTTTTCATTGTAGCGCAGATGGGAACCTTGTGACGTGGAATAAAACAGCCAAAATGTGCCAGGAGCAACCGAAAGCGGAAACTGGCAGAGAACCATCGTAGCATGCAATAACAATTACAATCAAATGGCAATAAATCAGAATCGGGACTGTATTGGGATACGGTGAAATCAGGATAAAAACATATCGTCCGTGCCCTAAATTTACGGTGGATTTGGATACAGTTTGACTATCTTTTCTATTCTTTTTAACTTATTTACTACATTTGCCCTCATGACCAAAACATTCATCTGCTTAAATTTTTAAACTAAAAGTGAATCAACATGTTCAGAAAACTCTGGGCATGCTGGGAAAAGAGCTAATCCTAACCCTTCCAAACAGCGAGCGGAATGGCCTCCACAGAGCACAGAGACTGATAAGCATCAGTTTCCACCGTAATGGCGCCCTGTTTTATTGCCCTGGGTCGGCGCACCGCAGGCCTGGATAACATCGAGCAAATTAGCACCTAAGGCCAGTGTGCCAGCTCATTTGTCCCAAAACCACAAAAAACAATCCACTCAAGGTTCAGTCCACACTCGCTTCGCAGAGGATTCATGCAAAACAGGAAATACTCCAGCAGGAGTGTTTTTCCCCTCCTCTCTGATAGCTGCGCTCCCGAAAGACAACACTGAGGGGGAAGTAACTCTTTACAATGCGCTCCTCTTGTTTTGTTGTGGTTAATGAGGAGGGATGTTTCACAGGAAAACAAGCGAATCCAGTGGTTGTTATGTGCACAGAGCAGATGAAAAATATGAAACGTCCATCATCCTGTCCTGCCCATCTGCCAGGCTCTCAGGCTCCGGCCGTTACGTCGGCTACATGTCTGAACACAGCAGTCACAATTAATCCCCTGCAAAGCGCCTCACAATCCTATAAACGTTATTGTAAAGATGGGGCCCGAAGACGGCCGGTTTAAAAATAAACCAAAACACACCAGCAGGCTCTTTCACCCCTGAGAATAGTTTTTATTGAGCTTTTAGGTGAGGGCTTGTTTCCCTTTATTTATCTTAATACTCCTCCCTTCCTGGTCCACTTTTTGGTTTGTCCGCCACCCGTTTTGGGACACAGCTGCTTTTTTAAAGTTGGTTTAGAAAAGAAACTCCCATGAAAGATTCATACCTCCGTAATCACGTGTTAATTTTTTCCATAATTGAGCCGTTATGTGACTTTATTGGAATTTTCAGACAAACAAGGAAAGAAACTAAAGATGGTGGTGGAAATGGAAGTGTTTCACTCCAGCAGAAGTTAGGATTATTGTTTCAGAGGGGTTCCTCGATTGGACACCTGGAGATTAAATAAGGATTAATTCTTCGGTGAGGGTGAATGCAGATATACCTGGCTGCAGTATGCAGGATGGGGCAACCGTTTAATCCCACCCACTGTGATTTGATTGGTTTAAGGGTCCAATTTGGCCAAGGTTAAACAAAATTTTGTTGGTTTAGGTTAAAGGACACATCTAAGATAAAAACCACTATAAGAGACTTAGCAAACGTTGTCATGAGGAAAACTACTCGAACACCAAGGTATTGCATTATATTTTTGTTATGATATTTTATTAAAGTCGTGTTGCACCTGTCTGAACTGCGCGAACATAAACTATTGGCGTACCTCACACATTAGCTAACTGGAATGCTGGCACAGTATTCACGATGCTAGACAAACAGGTCTCCGTTCATATGAACATTTATTTTAGTCTGTTCTATTCATCGATAAAATTGGGTAAATCTGATTAAAATAAAAGTAATTAGCTCACTCATCATTGTTTAGCAATTAAACAATGAAGCTATGACTGTAATTGATTTTAGTAGCCTTTATATTCAGCCCTACATTAGCCTCAGTCCAAATGTTTAGCGTGATTTATAACAAAAATATGTTACACTTTTGTTTTCCATATTGTTCATAGTAGATTTCGATGAAAAGAACTAAATATTGGGGGTCCAATCAGTATTGCGTGACTGGCAGTTAAAGAGGCTAGCTTACTGGTTTGCTTCCTGGCTGTGCGGCCCGCTGACTATATGCAGAAGTGTTTCTCATGCAGGCCCCGCCCACAAGCACCCACTTGGCCGAAATGGTTTTTCTCAAATTAAGGACATTTTTAGGAACAATACAAAGAAAAAATAATTGAACAATGATAATGCACAAACAAAAGTAAAATAAAAAATCCAATCATCAAATAAATGCTGTAGAAAGAGTCATAATTGACCTGGCTCGTAGTTGTGCCGTCAACACTTTTACATTTTTACGTCTCTTGAAAATGCTTCGTGGGCAGCAGTGGAATTTTTGGCTGCAATGCTGCGAGTGTCAACTGGGCTGTTTCTCAGCGACGAGTAGGATGATAAAATCTAATCACAGTCAACCTTAAAATTATGTAAATCATGTTGTTGCCCCTGTTAACAACACATTAAAACGCTCCAAGACAAACTCAGCCAGATGTAAGTGAACTCCCGCCTAGTTGCCTGGTTTACAAACTACCTCTTAGACAGGACACAGTACATCCGACTAAAAGACGTCTGACACCGTGTTCAGGAGCACCGGAGCCCTTCAGGGCCCGGTGCTGGCCCCACTTCTCTTCACCCTGTACACTTGGGACATCTGTTACAACTCGTGGCCGTGCCACATCCAGAAGTTTGCCAATGACACAGCCATCGTTGGGTGCATCAGGGATGACAGAGAGGAGGACTACAGGGACATGGTGAGGGACTTTACTGTCTGGTGTCGTGGGAACCATCTGCAGCTCAACACCGCAAAAAACCAAGAAACAGGTCACTGACTTTGGGAAGTGCAGACCAACTCTACGACCAGTGCTGATGGAGGGAGTTGAGGTGGAGGCTGTTCACTCCTACAAACACCTTGGACTGTGGCTGGACTGTAAGCTGGACTGGACATCCAACATAGGTCACCTGTACAGAAGGGATTGAGCAGGATGTACTTCCTAAGGAGAATGTGATCCTTTAGCAGCTGCAGGAAACTCCTGTTAATGTTCTACCAGCCTGTGGTTGCCAGTGTCCTGTTCTACACTGTGGTGTGCTGGGGGGGCAGCTTATCGAAAAAGGACTCGGAACAGGCCCGACAAGCTGATCAGGCGGGCCGGCTCCGTGGTCGGAATGGAGCTGGACTATCTGGTGACGGCTGCAGAGAAGAAGACACTAGACAAACTACTGGACATCATGGATGATGCCAGCCACCCTCTGCACACTGTCATCAGCAACCTGAGGATTCTGTTCAATTGAAGACTGATTAATAAAGTTTATCTCATCTCTCTCTCTTTCTCATGTGGTATTTTTATGTACTACAGCACATCATGACTGAAATAAACTTCAACGTCATGGATGAGGGCTTCTCCTCTCATTGTACCATCCACCTATGACAGTCTTCAATAAATGAATTCTGGCCACATAGAAAATGTAAGGAACCAGTCAGGACGACTGGCAGGGGTGGAGCTTAACTTTGCAGATATGAACCTCACCGTTGTGATGCATCAACTTGTCAGCAACCTTGTACTGGTAGCTCCTCCTCCTCTCCCTCTTCCTTGTCTGGTTCAAACATGTACGGCTGAATTATTCCAGTGTTTGAACTCGCCACTGTGCAGCGTATAGTAGACTAGTTTTAAAGTCAGAAGATGACAGAGCAGGTAAGTTCTGGCGTTCTCTGGCTGCAGGCGAGGGGCGGAGCGTTGAGCAGAGATGGGGTGTGGCTAAAGTAGCACGTTCATAGAGCCACACAACCTAGATGAGGCAGAGGTTTAAGGCCGTAAGGGGATATGTTATTCATGGGAAAAACGTCAACAGAAGTAATTTAATAATCAGAAAGGAGTTTTTAAGGTTTTAATCAGGGCTGGAGCAGAATGTCTGATATGACAGATATAACAATTCCAACCATGAAATTGGGATCAAATGATCAATCAGGGAGCGGGGAATGAAGGTGATGAGGTTTAGGCGATTTGTTTCATCACACAGTCAGGCGATGAGACTTGTGAAGGGTCATTCTGAGCCACAGAACGAGGTTTGAGTGTTTGTCACGAGTCATCAGTTCGTGGCTCTCTCATCTGCATATTCATGAATCCGTCAGGCTTCAGTAACACGACATGCTGTCCATTTTTCCCCATTACTCGTGCCTGGATTGTTTTGTTTTTCCCTGCTGGCTGGTCTCTGTAGATTCCAAATTGAAACCACTCAACCTGATTGCTGTTGTTTTGTGTGTGTGTGTGTTTGTGTTGCAGTGAAAAAGGCCAAGCTCCAAGGACCCCCAGGTGAGTCTCAGTTCCAACACACAAACATTCACGCTCGTTCCCTCAACTTCTGGCAAGTCACTGAACGCGAAGCTTGACTTTGCATTACGTAATCCCCCGTCCTTCCGGGATGGAAGCTTAGACCGATGGCTGCTAAGTCCAAATCCCCCGGTCCTCCACCTTGACAAATCCCTCTGGCGTTCAGCCCCACGCCTCCCTGTAAGCCCCCTGACGTCGCCTGTGGGCAGACTGTCAAGGCTGTGACTCTTCACTCTTAGTCCCTGACCGACCCTCTTTCATTGGCTGCTAAAGTTAATTATCCCACAGGTCTCTTCATATTCTTAGTCCCTCCTCTGAGGTGGCAGCTCTGTTGCTCCTACTTATTAGCTGTCGATCGTCTGCCTTTGGCCTCCTCCCTCCACCTGTCCCAGAGCAAACATCAGGGATCATTCAGTTATTCCTGTCGCCTCCCCGCCGGCCGAGTGTAAACATCAGCCGCTTCTGTTTGCTCCGGGACAAAGCCCGGTGACAGCACTGCAGCTTATGTTCATACAGTAAAACATCCATAGCAGAACTGTGGAGGGAAAGTCCACTGATGTCTCGCTGCTTTTATTTTAACAACCACATCAACCACCTGAACTCTGGACGGCTGAAACAGCCGAGGACACATAAGTTGAAAAAGTGCTTTGGTAAATAAATATTGACAAATGTTTCGATTAGAGATTGTGAATCTCTAATCGAGTGATGATATCTGATCCTGATTATTACTGATTGAGTGATTTATTCCTTTTTTTGTTTTTTAAATCACATTCTGCACCGTCGTCATCCTCTCCTGATTCTCAGGCCACATTAGGGTTTGGTTTTAGAAATGGGATCGATCCGATGTGATTATTTTCTTTCACCCTGGAGGCGATCAGTGCAAGCTTTGTGGATGAACCGAGCACCAAAGTATCCTGTGACCTCAGACGTTCGGCTGACCGCTGCTCCCTGAAACTGTTCCTCTGTTTCAGACTTCCAGCTCTCCTCTCCTGTCCAACATTAATATACTCGTTTCCTTCTTTTGGTTCTCTCGCTGCTAAGCTAAATGAGCACCAGGTCATCATGACATGATGTCGAGACCATTTTGATATCCGATTGTTTTATTTAGAATATGCAAAATTTATTCAGAAAATTTGCGTCGCACCTGATGTGAACAGAGTACGCCTCTGAATTATTTTTGATTTTGAGCCGTTTATTCGCGTTGCTCTTGGTGTGCAAAGGCCTTAAGTCAAGACAGACAGGCATGATAGTAGATAACATACTCCATTTGTTAATATATATATATACAGTATATAATGTAAAGAAGGCAATGAAAGAGGTGTCAGTCCCTAATAGAAGGGGTTTGTAAGGTTGTTTTTAGAGTGGAGATATTTATTTCTCCACACAGTTCTCTCATTTATTCAAATATTGAACTTTAATTTGCCCTAACTCATGATAAATTGCCTTGGAATATGTTTTGAATTTATGCATTTTTGTATGTTTTTGCTATCTTAATAAGAAGTGCAATGTGGTTTCGTTAGTACAGCCCATTAGAGCAACGATGACTTGTATCGGTATCGACAGAGATCCAAATCCAGGCATCAGAATCAAATTGGAAAAGCAGATCGGTGCATCTGTAGTTTGGTGTTTTAAAGGAGAGCTCCAGTATTTCTCAACCTAAGCTTTGTTTCCCAAAGTTCAAGATGGAAAAATTTTACAAAATTAATCTTTTCAAAAAAAATACTCCAGTATGGGGTTCAGTTAAAATCCATACTGGAGCCATTTTAAAAACAAAGATGGTTTTTGTGAACTTTCACAGCATAAAACTTTGGTTCTAAAAGTTTGGTCCTTTGAGTCCTGAGATAAATCCCTGTTTACGCTGAAGTAAATCTTGTCTTGTAGGAAAGGCACGATGGGATCGAAGCCCAAAGTGTGTGTGTGTGTGTGTGTGTGTGTGTGTGTGTGTGTGTGTGTGTGTGTGTGTGTGTGTGTGTGGTCGTTTTGTTTCTTTGGAAGACTTCACATTGACTTCCTGTAGATGTGCGAACTGAAGGTGACCCCATGACTCTCTGCTGGTTGTCACAGGAAGCTGCGTCTCCTGCACACGTTTTCTGTCTAAAAACTGTGATTTAATGAAGCTCTGCAGATCTAAAACTAGTTGCTGTGCTAGAATTCGTCACCCAGCAGGTTTTGTCTTCTGCTGCGTGCAATATTGATTGACGAGTGGCCCGAATTTGAAATGTCAGCTTTCCGACTGCCTGCGTTTCCCTGACTAATTTATTGAAAAAAACTCATCATCAATCAATAATGGATGAAGACATGCACTTCGAGGGGCTCAGGGAGGAGGAGGAAGGTCCCTCCTGCTGGAAAGATGTCTGAACATTGAAACATTTCCAGTTATTTTCTGTTTCAGCTGATTCTGGAGATATTGGAGTTATGGGAGATAGCGCACAAGCTAAGCTAACGTTAGCTGCTCAGCTCCTCTGGACGTCTGTCTGTTGGTCACCCAAACGTTTAATTCACTGTTTCCTGCAGTTGTTTGGTCAGGTGAAAAAAATGTCTCGCTGCTTGCCTGTTGGTCTTCCAGGACTGATGAGAGAAATCTGACATTAGAAAAGTTAACAACTCTGGGATTCAAACTGACACTGTGTATAAAATATCTTCTTTCGACTATTGTGCCGTCCCAGCGGCGTCTGCAGGGCCTTCCAGTTGTTCTCCAGCTTTGAACTATAGAGCGTTGTGGAGAACTTGCAAGATGAATCAATAAGGATGAATCAGCTGCTGAATGTCTTATTCCATGTTGAAATTGGTTAATTTTTTGTTAGCATCGTTGTTATCAAGGGGGTGTAAATGCTGATGTTTTCCGTCATCACAAAATCTGCTATTTGATTTCAACTTGATTCCATACAGACGCCTGTGATTGATATCAGGCAACATTATGTACCCAGTTAACACAATCGGCTTCATTTCAACGTAAAAAAGTAATTTTGGTATGAATGGACAATTTTATAACTTAAACGCAGGGCAAGCAACAGTTTTCTTTAAACAGTCACTCATATTGAACTTGCCATCATCTGCTGGCCCCCTAGCATAAGGATATTTTCTGACTTAGGAACAGAAGACTCTGAATTGGGCTCTCACTAAGCACTGATCGATAGTGGATTTTTAATATCCGATATAAAAGCAATGGTTTTGAGCAGGAAAAAGCTGATAGCCAGTTATTGTTAGTTTGTCCAGCCTAGTCCAACTCAAAAGTCCCCACAACCCAAACCAAAACAGGGAATCAGGCTTTGTAAGGACAGTGTTTGTATTGGCAGTTAAGTAACAATAGATGTTTGTACAATATCTACACATCAGGCACTCACATTATCACATTACTCAGTCAGGACTGTAGACGCAGCCGGAGATCCGCCACAACCGGCAACTCCAGGAATCCAGGAAAACCACAAATCCACTGTTTCCTTTTCCTCCTTGTGACCGGCTCGAGAGAAAACACGGCGCTGTTTGAGCTACACAACACTGGAGCCAAGTTCCACCAATACTGATATTAATTCATTAACGTCCTGTCCGCCAAATTATTAAACATCCCATTCTACCTTGAAACTCTCCTCATTATATAGATTATAGATTATTGATCTCTCAACTTGTGCACAATAGTTTTTGTAAGAGGGTTCAGTAATTCAATAACTCTTCCTATTGTTGTTAGTAATCAGAGATCTGTGACAACTACAGTCCGAATGATATACCTGTGAGCCAATATTGACCTATCAGAGATATATTGGTGTTGATTTTGGCCGATATGTAAAAACATTTTGGATTTAAAGAACACACATTTATTTATAATAAATGACATTTTCTGTGTTGGTTTCTTTTTCAGTGCACTGCTGTCATGTAGGACAATCAAAGTTGTGGAAAATATAATCTTTGTTACAAATGATTGAGAACCTGAATTTAGTGATCAATTTAGATCAGCTGATATGTTGACATACGAACTTTTTTACTCTCTATTGTCGGTATAGGTCCAAGAATTGCTTGTTTCAGGAGGCGAAGCTCTGGGTGTAAACAGTGAGTCCAGTCCTGGTGAATCTGGTGTCACTTATTGCTGCAGACTGTCTCGCAGCAGTGGATGTAAAGTGCCAGCGGCCACTAAGTGGCCCTTATCTAATCCATACATCCTCTTCCCTTATCTCCTCTTCTTCTATTCACGGGAGCCGGCCCAAATGTGGCACAAGGCCCGGGCGATCTAATTAAGGGAGGCCTGTGCTCTGCGTCCTGTCACTGCTGCAGGATGGACGGTCATCATGGAGTCCTGCTGGTTGTCTGTATCACTGGAATCCACCTGTGTCAACTGTGTGCGGCCTCACTGTGTCCAGGGCTGCGTCTCCTTATCGGGCTGGCGTGCAGAGTAAATGTTTCAGTGAGGCGCCATGGAAACCAGGAAAAACTTGGTCCAGCGGCCACAGAGGAGCAGCTGATTCCTCCTTTGTATTTCCCATACGCTTAACTGCGTGTTTGTGTTGTGCTGTGGAGTTTCAGCTTAAAAGGAAGAATCAATGAAGAAGACGATGAGAAGTTTTTAGCCAGAAGAATCACTGATAATTGAAAAGACGCAGAATTTAAAATCCTTTTTTTTCTTTAATTAAACAACTTTTGAACAAGAAAGACATTAAAACCTGTTTTCTCCGTAAGTGATAATAATAATGATAATACTGTTGTGTAGTCACCCCTGAAAGGCTCTTTCTGAATCAAGATATCCATCATTCTTGCTCTTTGTTTAAAACAGGAAGCTGCAAAAATACAATTTACCCTGTAAAATTTGGTGTATTAGCAGAGAATGATGTCATGAATGAAAGTATGTGTTAATCTGCACACGCGGCCGGCCCGGATCTCGAAACAAAAACACACAGAGCAGCTCACATCACAATCACTGGCTGGATATAAACATCAGCTGGCTGCTGGGTGGGAGGGACAGGAGACCCCTCCCCCTCCACGTTAGCAAACTAAAGCTGAAAGGATTCATTCTTCTGTCATTTTAGCTGGTTCTTATGCTTATTTACGTTCGGCTTTCGTTTTAGTGATCCGTTTGGTTTTAGTAATCAGTCACACCAAAGGCCTGCTTGCAATTGAGTTGGGCGGGATCCGGATACTGTGGCTCCACATGACGGGAGCAGGTCGAGATGCACGTGTCAATAATTACAACACACACACACACACACAGGCAGAGTGACGTCGTGACTCCAGATGCTATGTTAATGTTAGAAATATAGAATTAACTTTGAGCTTTAGGGCTCAAGTGATGGACTGAAAATGAACCAGAAGCTTCCTAATCATTGATTTATACCTATTATTTGTCAGTGAAAACCTGCAGTATTGTGAGCAGAGCTGCAAAAAATGGTCAAAAAGGGGATTATTTTGCCATATTGTGATTGTGATGTGATTCCATATTAGTGGGAATTAGATGATTGCTGCTTGTTGTGATAAAGTAACACCTTCAAATTGCTTCTTAAAAACACAACACTTTTTATTGCCAGAATGGACCAAAAAACCCAGCAAATTCTGACATTTAAGAAGCTGGAACTAACAAATGTTTAATAATATTGCTTAAAAACTTATTTGCTTAAAGAGATTGAAGTGATTACGCTACATAAAAGCCAGACTGAAAAGACAAGTCTGGTTTACTTTGAGAAGGTATCTGTATTTTTTGCTTCTCTAAGATGTTGATTTGGCTTTTTCTTTGTCTCTAGTTAACAGAACATTTTGAGGTTTTGAACAAGCAGTGAGAAGAATTTAGAGAGGACTCTGAGATTCAAGAAGTGAACCGCGGAAATGACGGCTGACCTTTTATGCAGCCATGTTGATTTTACTCGCTGTACTAACCTGCACAACTGCCGCTCAGCTGCTGAAAACGGTAACGTGAGTACCGACTGATCGCTTTCAGTTTATTAGCAACACTTTGCTCAAACTGGTCGAGCCTGCGGGTCAGAGCAGAGGCACAGATCAGGCACGTGTTGCCGTCCCTGTGCCTTAATGAAAGGAGCGGTTGTGTCTAATCCGCTGCCCTCCCTCACCGGACCCAGCGCTGACAGCTGGCGCGGACCGTGGATCCGCCGTCCGGCAGGGGAGGCTGATGGAGAGATCGCCTGCTGTGCGTCCGCGTCTCCCCTCCGTTCGTAGGTCGCTTTCGCCTGTGACATCACTCAGCTCCGGTGTTGATGCTATCTGGGCTGACACGGACCTTTACTGCGGTGGTCGCTGGTAAGGATGGCCCTCGCTTCATGACCTCCTCTTCCTCTGTTATCAGGAGGAGAAGCGGGACGGACCCGGCGGTTCTCCGCGTGGGGTCGGCCCTCTTTGGAGATTAACGGGGTCATTTAGCTGGCCTGGCCTGCTGGTGGGGGAGGGAGGAGACTGATCTGCTTTCACTCTCACTGGAGCTGCTGATGTCGTTTTTCCACCCTGGCTGAGCCAAAGTAGAGCCGGCCTGGTCACTGTGACTGTTTAATCTGCTGCCTCCTTGTTTTAAAGGGACAGTTCACCACAAAATCAAAACATGTTCTCCCTCCTACCCGCAGTGCTGTTCTGATGTTCCTGCCTAGTAGAGCCCGACCGATAAGTCGTGGGCCGACATTGGCTGATCACAGACATGTCAGCGGTGGTGTCTGTGCTACCAATAAGCACCATGTTTTTGGGCGGGACGAGAGAAGACACAGAATCGGCGTTGCGGGGGCATGTTGTAGTAGTAATGTGTGCAAGGAACAGGTGGGACTCTAACACTCACTATGTTCTGAAGTCCAGCGGGATGAAGAAACTAGTCCCACATGCGGCTCAGTTGCTGATCCGTGTTGGTGTGACAGTTACTTTATGCAGAATGATCTCCCTTATTCAACCTGATTCCTCTTTGTTTCAGACAAGTTCAACACCTACGTGACGCTGAAGGTGCAGAATGTCAAGAGTACGACCATCACCGTGCGAGGCGACCTGCCCTGCTGGGAGCAGGACTTCATGTTGTGAGTGGCTGAGTAAACACGGACACCCTCAGCTCACGCCTCACCGATTAAACTAATTCCTTTTTAATTACTTGAAACTCCAACTTCAATAAATGTTAAGATCACAGTAGATTAAGCAGATACCTCACAAAGAAGGTGAATGAGTGTAAGTTATAACTCTATAATTACTCCTCTATTTTTAGATCTGCTGTCTGTTTTTCAAGTCGTGCAACTCTCTCTTGGAAAGTGCCTTGCCAAACAGCTGCGGCTCATTTCTTCTCCGTAATTCACTGGTTTCATTTTCATTTTAGCTTTCTCTGTAAAAGGTATCTATGGCGACGGGAGAGGCGGCCCATTGCTGCGTGCGTGTGTGTCACTGTTTGTCTTGTGTGCAGCCGCTGGTTGCAGCAGTGTTTGTTTTTCCTTCACATCCTTCTGCTCTTCATTAATGACGTGTCAGCCGGGGCTAATTCAGCACTACACCTGTTGCGTGTGTTCATCACAGCGAGCGGCGGCAAATTGCAATCGGACTGTTCCAAAGTGCAGTTTTAGACTTTTCCAGTATTTTAATTAGGAAAGACCCACATTTTATCAGGAATTCTATAATGTAATTTATTTACTTTAATTTATTTTGTAAAATCTGGTTAATTTTTCAGAGGTGCACAAAGGCCAGGCAGAAGGGCATCAATGATGATGTCATGGCAACAGGAAGCTGTGAATTTAATGGATAAGATGAATCATTCAAAGACTTGTTTTGCCACGTTGCCCTCAGCCTGAAAGTGTGACAGACTTTTCTCTCAACAAACAATTCAACAAATCTGCCAACCCTGGTGCCGGTCCTTCACCTTCGTGAACACAAAAGCCTGATACCAACGCCTTTACCTTCGATGGGACACCATGAAGAAGTGATTGACTTTATGTGATGATCCGGATCCGGATCGTGGACATAACTCAAAAACTACTTGATGCATTTTCATGAAAAAATGTATTATATTGGTCTTACGTAAAGAAACACATACTTAAAGTTCAGGACAGATTTTCATGAAACTTGCGGTGTTAGTAAGACACGGCCCAAGAAATAAACGTTACCATTTTTGTTTCGAATATTCATGTATTTTGTACCTTATTTCAGCAAACTTTTGAGTAATTTTTAGGGCAATTTAAGGGTTGCTTTTTCAGTTATTAATGTTAGTGCAGCCTGTTTGTTGTAAAGGTGAACTCGTGATACGGATCTGCTCACTGACATGGGAGTCACATGCAAAGATGAATGTTAACAGTCAAGACGAGAAGATCAGATATGAGACAAAAATCCTGGCAGGCAGTCATATCTGCTTCAGACGGAGCCGGGCTACCTGTTTCGTTTTACCTGTGTGGGTGCTGTTTAAAGTTTAAGTGTTTGTAACAGACCAAACACACAACGAATGGATTTAAAAGAACAAACAGTTAATGAAGGCATTATATTTCAATTTAAAAAAATGACGGTGGTATCAACAAAGCTATAAAATGCAACAATATTAAGGAAGTCAAAACTTTTTCACTAACTAATTGTGCTCAAAATGTCATTGCAAGCATCCGGTAACATGGAAGAGGTTCCTACAGAGCACACAAACACCCGTCGCTGGATGTGAGGCCAGTGAACATTGTTGAGGTGAAGGTTTTCATGCAGCACTGGAGCCGGGTCGCACAGAGCCTAACAGAGCGACAATGATGCAGGCAGAGAGATGGTGTTTACGGGCCACCACCACAGCACTTTTCAATTAATGAGTGAAGAAAGGATGAAAAGAAAGAAGATAAATTGTTTAATCGTGCATCTCAGCTTTTCTGCTCGGTGTGAAAACAAATGGGAGCCAGTATTGCAAATTAGAATCTGGCTCAATGAGCAAATATATAAATACACGATTCGGCTGTCCGTCAACGATGGGCAAGACTCGACCAATCCGATTCTGAGGCAGGGACACCTGAAAAAGACATCGTATAAAACAAATGTTTTCACGGACACTTTTTCCTGTTTTTCTCTGCCTCCTGTGCCTGCACCTCAGTCCCCGCTAGCAAATTGCTGAAGGGACACCGTTTTCTGGTTTTCCAACGTTACAATAGATAAAGTTGGTGTGATGTAACGTCCGATTGTTCAGCTGATTACCACAGCATTGAATAGATAGTTTGTAATGAATCCAAACATTTTTGTCTTCTGTAACATCAGAAAACTTCAGATTGTTATGTCGGCTGTTTTGACTTTTCCTGTGCCGTTGCATTGGACAACCCGGTGTGACCCAACTCGTTACTGGAATCATTCTCGGAAAAAAACCCCATGTATTTTGTGACGTTTCAGGGGATAAAAGACCAGGAAAGGAAGGGCTGACCTTTAAAAACACCAGAGTTCTCTTTTGTTCAGGTGATGTAGAACGTCGAGTGAGGAATGGAAACCTCCACCTGATTGACTCATAACAGCAGGAGTCTCTCAGAGGAAGATTAGCAGTGGTTTGGGGGGAATCTTCGCCGGACCCGCTTGTTCGGTGCCGTTCTGCAGGCGCGTCCAGTGCACCTGGACAGCCTGCCGCTCGGCGCCCTCCCCTGCGCGCTTCTTAATGAGCAGCTCCCTTTGATGATCTTTTATTCCTTTTGTTTGGCCCCTAAAACCGCCACAGATGAGAATATGCAAATGCCCTCCTTTCATATTCAATATTCCATTTCAGTCGTGTTCTTGTGAAGCCTTTGAACAGCGTGTTGAAAGAGGAAAAAAAGGCTTGAATGGCGTGACAGTGAGAACAGGAAGGAACTTTGTTACCGGCCACACTGAACTAAGTAGCTGCACTCATTTTCTTTAATCCTCGCTGGTTATCAGGGAAAGTTTTATCCAAGTTCGTCTCCGTCCTCAGTGAGATCAACCGGCTGGAACTCGGCCTTATCGTCGAGGTGTGGAACAAAGGCCTCATCTGGGACACCATGGTGGGGACGGCTTGGATTCCTCTGAAGAGCATCCAGCAGTTGGAGGAGGTGGGTACATACATTATGAGACCCCTCAGTTTCACTTGTAAAAGTATAGACAGTCAGACACAGTTTGTTAGGACCTTACAACACAAATGCTTATTTTGGTGTTTTACAGTTTCATTAATGAAACTTCCTGGGAAGTGTAACTCTTGTAGAATGGACCATGCGTGTACTTCTAGGAGGGCTCAGGCGACTGGATCTTTCTGGACTCCGAGGTCCTGATGAAGGCGGATGAGATATACGGCACCAAGAACCCAACCCCCCATCGCCTCCTGCTGGACACGCGCTTCGAGCTGCCATTCGGTGAGCTTCAGTCCCCTGCGTGTTTTATTTTGAGTTGCTGTGACTCCGGTCAGTGATGCGGAGAGGGCGGCGGCCATTCTGGTTACCTTCAGGCTAAATCAAAGCT
>KV751375.1:2472656-2486254 GCA_001698575.1 Mola mola | reverse complement strand
CGTCCTCATGCCCTGCTGACCTACACAAGCAGCAGAGCGCCGTATGAGGAACTACAAACAGGACGCTCGAGCGCTCGATGGTCAGATATTTGTCTCAGCGTCTGCTGGCACTGACCAGATTACTAACTTCAGTCAATACACATTTCTCTCTTCCCTGTCAGCAGTGCTAGTGCATCTAAACCAATTAGAATATCTATTAAATTAAAGTTTCAATAGTTTTAACATTTTAATTTTGATGATTATGGCCTGCAGCTCTAACCGTGTAAGCCATACTCATCAAAATTAAAATATTTTTTGTGTAACGAATATATGAAGGTGAACTGTTTGAATTAAATCAGAGAAAATAATTTTTCCTACAGTTACATTTTCCCCCGGGGGTGAACTTGTCGCTCTCCTCCTGCAGCCATGCTGACAATTTGTGTGTCATTGGGCTGTTTGATCAGCGTGCTTCAAAGTAAACAGCAGCTGTGTGTCGCTGAGCCTCCCTCTCTGTTTAAACCAGCGGACCTTTCCAGGTGTAGCCGGCCACCATCAGCCTCTCTGTGCCGCCGCTCATACACGCTTTGAAGCCTTGCGCGTGTTTGTGTGTGTTCGTGCCCTTAAATAAGCTACACAGAGCAGCACGCAAACCTCCCGATACCACTTTAATTTACAACCCCAATTCCAAAAAAGTTGGGACGCTGTGTAAAAGGTCAATAAAAACAGGATGCAATGATATGCTAATCTCATAAACCCGTATTTTATTCACACTAGAACATGGACAACATATCAGATGTTGAAAGAGAGACATTTTACCTTCTCATGAAAAATATGAGCTCATTTTGGATTTGATGGCAGCATCACATGGGACAAGGCAGGAAAAGTAAAGGGTGCTAATAAAAAAACAGCTGAAGGAGCATTTTGCAGAATCATGACTGGGTATGAAAGAGCTTTTTAGAGAGGCAGAGTGTCTCAGAAGTTAACATGGTTCACTAATCTGTGAAAACTGCATTTAAAAATGATGGAAGAATTTCAGAAAAATGTTCCTCAACATAAGATTGCGATGACTCTGAACATCCCACCATGTACAGTCCGTAATATCAAAAGATGCAGAGAATCTGGAGAAATCTGTGTGTGCACGGGACAAGGCCAGAGAACAGCCCTGGTTCTGTCCTGGAGATCCGTGCAGGGCTCATGAACACTTCCAGAAATCACTGTGAACACAGCTCACCATGTTAAGGCTGTGTCATTCCAACGAGAAGTAGTTTGTGGTTTCCATTTCCTCGTTCCTCAGAGGCTCATGGCCACATAAGAGCAACGTGAAGTCATGCAGGAAATACCTGAAAGCTCCACGTGTTTTTAATTTTTTCTCACCGCTGTTTGTGTTTCCAGACATCCCAGATGACGAGGCGCAGTACTGGACGGGCAAGCTGGAACGCATCAACTCCATGGGAATCGACGACGAGGTAAAGACGAAGCAGTGTTGAACTTCTCTCTGCCATTTTCCTGTCGTTCTACATTAACGCACCTGTTTCCTGCAGTACCCTCTTCAGGACGAGAGTCGCCCGCTGCCGTTCGCTGCCTCCCAGTGCTGTGAGTGTACCTGCACACGCTGCCCTCGGCCTCTAGATGGAGCTCTTGTGCTGTGATTTCATTTCCTGAGCGCCTGCTTCTGCCAGAGCTCACATTTCATCTCCAAGACTGAACCCAGTTAAATTTTCTTTTTTTGACTCTGGGGTTTCCCTCCTCCATCCTCTCATCACAGCACAGCAACACTTTTTGTTTTAACTGCAACTGTACGTCTCACTTTAACGTCTGAACTTTCACCAGGCAACTATTTCGGATGGGCTGACCCACTGAGTATGTAAAACACACTCTGACGATGTTTCCCTCCCGCCGGCCAATCCCCAGTCCCGCTGCATGCCCCACGTTCCCCTCTAATGTGTCATCTATAAGGTTTTCATGCATTCAATTCTCATTATTTCACTCAAACACTTTTCCCTTTATCCCCCTTCGGCTTTTTAATCTCCTCTTCTACCCCTGCTGTGTCCCTTTATTTTCTATACTCACTCATATAGTGCTCATCAACATGTGTACCCCGTGTATCCATAAATGAGCTGATTAGTCCCACTGAAAAAGAAGCAGGAGAGGTGATTTGTTCTCTCTCAATGTGAAACTCCAAACCCCTGACATTTCTATCAGACCTGATTAAATAGTATTAATACTAGTAAAAATGTTTGTATGGACACAGTTATATCAAAAAACCTTTTCCCCCCCAAATGAATCCTTAAATAATGTCCAGTTTAGGATCAAGTCAAAAAAACCCATTTAAATTGATGAAGGGGGGGCTGGAATTCGGTGGCAGTCTGGATAAACTATACTTATGTGTCACCTTGATATCATCAGAACCAGTTTGTCCTTCGCACTCTAACTCTGGAAAGATAAACCTCAGCTCAGCCGTCGCCTGCAGGTCTCAGAAAACGCTCGCTGAGCTCACGGGCGTCGGTCTCAGGGTCGCAGGCGAGGACTCTTTCAAAGAGTGTTTCCTCCAGTGCAGCTCCTCTAGGTGGAAGAGCTGCACTGAAGATACAGATCAATAAATTCTGTGTGTATTGATGATATGATTAAGAGCAGCTCAGTGCCTTCTGTTTAGCAGGAGAGCTTGTGTTAGTGGGTTAGGACTTGAAAAAAGTGTGACCTTTGCCCCTTTCACTGTCCAGATAGATAAAATATCAACTCGGATGCTTCCTCACCTTTGACATGGGTCACCACCGGTTGCGGTTGTAGGGTTGTGTTGATTACTGATTAATCTGCTGATTGTTTTCACAATTAATCGATTCATCGTAAGTCTGTAAGATATCAATAATCACTAAAGTTTCCCCAGAGCCCAAAGTGATTTCTTTAAACTTCTTTAGTCCAACCAACAGTGCTCAAACCCGCAGACTCAGTTTCCTGCGTCCGCGCTGGCGGCGTTCTGGGCTGCAGACGTTATGTTTTCAGCTTGTCCTCACGTACACCCGGCCATTCTTGTGAACGTGATACCTCAAAAAGGAATTTCTTCAATCTTTGCACAGATGTCCACTCTGACTCAGGGATGAACTGATTAGATTTTGGAGGTCATAGGTCAAAGGTTAAGGTCACTGCAGGTTCACGTTGGCCAACGCGAAACAAACAGGCTCCTGTGTTATAAATTCAAACTTCAAACTCTTTACTTCCTCTTCCAAAATACCAACAAAACATGATGACCTCCTGTGCCTATAAAAAGCCACCCCAAATTCATTGGGTCTGTCAATATTCATGTTCAGGTTCAGGTTTGTCAAACTAAAATTAAGTCTTTATTTTACCATTTGTCTAATTTGATTTGATCTAATTTAAAATTGTGTTTATTTTATATACTAATTTGACCCTCAAACACTTAACTAACATTGTAATCCAAAGTTTATGACAAAATGTGCACCTAAACCTAAACCACACTTCCACGGACACCACTGCAGCCCGTCTTCTGGACCCCCCACTGTGCTCTCACTGTCCGCTCTGTTCGTGGAGGAATGTAACCACCAGGCGCTCATTTTGTCAGAAATGACAGAAAGAAGCTTTTTATTTAGGAAGCTGAAATGAGCTATTTTTGACATTTCAAAACAATTAAGTAAATAGCAAAACAGGCAGCTAATTTTCTTTGAATTGACTTATTGATTATGTATTAGTTCGTTATAAAGGAAAAAAATGGATGTTGTCACAGGACACATGCTGATGTTCCGGGAAAGATTCTCTTATTCTTTCACTTCTGCGTCCTGTTACAGCTCTGGACGACCAGGACAGCGCCGTGGACGACCGGGACAGTGACTACCGCAGCGAGACGAGTAACAGCCTGCCTCCACGCTACCACACAACGGCTCAGCCCAACTCCTCCATGCACCAGTATCCCATGGGGCCTCGGCAGCAGCAGCAGCACCCGGAATCCTGCGCAAACTCCATCCACAGCTTCGACCTGGACTACAGGGACCAGAGAGGGACCAGGTAGGTTTACCTACGAAAACTGTAGAATCATGCCGATGCAGCAGAAAACATGTGTCCATTGGTTTGTCTTCCTGAAGAACATCTGGGGCACAAAAGGTTCGAGCCTTTATAATGTGATCGAACACTCTGCACCCATAGAAGTGTTGAGTGAAACACAGTCAGCAATAGTGCTGTGAGCTCAGCTTGTTTCTTGGCGTGTGCACTGATTGCATTAGAACGAGCAGGTGTATCCTCAGTAATAAAACCGTATTGTCAGCATGACTGCTTTATTTTATGTCAGCGAGCTTCTATTCTGGCGTTGTAAATGGGTTTTTCAGCTGCAGGAAGGCAATATGGATTTTTTTTAAAACCCTGTTTCTCAGCCGAAGTGTTGCCGTGCATTCTGAAGTCTATTTTTAATTGACATGTTTATTTTAGGCCATATCAAAGTATATGGTATATATGACAATATTTCACCTTAAAAATTCTACTTAAAGGGTTAGGACTTGACAACAAAATCAAATATCACAATATTTTTTGGCCATATACCTTGAAAGTGGAACCGGACTAACTATAAACACAATGATATTTTTAAAATTGTGAGTAATTCAGTATCTAAAATGGGTGACAGTAAATATTTGAAAAGAAAAGTAGGTAATTTTACTGTAATGCAGCTCTTAAAACACTTACCAAGATCAAAGTTTATTTATATAGGATATTTAAAAGCCACCACACTTACCTGAAGTTCTGCACATAAAATGTGTAATAAAATATAATAAGAAAATTAAAAAATAGTGCAAATCCTTACTTAAACATCAATAGAGCGTTGCTACAATTATCTATTTATAAAACAATAATAGAAATTCAGATAGTATAAAATGTTAATTGGTTGATATTTGTAATAGTAGTCTTGGTATTGATATCAATATACAGCCATTTTGTGGCAACTTTTGGGCTGTAAGTTAAATATCCTCTTACAGTGCATGAAATCTGCATTTATGTGTGGAAAACCTCATCATCAGACATCCACAAATCTGTCTGTGTTGACTGATAGTGCAGTTGTTCCGGATAATTCTACAGCTGAGGGAAAAACAAGAGCACTCATGCTTCCTTTTGTCTTGAGGGTCTGTTGTGTCATGTTTAAAGGTCCTGGTAGTTTGATATGGCAGAGGAAATCCCTCTGTCACACACGGAGGGAGTGGTTCAGAGACAGACGCGTTTCTTTGGTGATTTAAAACTTGGGGTCAGTGCATGCCATATGGTGGTGATTTAGCCTGCGTTCGTCATGGACGCTGCTGCAATGTTTTGGTACTGATAAGAATGACTGCTGCCGTGCGGATTTACAAAGATCTAATATCACCGAGATGAATGCAAACAGAGGGACTCACACACCCTCAGTCTTACACACAGTCTAACGGGCTGTTTTTCCAGGCATTTTTTATAATTTGCAATTGGTTTTTGCATATCTTAAGCTTTATTATGACAATGAAATAAAGCTGTATTAGAAAGATAAAAGATTGTTCTATCTATTACTATGCTGAAAATTTTCTTTTTTACATGAATCTGTTCTCACTTTTACTTGCTCCATTTATTTAATCCTTAACTTGTGTCTGCATTATCTTTTTTTTTTTTGCTTCTTTTCTGTCCTTCTCTATACCCATCCCCACATTTAAATATATTCTTTAACCTAAATTAGATCATTCAACCAGAAAGGACGGGTCAGAATTATACCTGTGGATTCTGGCATGGGGGCTGAAGACTGGGAAAATAAATACAAAGTGCATATCAAACCTCAGCTGAGTGACTTCTTGGATGATGATGAGGAAAACGTTATTCTTCGAATGGGAAGGCCTTATTGTGAGCTTCCACACCCCTCTGTCCGTCAGAATGCTCAGCGTAGTGGTTCTCTGCCTGCCACCTACCCTGAAGGCTATGACACTATTGATCGAAGGCGGAAAAAAAAGATAAGGGACCCGGGAGGTTTGTCCAGTACGGAGACAGACGAAATAAGAGACTTGGCTTTTCCCTCTGACCTTGAGCTGCTCCGTGAGAAGAGAGGGGAGCTGTTTAAGCGTCAGGTAGCAGAGATGCAGGAAGAGGAGGAGCGAATGACATCATGCCTCAGGCCATACAAGAATGGGCTTCTCTACAAGACAAGGATGTGGGCTAAAAATGAGCTAGACAACACTTTGGAAAATTACGTGGCATTCAAGAAAGAGCAGGATGCTAGAATGAGGGCACGGTTTGATTTCGATTTAGCGTGCACTGAGGATCTGCAGTACTACGTAGGTTCAGAAGAGGACATTGATGACATTCCCTTTATAGCTGACGACTTTCACTCAGAGAAATCAAGACATTACAAAGACAGGTATCCTTACTCCTATGATGACCATTTAGTAAATAGCCCAGTACTTCGAGAGAAAAAGTGTGGGAAGGCTAAAATTGGAGGATGGGTTACAGAAGCAATGCTCTCTCCTGTGGAGGAACCAAGTGATGAGTATGTTGACCCTATGGATGAGCTCCAGTGCCTTGTTGAAACTGTATCAGAATACCTTGCTGAGAAAGAGGAGGAAATAAGCAAGTATGGTTCTCTTCCTAAATCAAGCAAGTCAAGGCTTTCGTCTCAGGGTAGCAATAGAACTGATTCCTTCGGAGAGGACCAACATGGCACATTAAAGGATCCCAGAGGAGAACCGAGATCACATACTTCGTCTGACCAGAGCATTTCGGGAGTTAAAAATACCATGAGCTCCTTATTTAATTCTCTTACGGAAAAAGTAGGAGGAGGCTCCAAAAAGCATGTCAAATCTTCACAAGCACCACAAGCACAAGATTCACAAGCGCCATCTGCACAACCCTCACAATCTGGACTAACAAAACTGTTGTCCTTTATTCCTAAATCAAATAGCTCAACTCCGGTAGCTGTTGTGTCCCCTGTAGAAAATTCTCCTGAAAAATCATTCAATCTTTTGCCTTTTCAATCACCAGGTGATGCCACGAATCAAGGTCATAATCAGGAAACAAGCGTTCCCTTAAGGAGTCAAACAAGTACAAAAGAATATGTACCTGAGTTTCCAACCAAACCTCAAAGTGCTCCACAAAACACAGTGTTGGGGAAATTAAATCCTTTAAAGCTTTTTTCATCTGGAGATATTTGGAACTCAGCATCAGAGTCCATATATTCTCAAGGCCATACACAATGGAGCAAGAAACCTGCTCAAGAAGCTACAAAGGTGACAACAGTAGGAGGAGGTATACAATTAGAAAGCTTTAGAGGTTCATCACAAGAGAAACCCTTGGGAAAAACACATAAAGAAAATACAAACTGCACACAAGATCCCACGATTTACAAAGAAAATGCACCCTTCCCTCGGCCAGCACAGCCAACTGGCCAAACGCAGTCAGAAAACACTGGATTCTTTAACCCTTTGAAGAAGTCATTAAATTCTTTGATCACACCTGTTGTTCCAGTTCAACCTCAGGCAGCTCCACCTGTGGCGGTTTATCCAGTGTTCAGATCCTCAGAGGATCCACGACTAGAGAAACCAATGGACGACCAATCATTGAGTGGTAAACTTAAGGTGCCTTTCCTCTCCTCTGAAAACGTCTCTACTCAGCAGCGTCCCAAAGCAGAGGGAGGCATGCTAGCTGGTTTTTTAAAGTTTACATCCAGTGATGATGTTAATGCCTCCATGAACACACAGATGCCAGTGCAATCATATCATGATTCAACTTCAACAACCTCCGTGCAGAATTCTTCTGAGCCTCAGGAAAGTAGTACGAAAAGATGGTTTTCCGGCATAATTAACCCTACCGCTGCTCCCCCCAGTTCAAACCAGAATTTAACCATTAATCCGCAGCTTCAGAACAGCAGGGTGCCATCTGGATCCCAAGGACAGCATATATCAAACCAGAAACCAACAACAGCTTATCATGGGATGCAGCATCAAAATCAGTCTGAATCACAAAGTTTTTTGACAGGCTTTTTTAAAGGGAACTCAACTGAGGACATATATCAACCCAAACAAGGAGGACTGCTTTCTGGACTTCGTAAATTTGGCTCTATAAGTGACATATCTGGCAGTTTGTCACAGCAATCATCTCATAACGTTCAACCAACACGGAGTGATCCCCAACAGTTTCCTCATCACCCTTCCCCTCATCAGTGTTCTCCAGTCCTACAGCCCTCTGTGGATGAAAAGCAAAGGACCATTCCTCAAAATTACTCAAGTCAGCACCAGACTGCAAATGAAAATCAGCCTCAACCTCAACAAAAAGGGCTGTTGTCTGGCTTGCTTAAATTCAATTCCTCTGAGAAAATTTCAAGTAGCCAACCAGTTCAGCATCAACACAGCAGTGGTGTTCAACATAATCCAGACAATTTCAACCAACAGAATACTCAAGGCCCAAACAGAGGGCCTCATCTCGCAAATAGAACATCAAGTCAGCAAGGTGTCCACCAGGAGACAAATAAACCAGGTTTTACTCGACAACAAACAGTTCCAATCCAGCAACCATCATCTCAGCAAGGTGGTCTTTTATCCGGTCTTTTTAAATTTGCTTCAGCAGACAACATAAACACACAACAACAGTCAACAGCCCAACAGCACCAAATGACTTCAAGTATGTCCATCCATGAGCAAACAAAACCGAGAAACAACCTGCTTTCAAATGAAAATCAACCACAAAATAGCTCAACACAAAAAACAGGTGGTCTACTCTCTGGAATGTTCAAGTCTTCCTCAGAAAATATGGCTCAACAACAGGAGCCCAGAAACATCCAAGAACAACAACAACAACAACAGCATATCAAAATGCCAAACAGGCAAACTGCTGAAATGCAGGCGGAGACAGCAGGTCAATCTAGAGTGCTATCAGGCTTGTTTAACAAGTTTACAAAATCTTCTGAAAATGTTGAAGCAACATGTCAGACATCAACAGCACAACCACTACATCAGAAAGCCAATAATTCCACAGTTGCAACAAAGTCGTCACTACAAACACAGATGCACACAAATTTAACACAACCGTCCTCTCAAGAACGTGCAGCCAAAGAGAAGAGGATTCCACGAACTGGCCACCAAGGGTTTCTAACAGGACTTTTTGGCAGAACTGTAACTGACCACCCTTCTACTGCTAAACAAATAGAAACATCAGGGCAAACTACAGAACAACAGAGAGAGCCAGCTGAGCTCACAGAGTTACCTTTGGGGATATCAAAAAGTGCCTTGCGAAGGGACAACTGTCAAAGAGTTGTTCCAGATTCTTTTAATCCAAGACAGAGCCGACATGCTTTAATCGGTGCACCTGCCACAATCGATGCTGAGAGTTTAGACTTAAGAACATCAGCTACTTTTGCAAGATCTCTTCAGAGTCAGGCAACATTTTCCTCTGTTAGCATGGGTAATTTATCTCAGTTATATTATTCTGGATCACATCAGTCAGTTCACCCATTGGCTTACAGTACAGGAAATATTAATTCCCTTATACAAAACCAAACAACTTCATCAGTTATGATCATGCAACCATCAATTTGTGAAAGTAATTCCTCTTTGTATGAAACAAGGCAAACTCATTACCAAGGTCAGGTGTCTCCGTATGGAGTTAGTACTTCTTATGATGAAAACCAGTGGATCCGTGAAAGTATTTTCTGGCAGCAATTTCAGAATGAGTCACTGAATTTTCAGTTTCAGGGTGGGAATCAAGTATATAGACAGAGTGATGAAGGTGCATCATTACAGCCATCTGCTCTTCACCATAGTTTCTCAAATATATATCAGCCATTTAATTCCTCTACTCCACTACAAGCCATTTGTCACCAAGAGCAAGTTGGGCCATATCAGTCACAGGTACAGAGGAATTTTGATCCCCGGAAGAAATTATGGAACAGTTATGATGACTTGAGAAGCATACGGTGTTCATCTAATCAGGATGGCGTGTTGAACTTAACTACTAAACAGAGTAGTACAAAATTTGGTAGCACTTACAGTTTGAATGGAGTCTCATATCATGAAGGCTATTATGAGGAGACTGCACCAAGCTTATCTTATGCGGCTAACTGGCAATATGGAATGGATAATGCAGTCCTACAGAATTATCATAACGATGGAATGATCCATCAAAGTCAGTGTAATTTTAATGGACTAGTAGATTGTAACTATCCACCAAATGCCAACATTGAGACAGAAGACTCCCTGTACCTTGAAGACACTGAGTGGTATCAGCAATGGCTTGCACTTTTGGAACAAGGAATGTGGTGGCCAGCAGAAGATGGTGACTGTGGCTACTTTGTGTACACAGATCATGAGTACATTTATGCCTTGCTTACAGATGCAGCAGGAGAATATGTGTATGCATGTGCCCCTGAGGGTGAGTTCTCGGAAGATGCACAGATAGATGGTTTCCCCAGCGCTTGGCTGCACAATGAAATGGTTTATGTGTGCGGTTTTAAAATTCCACTTTACAACGAGGATGAGCTTCTTTGGCTGCCTGGTCAAGATAACTGTGATTCCCAACTTCTTAATGCTCCTCTAGATTTGTCTGCTGCCTATAAAAAAGGGAATCAGATCATGAATTTAAATCTCGAACAGTTCTCTCAAATGTTTGAAAATTCATTTCTGTCACAAGGGCAACGAGTTGTAGATTTCACATCTTACACATTAAACAAAGTCCGGATGGATCCAAGACAGCCTAGTTATGTCGCTGATGAAGTTATTGACCTTTCTTGTCATAATAGAGACAGAATGGGCCTTTATTGGAACAACAATGAAATTAAGACATTTCTTGCTGAAAAGGTTGCTGTATCATTGAACTCTACTCCTAGTGCATATTCGAATCATCAGCTACTTCACAGCTGTTACCAGCCTAGCCAACAGCGGCGTTCATACACAGGGGTTACTGTGAAGCATGTTGATGATGTATTGGAGGAGGAATGGAGGCAAAGAGTCTCTCCAGGAGAAGAACAACGTCATCGTCAAGTTAAAAAGATTTCTTCACTCATATCCTCTTTTGTAGGCAAAGCATCACAGGCGGAATTAAATAAACCTAGCATATCCTCTGGTGACCAAGCGCCTGACAAAAATTCACAGAACATTCTTTCATCAGGTTTCCAAAGTCTCAAGTCAAGGATTATGAAAGAAGAACCTACAGCTGTTGTGACTCAACCTGAAAGTGTTAGACAACAAATGCAGAAACCAGCTACCACACAAAAAAGAGTTTTACCCACAGTACCAACAACTGTTCAAGCAAGTCAACCCTCAATACAGTCCCATACAGCTTCACAGAAACCAAGACTTTCACGTCAGAGTACTTTGGTACAACAAGCAACCCCACCACCACAGCCCAATGTCCCAGTGCCTTTAGGATCAAAACAATCTCTTTTTAAAACTCAACAACCTGGACAAGTAACAACTGATAAACCGGTGGTTGTACCTGTGGAAAAAACCTCTGACCAACCAGAGGCAGGCTTCATGAACTTTTTGAAATCTGCAGTAGGAATAGAAGAACCAAAGCCAGATCACCAGAAAAGTTCCCAGACGTCTCTCAATCAGCAGTTCAAATCTGGTTCTGCTGGTTCCTTACCAGGCAGTGGTCCTTCAAGTAAAGAGGCTATAGGAGTTTCAAATCTTTTTGGATCAATTAGCAGCCTATTTAGTGCTGAGCCCTCTTCAACACAGAAACAGCAGATGAAACCTAGTTTTACTGAGGGTTCACTTACATCAGCATCTAGACCTAAGGGTATACAGAGACAACAAACACTGGACCAAAGTGGTGTCTTTCGGCCCACACAGAGCCAACCCCCACATAAAAGTTTATCCCAAGCACTCCAATCTCCCAATTCTTCCACAGACCCTGCTACAAGCCAGTCAGAAATCATGCCACCTACACAACAGGCCAAAATTGACACTGGAATTAAACCGTCTGGTGGACTGTTTGGATTTTCAATTGGAGAAATGCTGGCAGGCTCAACAGCTGCCCAGTCTGGATCCAAACCTCAAACACCTGCATCGTCCACAGCTCCACAAGAAGAATCAATTGGTAAAAGTATATTATCAATATTTAGTGGACCAAATCCACCCCAGACATCACCTAACACTGGACCCATGCCTCAAGCATGTCCACCACGTGCAGGTCCACAACCCCCTCAACAGGAAAATCTTGGTAAAAGTTTATTATCAATGTTTGGAGGATCAAGTCCTCCTCAGCCTCCTCCTCAAACCAAGCCTCCTGCAGAGGTAACACAACAGGGAACTGTTCCTCCAAAAGACCCCCCAAATACAGGATTTCTTTCAATGTTTGGTGGTCCCAGCACCCAGCAGTCTCAAGGCCAAACTGGATCTCTTCTAGGAGGAATTCTCCCTGGGGCATCAAATTCAACTGAAAGTCCCATGAAGGGGTTGTTGTCAATGTTTAGTGATCCTGGTCCTCCACAAGATCAGCCACCAACATCTTTATCTCAACAAACAGTCGCTCAGTCACAAACTCAACAACAAGGAGTATCTCAGGCACAATCCAAACCACAAGCACAACCTCAAGCACAAGGACAGCAAGCAACCTCTGTTCTTGGTGGGATATTGGGTGGCTTGTCTACCTCTAGTGAAGGTCCAAGAAAATCTTTGTTCTCTATGTTTAGTGGTCCCAGTGCTACTCAAACACAAGGAGTTGGTGCAACTGCAAATTCATCTACCTCCACGGAGTCTGCAGCACCTAAACAACCTGCAAAGACTATAATCTCTGTTTTTAATGATTTTGTGTCATCATCACAACAACAAACAACACAACAACCGCCCAATTCATCATCTGTTATTGTTACCACAAGTGAAGATCCATCAAATGCTTCTTTCCAACAAGGTTCTTCCCAAATATCATCCCTTTCCGGTAGCCATGTTGTAGTGCAAGAAGCTACCTGTGAAAAATCAAGTGAAGTGCATGAAAGGTTATCCACTAATACTACCGTAGATACTACGCAGACTACAGTGAAAGACACTGATAATGCATCTAAGGCGCCAAATACAGAATGTGTCACTGAGCAAAAAGAAATTAACATACAAAGTCCATCTCAGAATGCTGCTCCCTTTAAAGAACCACCGGGTTTGAGCATTCTGTCTATGACCAGTGGATCAGGTCCACAGACTCCATCCTCACAAGCCAACTCTCTTTCAGACAGTGCAGGAAAAGGTTTGCTTTCATCTAAGCCTAGCACTGTAGATCCTTCTAAGGTGTCTGACTCTGAATCTTCAGGCCCCAAGGACACACCAACTAAAGGCTTGTTCTCTGTGTTTGGAGGTTCTGCTCCTCAGCCCCCCTCCCATTCTGGAAGTTCTCTATTGGGGGCAGTGTTTGGAGGCTCTTCATCCCAGACAACTGCCTCTCAAACAGGAGGTTCATTACTAGGTGGCTTATTTGGAGGCTCTGCTCCTCAGGCTGCAGGACCTCAGACAGGGACATCTTTACTAGGTGGCTTATTTGGAGGCTCTGCTCCTCAACCTGATCCTCAAGTTAGCCATACTGAGATTGGAGGCTCTGCTCCTCAGGCAGCAGGACCTCAGACAGGGACCTCTTTTCTTGGAGGTTTATTTGGTGGATCTGCTCCACAGGCTGCTGGATCTCAGACTGGTGGTTCT
>KV751375.1:2444059-2472436 GCA_001698575.1 Mola mola | reverse complement strand
GAGCTCCGACTAGTGGGTCCTTTGGTGGAATGTTTGGTGGAACTGCAAACCAAAATTTAAAGTCCCCAAATAGTAGCTCCATTTTTGGAGGTGTTTTGGGCGGATCATCTACTCAAACAGGTACTGAACGGACTGGTACATCTCTAGCATCAGTGCTTGGGGGATCTGTGCTGCCTGCAACACCCATTCCAAATGCTACACCAAAATCTGATGATAACAAAACGTTGCTTACAATTCCCACTGACACTACTTCTGGTGTTACTCTTCTACCAAAATCCAGTGATGAAAGTAAAACGTTTCTGGCTTTAACTGGTCCTGAAACATCTGTAGTTGATAGTGCTACCCAAAGCAAAGCATGGGGAGAAGAAGTACTACAGCAATCTGACTGTCCAATTCAGTCCCTTGGGGCAAGTTTACCCAAATCTGATATTGGTGCCAAAGAAGAATTTTTTTCTCAAAATATTGACAAGACAAATGCTTCAGCTACTCAGTCTAAAGAATCTGACATTTGTGCACAATCACAACAAGCTGCAAGACCAACTAAGGAAGAACAGGAAACAATAGTCACTCAGTCAGCAAGTGCTGTGAACCAGGGTCAACACAAGTCTCCAGAACCAGAGAAGCCTGTTGTTGACTCAGCAGCAGATAAAGTTACAGGCTTTATGTCCTCCCTTTTCAAACCAGTTGCTCAAACTGAAGGTCCTCAGCAACAGCAGAAGAGCTCACCTGGAACATCACACCAGGCTGCTACCCATCAAACTGGCACGTCACTATTAGGGGGTATTTTTGGTGGGTCTAACACAGAGACAGCAGCTCCACAGACAGGGGTATCATTACTTGGGGGTTTGTTCAAGGGGTCTACGCCGCAGTCTGATCCTCAAACCTCTGCCACCACTACTGGAGGGTCGATATTAGGTGGGATGTTTGGAGGTGGATCTCCTGCAAAGTCAGTGTGTCCCCAGGCTGGTGGATCATTACTAGGTGGTATGTTTGGAGGATCTGTGATATCAGCACAGCCTGGTAGTTCTTTACTCGGAGGAATGTTTGGAGGAGTTACTGCTCAGGCTGAGGGACCACAAACTGGAGCATCAATGCTTGGTGGTATAGGTGGGTCTTTGTTTGGAGGTATGGGAAAACCACCTAAGCCATCTGAACCAGTACCAACTGAGCCCAAGCCAGCTCCTGGCACTACTCAAGAGCCACATATTAAGAATGAAATTGTGCCACTGAAAGTATTGTCATCTGGCACTGAGAGGAGTGTTAGTAAAATTGTGGACTCAACCTTATCACATAACAATCAAGAAGAATCAAGCAACCAAGCAAATAGTAGTGCTGTGGCGTCTCAGGCAGCTTGTCCAGAAACATCCTCTGGTTCTATAAACACTACATGTGACATCACCAGTCAAGTACATGATAGTGAAATAGAAAAATCAACTGTTGAAAGAGAGACTCATCATGTGAAGTCCCTGGTCATAAACGAAGCCACTGAGGGTAAAGAGAGTGACAAATCAGTCCCAGCTGTTATCCAAGAAGACCATATTAACATAGCTCCTTTGTTGTTCACCAATGCAGAGCCACCTCAAGCAAAGTCGCTGTTTGGTTTTATATCTACACAGAGTGATGCAGGAAAATCTCTTGGATCCTTGTTTTCACCAGCAATGCCTTCAGGAGGTCTGTCAATGCCTCAAACAGAAGGAGGCAGTGGTCTGTTTTCAGGATTGAAAACCCTTTCTGGTGGCCTGTTTCAAGAGGACAAACCTGTTACTGGCAAGCAAGAGCCACCAACGACTTCATTGTTTGGAAAAAAAATAAGTTTTCCTTGGCAGGCAGAGCCACCCAGGCCGCAAGCTGTCCCAGTTATATCATCTCAACCCCAAGTTAACAACAAGCAAACAAGTGGTCAGACACATACTGTACAAAAGGTTGCAACAGCTGGTGTCCCTGAAACTGAGTCGGTAGGTCCCACAGATGATATCACAACCCCCCAGATTTGCATCTCCATACCTGAAGTAGATCCTTCAGCATCCCTGACCCAAAAGGAGAAGGAAAAGGTTGTAGAAACACCCCCCTCTGCAGGTCCTACCTCTGGAGTGCAGCTGGACAACCAGTCCAAGATGGAGCTATTGAATGCAACAAGGCTAGTAAAAGCATAATAAATGGAGTTCCCCCCACCATTTATGATGCATTGAGTTTCACCAAAAATGTAATCCCTGTCCAGCTCTGCAGTCCATCCATCCTCACTAGTTTCATATAAAATTATAGCTTGATACTGTGTGTGTGTTCTTTGATGTAGCTGTTTTTGTTTTAGCATCTAGATTTGTCATTACAAAACCGATTTCCAAAGCAAAATGTACATTTATTTATCATCATAGGCAATTACATTGTGTCTACTAGTTTATGAAAGTGAGATGAAAGATCTTTTATTAGGATCCAATAATAAATAATTTAATAGGATCAAATATTAACATTACCATCAGCAAATTAATAAATAATGTACATTTTGTTTTTGATCATGGAATTCTGTCAGCATTGTATCCTTTGTGTTTAAAATTGCTTTAAATTTATTATGTAAATCTGATTTTAGCATTTACCAGCTGCTCTGCATCCTACCCCTAGAAATTAATTTAGTTATGTAATGCCTCTTTATAAAAGGTGGATTTTCAAGCACTCATATCAAATCTGCATCTTCAGTTGTTATCAGTCAGAGCTAATTAACCAACTAACCATTGTACATCATTTGTATTCTGTTAGTGAACAAAAAAAACTTAAAAAAAAAAACAACTTGCAGATACATTTGTGTGCAGAAATATTCCCTTCTAAGTCTGTCCCTTAGAGGAAATTTTATATCATATTGTAAAGAGTAAACTAGAACAGTTGTGCTATTTCTATTTGAAAATAAACTCTAATGTATGAATAGCCAAAGCAGTGTATAATGCACATGCTATCGCATTAATATAATTTTTACGTTTTCATCATTTTCCAACATGCAACATCCTCCCTGAAAGGTTGGGTCATTTTTAGGGCACAATGTCACGTTTGTAGCCGTACCAGTCAATCATATAGAGAGATTAATCATAGTAGATATTTTTTAAATTGTTAAATTAGCAGTTGCACATAGTTTGCCATAGATGGGTGGACGTTATTAATGCCAAAAAAATGTGTAATTGGTTGATTGTTTCAGAAGTGTATAAAGTTGTGAAGCTACTTCTAAAATAAGGAAAAATTAAATTCGGTTACCTACTTACATAGCGTCAGAAAGATAAAAAAAATTGACATGTTATGTTATGTTATGCAAATTAAATTCTGACTTTGAATATTTTCCTCACTCTTCTCTCACCATTATAGTCCGGTGGACAGTAGTCGCTTTGGGTCTTCAGGAAACCTGAGCCAGACCAGCTCCCAGCTCAGTGAGACTGGTCAGGAGAGCACTGGAGGGTCAGAACTGGAGGAGACCTTCCACTCCTACCATAGCACTGGCTTTCACCCGTCTGCCAGCGGGCAGCCTCGCACCAATGGCCATCTTCAAAGCAACGGACACCCTACTGGCGGCGAGAGGGAGATACATAGGCTGTCCCCTGAAGTGGGACGGGGCCTGAAAAATGACAACCCATCAGAAGAAAGAAGCTCCTCTAAACTCCAGAGGTACATTTTTTTTTTCTTCTCAGAATTCAACCTAATTTCCTATGTGTCAATGTGAAGATGTCTCTTTATGTCCTTAAATGCACATGGCCCAGGTTCCACGATGATGGGCCGCCATTACCGTTTTCCCCATCCAGAATCCGTTGGTTGAAGGCCATTAATAAAGTCAGGGTTCAGCTGCGGGAGGTAAGCAGAGTTTCTCATTGGTCCTTCCTCACGGCTTTCCTATGACACCCGTGTACACTTACATTACACACATGCAGTTCTGGTTGAGTTTCACCTCTTTGGTTGTTTAAGTGGATGCACTAAAATGCATAAGAATGATATTAAAGCTGTAGTCACTCTGTACGTTTTCTTCACTGTGTCCTCGTGGTTTAAGAAATTATTAACAAACTTGTTTATCCCATACTATGTTTGTTTTTTATTGATTTTAATGACTATTTTACAAATGTTCATTTGTGTTGTGATGCCAATAATATAAACTAGTGAAGTTTATATACATCGCTGGTTTAACCCATCTGTATATTTCCTGTCCACATGGTGTTGTTACTGCAACAAATTAGTTAAAATCTGCCTCTGCTGTTTGATTAGAGCAGAGAGATGATTCTCCCCAGTTTTAATTAACATTATGTTTATAATTCATGTTAGATTCTGCCTCTGTCGGTGTCATTGTGTCTCTGCACTGCAATTGTGAGGCTAAACTGTCCACTGGTCCATCACTTCATCTGTCAAATGAATCATTGCTCCAGGAACCTGTAATTTGCAATAATAGTTTGTTGTCCGGGGATTCTTCATGTTTTATTGTGAATAGTGACCACGGTGGTTTTGTGTGCGTAAGTAACCCTTAAAGCTTCGTCCTGACAGAAATAATTTTGGATTACGTGTTCAAAAATGTAAAAAAAAACAAAACAAAACAAAACACGAATGAGACGTGTAGATATGCATGAGATGACGCTGTGGCATCACTGGAGCTGTTTACCTTTAACTGTTTAATGTTTGTTATTGCTGCACATTTCTCAGAAAGATGTCTTGATGGTGATTCAGTTTACCATTTGTTTTTAGACAGCGTTATGTTTCAGGACATCAGACTTACACATCATATTCGACCGCGTGTTAAAGCACTCTCCTCCCCCGGCTGTCGCGTATCTGTCTGCAGCACATTGCAACAGATGTTGAGTCTAATCCAGTCGTACTCTTCAGAGAGTGGTCGTAATGAAAACGTCAGGACTCTCTCAGGGGTTCAGCTCTTCACAGCAGCAGCTCACACAGACCCTCGCTTGTCTCCATTATAATGATGGGTTTGTACAAACCAACATGTACTCTAAATGACAGCTGATCGAAGGCATGAATATAAATTGAAAACCAGGTGAAAGCTGTCTACTGTAACTGCCATTTGTTACTGGACAAAAGAAAAAGCACACGTCTGAATGCTGAAACGACTGTAATGAATCAGAATTGGTTGGTCATTTCTGGCAGTGACAGGCACATTATAAAAGCAGGAATTGGAACTGTTACATGTGCTTCATTACACTCCAAAAATAGAGTAGAGATGTGTGGCTTGTTTAGAGAGCCCTCTGCACAAATCTAAAGCAAGAAGTGGAAACATTTTCAATCTCAATCTCAATATCTGCGCTGCAGTCTTAGAGGGGAAATTTATTTCTCCTCCTTAATAACAAGGCAAGTAAAGGATCAGCACTGACATGTTTGCAGTAGTGCTTTCACTTTTTTATGAATACATAGAGAGGAATCATAAACGTCAGTAATGGACATATGTGGAAAGAGAGAGAAAGAAGAGGTAGCCGGACAGCCTCTGATTAGACGTTAGAGTGAGAGAGACCAGAGGGACGCGTGTGAGAGGTGGGAGGGAAGCAAGCATGGCTGCTGAATGGAGGCTGGACCTCTATCGCGCTCGCCAGTCCAGCGGTAGGAATGATGGATTCTGTACTTGTGCATCTGTGTGAGTGAAAGAAGGTCTGCAGAGGAAACATGTGCATTAACACACCTGAGGATTAACTGACTGCTGACAGCCTCCTTGTGAATTCAACTGATTTTGCAAAATGATATCTACAGGTTGTTCTTGATTTTATTTTCCTCTAAGGTAAGAGTTGTATTTTAATATTTGTTTCTGTGCGTTTATGAACACATTCTTATGTTTGTATAATTTTAGATTAAAATAATAATACAAAGTAATTCAACAAAAATGAATGAATTTCACTTTGATGTTGATTTTGTCAGCAAATGTCACTTTTTGATGAGATGTGAACTTAAAGACTTTAGAAACAGGTTGTGTGGTTTTTTTTTTCTTGGCCACAAACCATTTAGTAAAAAAGAAAAAAAAGATTTTGGGGTGTTACTATTACTGACCTCAATGAGCCCCTCAGCCTTTCTTCTCTGTGAAAAGAGCCAACATTCAGAGGTGAAGCTAAATAATGTCAACTGTGTCACACAGCAAATTTTCATATTGATTTATAGCATTTTAATGACTCATCAGACGTATCCAAATACTTTCAGGTATCTTATTAGAAGCATGATGCTCACGATTAATTTTGGATTCCATTTAGCTAAAAAATCAATTGTAATTGAAAACATTATACTTCTGTGATTCTTTTATCATGCCAACACACACACAGTTTTTATTAGAATCCAACATCAACTTTATGTAACATAATTAAGTTAGCCAATAATAGAATAAATAGGCCCAATAATTGTTATAATAATTGTTGTTATTTGACAGTGGAGAAAAACAGCTTGAATCATCATGTGTTCTTCTTAATGTATAGTTTGAGGCAGTTTAATATGTTTTTTTTTGTCTTGTGTGAAACTCAGAAAGGATAGTTTGCATAAAAAAAGTCTAGAGGTTTTGACTGATTTTCACAGGCTAATAAAATATTAATGATTTGTAGCAGGAAAAGCAAGTGGCTGATTAATTGGCCAGTAACACCAAACAACATCAAACCGACTTCCATCTGCAAGTAGATTTTTTCTCTCTTAACTGTCTGATCTGTTGGTCACTAAAATAGAAGTTTTCGCTGCTTTGTCAATGAAATAACTATTTTCTTGGCGGTCTTGGTGCAGGCTCTTGGATTTGACACTAAAAATGTTGTCTTGCTTCCACCATCTGAAAGGAGGAGTTACAGAGGCTGTGGCTTGTCCATGTCTGGGAACAGCTGATTAAGATTACCACCTCTCAGGAATGTTCCCCACAGGACACCTCAGTGGGCAGGATGAACCCTGCCAACTCTCACCCAAAATGGGAGGCCTGCAGAAGAAGAACCCCATTGTGGAGCAGAGCTTTCACAGAAACCTGCAGACGTGCCTGCAGAGGTCAGAGGACACCTCCCCTCATGACCTTTCCTTAGTGGACATCAGAGTTGCTCTCTGCCCATCTCAGGAAGGGAACAGCAGTTCTGAGTGCCCCCAAGATGGCGTTGGGTTTGTGAAGGGTACTGTGTTGGAGCTCACTCACAGGATAAGATATGAAAAAGAAGAAGAGGGGGAGATAGAAGCTGAACAGGGCTCTAGTAACATAGTTGAACATATCCTGAAAGAGCTGAAAGGCATCAACAAGATCCAGGAGGAGATATCCGACCTGAGGGAGTACCTCACATCTGTGCGAGGCTCGGTGGATGAAGTGTCATGCTGTGTAGATGCAGTGCTCAGCGAAATAGGTGAGATATGCTCTGGAGCTTCAGCTGCATCTCATCCTGGTCCTGTTTCTCAAACGTCCCACATCAGGCGAGGAAGCCTGGGTCGGCAGAACGCCATTACATCTATTCATACGGGATGTGTGCCGTCTCATAGATTACCCAAACAGTGGCATGTTTATAGGGTCAATCTTCAGTCGGACCAGCTAACAAACCAAGAGGACATGGAGCAGGACGTGGGACCTACAAAAGCTGACTCGTGCTACCTTGAGCTTCATCATTACTATAGCTCCCAGAGCACCAGCTCTTTGTCATCGTGTCTCAGCCCAGAAGCAGTCTTTCCCTCTGGTGACACAGATCGATGGTCTTCCGTTGGTATGCGGAACAGTGTGAGTGGAGAAAGAGGTTGGAGCGAGGAGGAAGTCTGCTCCTGTGCACACAGTACTGAGGAGCTCGAAACATGTCCAGGGGTTTGGGACAGGTGTGCTTCAGAGACAGAGAGCAGCACGCCAGGCCACTCCTCACACAACAGCTTGGAACATCTCTCACTGCTGTTTGGGCACCATTACAACTCTCCTTCGAGTTCCTCCAGTGTGGCGGACTGGCGGCCCCAACGACTACCAGCTGTGGAAGACAACCTGGAGTGCTGCTGTTCTGCAAACTGTCCATACTCACGCAGTTCAGGTTACAACACCACGGATGCTTGTCCAAATGATTTCAATAGTGAACCCTCCGGGAGCCTGAGTTGCTCCACGGTTCTGTTGACAGGCTGTGCTGATGGTTACCTGGAGCCACCTTGTGATGACTGTCCATCGTCTGGAGACACTCTTGATCTGGGGTCTGCTGACAGCTTGGACAGGGAGTGGACAGATCACAGCATCTCAAGGGATGAAGCATGTGACTCTCTGTCACAGGAGTCTTCTGAAATGGATCCTGATTGTGCCAAGACCTCCAATGTAGGTTTGAATGTTACAACTATTAGCAAAGCTGTGCTTACTTTCAGGTCAGCTTTGAAAGGGGCCCTGAAAAAGTTGGAAGGATCCAACCCTGGAGATGTGAAAGAAGATGGTGGATCTGAGGCTCTCTCATCCCCTGTCAGAGAGGCTATTGTCCGGGAACAGCAGGATCCAGAGGGAGAGGTTAGTCTGATGGAAAACCCCACTCCCAAGGGAGGGAGCGAGGCTTCAGTCTACATGGAAACACCTGAGAACCTGCCAAGCTCCCCTCAAGCGTTTCATCCCGAAGAACTCAACTCTCCATGCACCCCAACTGAGAGTCCCTCTGTAGAGCTTTCACAGGGCAAAGGAGAGTGCCCAACAGAGGTAGAAGTGCCCAACCTCAGCCCAACACTAGACCGCTGTACAGGAAGACAGGCTGGCAGTTCAAAGGATCCAGGTCTCATCACAGATGAAGCACGGCTGAGTCCAATTAGGGAAAACCAGATTCTCCATGAGGCGACTCAGGGAAGGCCAAGTGATTTCAGTCATAGAGAGCGAATAGCTAACTTCCATCGCATTCTGAGGGACAAGAGGCAAACACATCACAGATTGTCCAGATCTGCTCAGGGGTCCCAGAACTCCCATGGCTCTCAAGGTTCTCAGGGATCCCAATCTCAAGACGAGTTTATCACAGGTATACATAAGTCTATTTTCATTTATTACTGGCAATCTCTTTAATAAGAGCAAAAAAGAAAATTGATGAAATAAAATTTTTTTAGCGTTAAGATGTGTCTTTAATTCGTCTGTGATTTTTTTTTTTTCTTTCAGAGTTTGGGAGAGGAGAGGATCAGGTTACTTACACAATATTTCTTCCACATTTCAGCTACTCTTTACTTTTTATGTTGGTTGTGATTGTTGATAGATGACTGTGATTTTTTTTTCTTTTTTTTGCTCCATTACTTATCTTTCTCAAAGGGATGGCTTGCATGATATGTGGATGGTACCGTTTATAGTTCGGGCATAAATGTAATATTTATTGATGTGAGAGATTTTGTTGGATTAATAGTTTATCAATGTTTCATTCACAATAGAGCTTTAGAATTGAGTCCCCCAGTCGTGTTCAGAATCCAAAACTCATACCTGACTTTAAACATGGAGCTGGTTTAAACTCATCTCTAATTCAATACATTTGACACACAGAAACTTATTAACCTTTGTGGAAAATGAGCCGGTGTCCTAGTCTGCTGTGTATCTGAAATTCTGGCAATCATAAGGTTGCTTAATCAGACAACTTTTTCTCTGGTTTTGTGTGTTGTTTTTCCCTCCTTACAAATCTCATAACATATTTTCCAATTAAAAGAGTTTAGCAACATTCATTTGATCTTGCGTTTTTAAAAACTCTGCCATTTGTTTTTATCATTTGCATGTCCTGTAAAATCAGAGAGGTAAAACTCAACCGAATGCATCTTTCCACGACCTCCTTCTTGTTTTGATCATGTTGCCCTGCATCGATCCTCAGCCTCACATTTGAACTCTTTTAGGTTCGAGATGAAGAACCCAAAGCAAGACAGGCCTGGGTCAAACCAGGGTAAGTCCCATAGATTTAGGCTTAGGGTTAGTATTGTTGTATTGTCTTTAACTGTTGTGCTGTTTTTGCCGGTGCTCAGTGGCGGATCTGGCCTGTATGGAATTGACAGCATGCCAGACCTGCGTAAAAAGAAGCCAATCCCGTTGGTCAGCGATGTGGTCAGTAACTCTGCTGTTTACACATACATATGGACATATACTATATGTCATATGTCGTCTAGTTGTTGTTTGTTTGTCAAACCAACAGAAGATGTCACAATTGTAATATTGATCTGAAACTGGGATAAGATTGTTATCAACACACTGAGACCATGAAATTAGACTTCTAATCTCTCTCTCCTTCCTCTCTTAAACCCAAAACTATTCCCCACAACTCTCTTGAATGCATTCACTCTACTTGGTCAGGCTATGGTAAGTCAATAGAACCCAGCTGCCACTCCCTCTTCTACTGTAGTGCAACAATATCAAGTGAACAAATAAAACAGTGGACCTTTGTGCCAATAGGATTTCAATTCTCAGCCAATGAAAGCATTTGCATGCATCCTCTTGGTCATTGTTATTTTCTACTTAATATTATCATTAAAATATACAATCAACAAATCCTTCCCTCACCTCCACCTGCTAGATAATAAAAGTACACGACTAACACCCCAGGAAAATCTTTCTCTGATGGTTTTTAGATTTTAGCGGGTTAATATGGGTATAACTTCATCTTTGTTTGCTTAATACTAATAATACTCACACAGGTTCACTGGTCTGCTAAGAATTAACCTTACTCACCACCCTCACAACCCCGCCCACCTTCTCAACCTTACTGACCCTTAATCGATTCAGATGTGCTTGTAGTTGTGGGTCATCAAAATTTGTTTTTTTGTTCAGTCCCTTGTCCAAGCCAGGAAAGCAGGCATCACATCTGCCATGGCTGCACGGTCCTCCATCAAGGATGAGGAGCTGGTACGTATCACGTCTTAAACCTCATTTAGAGCTGCCTTTGCAATTATTTTCACAATTTTTGTGATTTATCATTTACTTTATAACATTACAAAAGTCACAATTTTCCAACGTGACCTTCCTTAATTGCTTCATTTCTCCTACAAACGGTCAGAGAAAAGGAGTAAATCATTGTGCTTGACTAATCGACTAATCAGCACTTTGTCTGCCTTTGACTGTCTCACAATAAACATTGTTATTATAGATCTCAGTGCTCTTATGGGGCTCTTGGGTCTCAAGCTAAAGCACATGCTGTACTGTACCCTTTTTTGTCACCCAGCACTCTGCCTTCTCGTTTACCTTCTCTCACTATCGCTGTGTCCCAATCAGGGCTGCATTTTAGAACCGAAAGCATCACAGCGCTACAAGTTTTAGTGTTTGTCTTACTCCAATGCTTGCACCTGATTCGGCTCTGGATCCAGATCCAGAATGTACCAAAGGTACACAGCAAATTTTATCCAAATCCATTCACAACTTTGGAGTTATATAAGTAACAAACATACCGTCTCATCTCATTCAGTGTCGCACATTTCAGCAGTCAGAGTCTTCCACGCCTGCATTGACCGCGTCCTTTGCAGGATGCAGCCCTTGAATTGAGACACAGAATATAACTGAATCATGATTCCAAACTTCTAAAAAAATCTTTCCTCTGTAGAAGAATCATGTGTACAAGAAGACCCTGCAGGCTCTTATCTACCCCATATCTTGCACTACGCCGCATAACTTCGAGGTGTGGACGGCCACCACGCCCACATACTGCTATGAGTGTGAGGGGCTGCTGTGGGGAATAGCCCGCCAAGGCATGCGTTGCTCCGAGTGCGGGGTGAAGTGCCACGAGAAGTGCCAAGAGCTGCTGAATGCTGACTGCCTGCAGCGTGAGTACTGCGTGTCCAAGCACAAAGATTCGCAAGCGGTTTGTTTAGCCGTTCAGTTGGCTTTGATCCATGTTCGTTTTTGCTTAAACGTTCAGGCGCTGCAGAGAAGAGCTCTAAGCATGGCGCCGAAGACCGAACTCAGAACATTATTATGGCCATGAAGGACAGAATGAAGATCAGGGAAAGGAACAAACCGGAAATCTTTGAGCTCATCAGGGAAGTGTTCGTCATCAGCAAAGCCATCCACGCTCAGCAGATGAAGAGCATCAAGCAGAGCGTGCTGGACGGCACCTCAAAGTGGTCAGCCAAGATCACCATCACAGGTGTCTCCAGGACGACTTTCACCTTCACCCATCTGCAGAAGTCAAGTGGTTCTTCTTCGTGCTAATGGTTGTTCCTTATTTCTTCTTTATTGTTCTGATAGTCGTTTGTGCCCAAGGACTTCAGGCGAAGGACAAGACAGGATCAAGTGATCCATATGTCACTGTTCAGGTGGGCAAGACCAGAAAGAGGACCAAGACCATTTATGGCAACCTCAATCCTGTCTGGGAGGAGAAGTTCCACTTGTAAGTCACCAACTTGCCTGCTTATTTATGGCATTTACAAACATATGTCTGGTTTGTTATAATAGTGTGAGTAAACCTCCTGGACCTCAAGCTTAATAGCTGCCATTTGTAAGATATGCCCTCGATTTTAGTTTAAAGCTTTAAGTCTGTGTATCATGTTGCGGAGGTTTTCTACTGTAGTTAGCATGCCAACTAGCTAGCAGAAACTCAGTATCTTGTGTGTAATAACACCTTCTCTCATATTCTTTTTTGTTTCCAGTGAGTGCCACAATTCCTCCGACCGGATCAAAGTGCGCGTATGGGACGAGGACGACGACATCAAGTCGAGGGTGAAGCAGCGTCTCAAGAGGGAGTCTGATGACTTCCTGGGCCAGAGTATCATCGAAGTCCGGACGCTGAGTGGAGAGATGGACGTCTGGTACAACCTGGGTCAGTGCCGTCTTGTTTATCGACATACGGTAAAAAGAGGAGAGAAAGATGATTGTGGTTCCTCAGTGAGCTTGTTTTGACCAGTTCCAAAGAATGATCATCTCTTAATTTCATTCTTTAAAAAAAGGAGGTTTTCCATCTCAGCACGTCTTGATGTTCTGTTCTCTTTGGGGGTTTCTCACAACTTACTTACAACTTTATCACCCTCGTTACGAACGGGCAATTACTGGCCATATTGCCTCGACAAACTTATTGATATGCTTCCATAACTGTGGCCGGGGGTGTGATGGTTTCTGTCCATCCCCTCCAACTTCTGAGCCCAACATCTTGGGAACACCTGAAGGAAGTCTCTTCAAATTTGGCAAAATTTAACAGATGAGATTCTGGTGGTAAGAGGTCAAAGGTCAAGGTCAGTGTGACATAAAGTGTTAAACAAATAACAAATTAAGAATTCATACACTGATTTGGACTAAACTTGATACCAACTGTGCTGATCGGTCTGCATCCCCGTTTTGAAAATCTTTGCGGAATTTGAAGCATTATGATCAGTTTTTGTTGGTATTGAGCTGGAGGCAGCGGTTCTAGTTTGTTTCATGCAGACAAACTGCATTATTATTTTGAATTATTTTCCTTGTCTGTTTTCTTTTAAACTCTGTCTCCAGCGTTGTAAAACAGATTTATCCTCTCTGTCGGTCCATGAACACTTGGCAGAAGTTAAGTGATAGATCTGCCTGCCTCAGGTATTATGTCACACCGCTCCGATCGCCTCTACTTGATTAAAGTGTAAAAATTTACCCGATTTATGCAACAATAAATCTATCACTCAAATGCCGCGTACCTGTGCATGAACATTATGTTTTCCCAAACTAGGCATCATGAAACACTCAATCTAATATCTCTCTGATAATCACAGGAGGAACACTTGTTTGGTTTGGACACAAAATGAGCGATCAGTCCTGTAAGACTGTGTCCTTCCCCGTCTCTATTTGCTCCCCCTGTTGTGTGATTATCAAGCAGCAGCACTGCAGTCGGAAATTGACGCTCCGACGACATGTACAAATTATCCATAATGACATGCCTTGTAATGGCAGGGCTGCGGCCCCCAGCGTGCCACCTTCAGAGGAGCTGCCGTCGCCTCCCTCGCCATCAGCTGGAGGACTTCTGTTAGCGCCGCCTCCGAGCTGCAGAAACTGAACCCCCTGCAGTAGCGCTGCCATGCTAATAGTGTATAATTACTGCTGCGTTAACGGAGCTGGTGTCACAGATCTGGAGTGGAGTGATGGATCTGTGTGTGTGTCTATTAAATTACAGAGAAGAGGACTGACAAGTCGGCCGTGTCGGGTGCCATTCGCCTGCAGATCAACGTGGAGATTAAAGGAGAGGAGAAAGTGGCTGCGTATCATGTGCAGTACACCTGCCTGCATGAGGTACCTGCTTCTGCTGTAGAACCTACACATAACGGGGATTCTCTCTGTAATCTGTCACATCACTTAATATTAAAAGTTATCTTCAGTTATTATTTAACCTGAAGTCTCAGACTAATTGTGTAAAAAGATTTTATTGGGAATTCAAGAAAAAAGCTGCCTGTGTTTCTTAAAAACACAGGCCGGCAAATTGGAAGGAATTAAAGATTAGGAATGCAAATATTCCAATACAAGCATTGATTGGAGACCATGAATTAGCATTAGCATGCTATGATCATTTAAGCCCTCTTGTCATATTCTCTCCAAATACTTGGTTTGATTTCATAAAAAAATTAAATCTTCAGAACCAGATAAAAAAAACAAAACGTAAGTGGGTAGAATATGATACGCAATTGAAACCAGAGTCAGTGAATTCCAGGTTTAAGACCTGGACAAGAAAAGGTATTTATGCCTACTGTAGTCTAACGGGCAAGAACACAAATTTCTAGACACTAAGATGTTAATATGATTTGGAATTGAGTGACTTCTTCAGATATCTGCAATTATGCCAGTTGTCCGTGAAGGTTCTCAGTCATCCAGGTCATCTTAATCTCGGAGTGTTTAGTAGGAAGCAACTGGACTTCTTATCTTGTTTGAAGACGTTTCCCCTCTCATCCGAAAGGCTTCTTCAGTTCAACCGCATTGACCCTCGGATCTGAAGAAGCCTCCAAAATTATGCCAGTTGTTTTTCATAAGATTTTGAAATGCACAAGCATATGCACACGAAGCATATACTGATATACTGTACATAAATCATTAATATCCAGATTTTATAGAGCAATATCAGAGTAGGGCTGCTACTATCACCTATTTAAAAGAGACATGGGGGGAACAAGTTGAATGAAATAATATGTGGTCAACAATGGGAAAATATATGTGCAACTACTGTGTCTTCTTCCAGTTCTGTGTGCTGGCATGAATTTTGCTGAGAAAAAATCTTCTGCATTTTTTTGTTACTCCTATATTGAGAAATCCTCCAGCCAACAAACCACTCATGCTGGAGAATCTGTGGGCATTGGGGAGCAGGCCATCTTCGTATTTTTAAGAGCTGCCCAAAAATCCAGCCAGTGTGGGTAGATCCAGTTTTACAGAAAATGACATATATCTTATACCCCTTTAAGAGCAATTTCTCTTATAGGGCTTATAGAGTCTGATCGACCTTAAAATAGATAAAGAAATTCATTAGATGGAACTATTAACTTTCTTACTGCAGCTAAGGAATGATATATATATATATACTACACAATGGAAAAATGGTTAATTTACTTTTTATGTTTGGTGATCTGTCCCTGCTTTCTCTTAGTCTCCACTGATGGGAAAGATCACGTCACCTTGGACTGAATATTTATTATATACTATTGTTTTGGAATTTTTGTATCCTTAACATTTTGCATTTTGTATTATGGTGCCTGGCATTTTTACTTTGTTCTAAAATTGAATATTTCCTTTTCCCTTAAAAACATTTTAAATTGAAATTAAAACACACACACACCCGGGCCACCATAGTGAATATCTTTACTGTCCAGTTGAATGGAAACTTCTCTTCGGCTCACCAAAGCATTAGACAGATGACTCTGTAGCGCCTCCCAGAGGTTTAAACTGGCTGATGAGAGAATGAGGGCTCTCTTTTATGAAACCGCCTCACTTTCTACCTCATCCTTTCTCTTGGGGGATGCCAACAGTTTTCCTCAGTATTGATACAGTCCTTGAAAGTTTGTTGTCAGCGCTACAGTTGAGATGACAGACAGGAAGGTGAAAAGTTTAAATACTCTGAACAATAGTTGTGGTTTAAAATTTTCCACAGTTTCTCTTGTTTACCATCAAATGAAACTGGATCGAGTTTTGTGTGTATTAGCATGTGGCAGGTTAGCATACGTAAAGAAACTAAAATGTTGTTCATGTCTCCATAAAAACTTCTAAAGCCATTCTGATGACATTAACCTGATGTTTCTGTCCACCACAGAACCTGTTCCACCACTCGACCGATGTGCTGGGTCAGGGTGTGGTGAAGATCCCAGAGGCTCGCGGAGATGACGCGTGGAAAGTGTACTTTGACGATGTGGCGCAGGAGATAGTGGACGAGTTCGCCATGCGCTATGGGATTGAGTCGATCTACCAGGCCATGACGTGAGTCTGAGATTTCACAGCGAGCTCTCTCACTGCGTGTAAACCAAGTCTGTTACTTACACGTGAGACCAGACCCGGGTTCACTGAGGCCCTGTACACGCTAACACGGATGTTCAGTGAAACAAACACTTCCCTGCATGTTTTGACCTCTTGTCCACACACAAATGGCCCTTCAGCACAACAAAAAACCCTCTTAAACGGATTTCTTTAAAAAAAAAAAAACAAGTTCATGTAAGTATATATTTTTTATGTTAGTGCAGACTGTGGCGTCATGACATCATACCTGACATCCCATGGTTTACAATTTCTAGCTGAGGAAAATTAATATTTTTTCATCATGCAATCGCAATACAAATCAATCTGGACCGTATCAGGTGTCGTTATGAAGTCAAATTGGGACGGACCCATTTGGTTCCAGCTTTTTTATTTTCTGTATTGAACATTTGCGAGAAACAACAGCAACAGGAGCTGTGCTTTGCATTGTTTGAACATCCGCACAAATGAATCAATTAATTAATTGAACCAATTGATCGGTCAGTGTGCCAGAAAGGTTCGTTACAACCCTATATTCTATAAATTATTTACAATAACACTCATGTTTTTTTAAAGAGTTTTATTATTAATCAACGACAGAAGTGCTGGAGTTTCACCAGCAGTAACTTAACATCTCACACCTAAAAGTGAAAATAAATAGTGAAGAAAAAAAGGAGAGAAAGTAACCTCACCTTCCTCACCCTGTATGCCTTTTGTTCTCATACAAAAGTGTCTCTCAATGGCGTCTTCATTCCCTTCTGGCCTTCAGATGAATCAAAAGTAATGATAAACGGGCTGAAGTTGGATTCGTCCTTCAGCCTGGGTGTTGCAGCTCGCTGCTGAGCTACTGATGAAGTGAACGCTTCTAACAGGGTGTCGGATGAAAATGAGACCAAATAACATCTGAGCTCTAAGTCCTCATCTAGTTTCTCCTGTGCTTCTCTTCCTCAGACACTTTGCGTGTCTGTCATCAAAGTACATGTGTCCCGGCGTCCCCGCAGTGATGAGCACCCTGCTGGCCAACATCAATGCCTTCTATGCCCACACCACCGCCTCCACCAACGTGTCCGCCTCAGACCGCTTCGCTGCCTCCAACTTCGGGGTTTGTGTCACGACACACACGCACATACACTTAAACATGTCTCTCTACTAAGCCCTTTAAACATTAATCCATAGCAACAATCAATTTTTGACCAATTTGAAAGCCAACATGATGTCGTGTTGACTAGAAACCATTTATTATTAATATGATCAATTTTGCCAAATGCCAGAAATCAATATTTAATTCTTAAACTAGTGGACTCTTGAACTCACACAAACTCAGCTATGTCCATGTCTGATATACCATCATTTCCTTTTCTCACCACACAGAAAGAACGCTTCGTCAAGCTTTTAGACCAGCTCCACAACTCCTTGCGTATTGATCTCTCCACCTACAGGGTAAGATTGAGATACTATCATTCTATAATTACTGACACTCCTTTTATTGCCTTGACACGACAATGATGTTTTATTTAATTTAATGTATATGAAAAGTTACATCGACCTCCTTAGACATTGCGCGGCATGTCACTTTTTGTAATAATTCAGTCAGGATTAGTGTAGTCAAAGGAAATTTATCAGGCCTAAAGCCTAAACGCAGGGAGAGCACGCCTTCCCATCCTTCACGCGCCTACATGGAAAAGCGGAGAAAGCACCTCCCTGCTCTTCCACGTGTCTACCAACAGAGGCATTGAGAGTACTAATCCTGCCTATGTGGAAAGGCTGAAGCAGGGAGCTCAGCAGCAAATACCTCCTGGGGTTGAAAATAAGGTGGAGAAATCGATGACAACAGAAGTGTCATTGATTAAGTTGGAGCTGGGGTGGAAGTAGGTTACAAAAGTCCTGCAGAGGCAAAATGGAAATAAGACGGTCCAGAGCAGCTCTAATAGCACCCCCTGTATGAGAATTAACGATGAATGCTTAGAATCAGCTGATGTGGGCTAATTTGGACATCAGCAGATTTAGCTGAGGTTGTGAACTGATCTTTTCTACTGTGGCCTACCTGAACTCACATGAATTCACCTAATTTTTCTGAGCAGAACCACTTCCCTGCCAGCAGCAAAGACCGGCTACAGGATCTGAAATCCACCGTGGACCTTCTGACCAGTATCACCTTCTTCAGGATGAAGGTAACCAACAGCATGTGGTGCTTCTTCAGTAGTTTTTCTTCTCTGCAATCAAAACTTGTTGTGAGCTTTAATGTCTGTGTCGCGTTCAGGTCCAGGAGCTCCAGTCTCCGCCCAGAGCCAGCCAGGTGGTGAGGGACTGTGTGAAAGCCTGCCTCAACTCCACGTATGACTACATCTTCAACAACTGCCACGAGCTGTATAGCAGACAGTACCAGCCTGCCGACGCAGTGAGTTACTCTCTGCCTTTACAGCCACTGCTCGTCCGCTGAGATCCGCCACACTGACCGAGTCCAACCCACTCTGTGTTCTAATCCAGAACAAGGAGGAGCTCCCGCTGGAGGAGCAGGGTCCCAGCGTCAAGAACCTGGACTTCTGGCCCAAACTCATCATGCTGATCGTCTCCATCATCGAAGAAGACAGGAACTCCTACACACCTGTGCTCAACCAGTTAGGAACAGTTTTCTCCTTTCTGCTACACTAAAAGAGCAGCTCTGATGTTTTAGACATTGTTAACATGTCCATAAGCTGTTTCTTATGACAATCTCTTACAAACTAACTCTGACAGCCTGGGTCTTCTGGAACCAATCCTGATGACTTGTTGGGGCAGAGCTTAACTTTATAGAAATTAAACTTGCCATTGTGATGCATCAACTTGTAGGCGATCTTGTACAAGTAGCTCCGCCTCTTCTTTCTGAGAATCCATGTCTGGTTCAAACATGTGTGTCTGAATTACTCCAATGTTAGAACTTGCCACTGTGCAGTGTATAGTAGATTAGTTTAAAGGTCAGAATATGACAGAGCAGATAAATTCTGGTTTGTTCCGGCTGCGGGCAGGGGGGTGGATTTTTGGGGGGGGTTTAATCAAGGGCTGGAGCAGAACTTCCATTGATTGTTAATATGGTTCCTTGAGTGGTGAATGTTTTTGTTTCTCAGATTCCCCCAGGAACTGATCGTGGGGAAGGTGTCAGCGGAGGTCATGTGGACCTTGTTTGCTCAGGACATGAAGTACGCTTTGGAGGGTAAGTCACAATCACAGCTGCTTGTTGACCCGTTGAAAACAGATCTCTTCGGGGCTTCAGGGAATGTTATTTTTCTGCTTACAAGATGAAAGTGAAATGATGCAGGGAGATGTGAAAGAGTGGAGGCGGGCGTCTTTTGTCCTCATAATGAATCTCCTTCAGAGACCATCACCCAGTGATTTTCAATCAGGCACTTACACAAAAGGAGATGGGACCTGAGAGGAGTTGCTCCATCAGACCTCATGTAACTGTGGGTTTAGTAGGATACTCAAGTGCCTGGTTTCATTATTACAGCTTATGCAGATTGTATACATGATCTGTTGTCAGTCTCTGTAATTTATTATGAGAAAACACTTATAATAGTAGTTTGGCAGAAGCCATCGTGAGGTTTCAGCAGTCTGTTAAACAGATCTAGCGAATGTTCTCGTAACATCAGTCTCTCTGGAATTCACCACTTCCTGTGTGACAGTGTGTCCTCGCCGAGTTGCAGTGAACGACTCCAAACATCAGGATGTGATCGCTCACACGAGCTGCTATAACTTCGCATTATCTTCATTTTGGAATGAATCCTCATTAAAGACGCTTGTTTTCAGTCAAAGGTTCAAACCATTGTTTTTGTAAAGGAATAGTCTAAAGATGTGTAGATTTAGATTCGTACCTCCATATCCTTAAAGTCACCTTTCCCATTATTGCACCTGGATGTGTCTGCAGAGCACGAGAAGCACCGACTGTGCAAGAGCACCGACTACATGAACCTGCACTTCAAGGTCAAGTGGCTCTACAACGAGTATGTGAAGGAGCTTCAGGGCGTCGTTCCTGACTATCCATCGTAAGCTCGTCGCGCTTCACTCACTCACAGAGTCCAGAATTAAGTTTCCCTTAGCGGCCAAGTTGATCTGTAAACCGAAAAAAGTTCGCCTGCCAGACGTACTTTTATTAGCCGAAGTGTCTGCGTACTGGGTATGACTGAAGTATGAAGAATTGGGCAGAACAGGAGAGATAAATAGACACTCCAGTTAATCCCGTCACATTCTCTCAAACAATAAAAACACAATAAAGGCACCAAAATAAAAAAAAAAAAAAACCCATAAAAAAAGGTGAAGTCAAACAATCTAAATGAATAAAAATCATAGAAATATTGAAGCACCTGTTAAAGAAGAAAACTGTGGCGTTGCTACAATTTGATAAGAGTTTTAAAATCCAAATAAATATGATATTGTTTTAAGTTTAGCATCAAGTTCTTAAAATGCTGAGTGAAAGAACAACAATGTAATAATAGAGTGTATTTCAAAATAAACAAGTATGAAACTTTGTCACTCTGAACAGTCCTTGAGTCCACCAAGTCCCCGTCCCCAGTTGTGACTCCCGCCTGAAACGCTGTGCTGTTCAGCAACACCAGCGCTGGTTGAAGACAGAGATTTTTAATTTTGTGAACACTTACCTGGCAATGAGGCAGCTGATCTTGTAAGATTAACCCTGCAAGTGTAAAATCTTCCCATTTTGAATGCTGCTTGCAGGGCAAATGTAATCCTGCATTCTGCAACTTCTGCCTCCTCCCTCTGGCAATCAGAAGAATTACACAAAATATGTTTGCCACTGACTCATAATTTAAATATCACGTTTTTAACCTTTTTCTGCATAAAAAACCGCTCCTGAAACGAAACTTGCCATCGTGATGCATCAGCTTTTAGGCGACCTTGTACAAGTACGTAGCTCCTCCTCTTCAAACATGAGCGGCTGATTTACAGCAATGTTAGAACTCGCCATTGTGCAGCGTATAGAAGACTTGTTTAAAAGACGAAAGATGGCAGAGCAGGTAAGCTCCGCCTCGCTCCTTGGACAGGCGAGGGGGCAGAGTGGTGATCGGAGATGGGGCGGCGCTAAAGTAGCACATTCACAGATCCCCACAACCTGGATGAAGCAAATGTGTAAAATTACATCCAAGGGTTTTTACGGCCACAAAGAGATTTTTCATGAAAAAATAGAAAATGTATCATTTTACAAAACACAAATTATTCTCTAAGTGTTTTTTCAATGTCAGGACATTAAAATTTCTGATATCCTGTGAAATACGGATTTGGTGATAGTTAATTGGAGTTAACTGGCATCAGGTGAAGTTGTAGAAATAAATCAACCTGCTGTTGATTTATGTGAATAAAAGAGCTTCACTGCAGGTTCTGGAGACAAAAGTGCTAATAATGACTGTGGTTCCCTTTGTAGCTGGTTCCTACAGTTTGTGCTTCAGTGGTTGGACGAAAATGAGGACGTCTCCATGGAGTTTATGCACGGAGCTCTGGAGAGAGACAAAAAAGATGGCGTAAGGAAACTAAAGTTGGCCCTTTGGTAGTTGTTGAAATGACTGTAGGTCATTTTTACAGTCACACAGACTTCAGACGCTGGTATAGTTAGCACATAAATATGTTGAAAATGAATTATTGTTTATGTTTTCCTCGTCACCACCCTCGATCGTCTCAGTTCCAGCAGACATCTGAGCACGCTCTGTTCTCCTGCTCTGTGGTTGACATCTTCACCCAGCTCAACCAGAGCTTTGAGATCATCAAGAAACTGGAGTGTCCCGACCCCTTCGTCATGGCCCAGTACAGCCGTCGCTTCTCCAAGGTACGCGCCAAGAAAGCGTCTGACCGGAGGTTTGCCCTGACAGGGAAGGATCTTATCCGGCTGTTTCTCACAGCGAAGATTACAAATCACAAATTGATCATTTTTCATTTGAGGATCATGAATTGAACAGGATCATTTTGGATGCAGCCTTTACAGACATTATTGGAACGTATCTGATGCTGTTTCCTAAATGTGTGAAAACAAATTAATGATGAAGTGTTTCTTCTTCAACTTTACAGACTATTGCCAAAGTTCTCCAACAGTACAGTGCCATTCTGACCAAGAGTTTTCCTTCATACATCGACAAGGAGAAGATCGTAAGTTGTTCTTCTGCATCAAGTCATTTGCTATGTATGTGTACATTTATGTTTCCAGTTAGAATTCTTCTATAATCCATAAAAATACATACTCGCTGCCGCCTGCAGAATAAGGCGGGGTTAATGGTTGGACATGTAATCTATAGTCTGGTTTAACTGCTAAATTTGGGTTGGTTTAAATGTCAGTCCTGGTTTGAGAACAATGCCAGAAACAATATATAAGTGATATAACTGTTATTGTTTTTTGCATACTGGAATTAAACTTCTAGGCTAATTTAGGGCTGAATTTGATCATTAACTACATTTTTTAACTAGCTTATTGCTAGCTAGTAAGTTTGGGATATGCAGTTTAATTTTGGCATCATTGGGCAAAAAGTCCATTATAAACTAAGAATATTGTCATTCAAGTTGTCTGAGAAAAGATTAGTCATCTGCACCTCCTCTAGACTCTGTATTCACGCTTTACTGAAATGATGGTACTTTTTGGCCAATTATGGGTCATATTAGAGAGGTATTCCTATCATCCCCATAAATGGTGAAAAGCCTGTACAATGGGGGACATCCAAGCAGGAAAAGTTGCTTTTCCAGCTTATCAACAACTGCAGACACAGCAAACAGTCAAAAACAAACGACTGTGAAGTAGCGAACTGACAAGTGAACTACCACAGTTCATCTAAATTTCAGTCTTGAGTAACGGAGCAGACTGAGAAATCTGACCTTTCCTGGTAACTGTGTAAATTCAAATAAAGTGTTATTAGCTAGCGGAAACACCGACCCTTCGACGTCACATGAATGCAGCTTTCAGAAATGTTGGCTACAGAGAAAGAAGGTGAAAAAAAAAATCAAACTGATGTTGAAGCCCCGCCCAAATTTGGTCATTACACAAATGGAATTACAGTGTGTCAGTTTGAACCATGTTTTTTGAGTTACTTTTTGAATTTTACTTGCTGAATAATGACACCAATAAAGGCTCATTCTGTGCTGTGAAGATGTTTTGGCCGGTTTTTGCGCAGTGACGTGTCCGTCTCTGTCTCTCAGCCATGTGTCCTGATGAATAACGTGCAGCAGTTGAGAATCCAGCTGGAGAAGATGTTCGAGTCGATGGGTGCCAAACAGGTGAGTGTGAAGCTGCGGACGGACGACGGGTAGACATGTATGACTGTAGGTTGAACAGTTGATATTTGCAGGTGTATTTGTGCGTTTCAGAGGAAGCGTGGGTACCTCTCGTAGAGTCGTGGTAGTTCAGACACTGTGAAGATCAGCAGTGTCTCGCCCCGACGGGTTGCTCTGATGTAGGACTGTAGCCGCGTCGTAGTTTATGATACATCTTGGTTGGACAATGCAGCCAAAGGTTCAATCAGTGTGTTTACTTTAAAGCGATATGAAGAAGAGGAGGAGGAGGAGGAGGAGGAGGTAGGTTTCTGGTGAGAGCCGATCCAAATTAAAGTTTGATCGGTTGAATGGTGTGAAGCATTGATTTGTTTTTCCACTTCCTGTGGCTCGGACAGCCGGCTGACACTGAGGCTGCGGTGGGTACTGAGTAGATTTACCATTCGTAGATCAGACACTGGAACCCCAAACCCCTCGTTAGTGTTTATAGTGCAGTAATCTATGCACCATAGTAGTTTGATGGGAATGTTTTTAGTTGTGTAGCTGTTGATCACGATCAGATGGTTTAAATGTCTGTGTGTGCCAGTGTGTTTTCAAGTCAGCCTTGGATCAATGTTGGTTAGAAAATTAGATTTACTGTTGAAGTGGAGAAGCTGCCGCTGTGGGGCCGAATAAATTTGTTGTCTCATTCCAATTGTAAACAAAATATAAATCTGCTGAATTACACGTCACTCCTTTGGTGTTATCATAAAGCTGAATGCCAAAAGTTTGAGGGATAGAACCTTAAAATGTAGAAAAACCGGGTGGAATTTTCCTTTAATGGCTAATTACACAGGCACTTAATTGGTTGAGCTTCATGCTTTGGAGATGATGCTTCTGTTGCTCCAGACAGATGTTTAGCTGGTGTGGTGGACGTGAAAGGACGTCACATGTCAGCTCCCATCAAAGATCAGCACCTCTGAGGAGCGGCTCGTTTGCATTATTACCCAATTTTGCCTAAATAAAGATGGCCGACACATCTGTACTTCCTCTCACTGTATAACCATGAAGCCAGAATATCTGGATATGAGTGCTGCCATCTTGTGCTGGTGACATCATTTGGAGCCAGAGTCTAAACTGTAGTGATCAGCCCCACACTCCTGCCCACCTCAGCTGTCAATCATGTTCCACCCCGTTTCATAGCATCACTTTACTGACTGAAATCAACCTGATCATAAAAATCAACCTTGTGATAAGACCTGTATAAAACCACAGAAACCATCTTTGGGAAAGCTAAATTGATGTACACTGTCACTTTTTAGTTATTTTGTGACCTATCCCAGAGCCAACCACAAGGGGGCTGATCCATCCATCTTCATATACAGATTAATTATAGTCCAGAGAACAATTAAAGCAAACAACAAAAAAACAAAACAAGAGAAATCAGCTGCAAAAACAATTGCGTAAATTTAATTTTATACTTTTAAAGCCGATTATTTCATGTTTTACCATAAACCTTAGAAATACAGGTAATGAACCTAATGGAAAAACTCATCTGATACCCAAATGTCATCGTTAAGCTTACTTAGCATCTATTTAAACTATTTAAACTTCTTTCTTTTTAGTTTGTTTCTTTAAAATCTATAGATGAATTGATATGTTTTACTATGTGTCTATAATTAGCTGAATCGTTGCAGTAGGTCTGTGACACGGCACAAAGCCACCAAAATTAAATTAAATGTGGTCAAATGCTGTTGATGATTAATGCTAAGCTAATTAGCCTGATGAAAAGTGTTATTTCTTTTTCTCTGATTTAGCTGCTCTTTCATGTTATAATACAATATTAACATGTCGTCCATCCAGTAGTCCAACAGTTTTAGCTTTGGCTTAGCTAAAAGCCAATATCTCTCACCATTAGCTTGGTCTTGCTTTAGCAGTCTAATCTCCCTGGCGCTTCTGCGAGCTCAGAGTAGTTTTGTTTTATAAGGTGTAATCATAAATGAAAAGTATTTACGAGGAGAATAAGATCACATTTTTTTTTTGTTTTCCTCTTTTCTAGCTCACCAATAGAAAGCTAGCATGGAAGGCAAGTAGGATGGATATGCATCATGTGACACATGACTGCATTCCCACAGTTAGCGGGAACATGAACGAGCCGTGTTGGGTGCGTTTGTGGTAAACTTGTTTGTTGTCTCTGCTCGGCCCCTCCTAGTTTGAGGACAGTGAGGAGGAAGAGGAGGATGAAGGGGGGAAAATTGAGGCTGAGGTTTGTTGGTTCTGACCTTGTGCCTGTTGTTCCTTCCCCCTCAGTCTTGTTTTATCGTGGTGCCGTTCTCATCGTCATCCACGCTCCATGTCCCCCGGCCTCTCCTCTGCCTCGTTCCCCTCAAACAAACGTGTCTCTGAGCTTTATGTCCTTCCAGTCGTTGATGTGTCTTTTTCTCTCTTTTTCTTTTACAAAAGCCCGACCAGGAGAAGGTGTGTCCCAGTTACAAATTCAGAATACACTATTTCCACTTTACTAAGTGTGTGTTGTGTCTGCGGAGGATTTTTGTTGACACTGTTTTTATTTTATTTCTCGTCTGAAAACATTTCCACCACGTAAAGCTGGAGCCGCCGGTCGAGAAGGTAGGTCACATGATGGTTAATCTGCCACCATCGCTCCTCTTCATTAAAATGAACCAGATCCCAGATTGAATTAATCGTGTGTCACCTGTCTGTGCTGTCGTAGCCTCAGAGCGCATTTGAAGATGAGAAGGTGAGTGTAGGGGCACATGCACGTGCAGAACACCACCCGTTTTCCCTCCTGAGGCCTCCCTCGCTAGCACAGAGCTCAGAGCGATATAGCGGTGGAGAACCTGCTGCAGGTTCACTGGAGTGTCTTCTCCTCTTACAGTCACTTTATGGTTGTGAAGGATGATTTTCTGCCACAGAGGTTTAAAACACAAACTGTGAAGTGCCAGCGCTTTGTCACAACAACATGAGGGTTTGTCACGACTGCTGTTGCAGGAAACTTCACACAAACAACGATTACAGTTTTATGGTCACACAAAACATGATTTTTTTTCATGATTTAGACTTTATTGGAATTTAAATGTTACGAAAATTCACGCATCTGCATAAAAAAACCCAAACTAAAATAGATAAGAGCCAAAAATATCATTTAACAGGATTAATATGCAAATGTAGTGACAGAAAATCACCTGCCATTTAAATAACATTTAAGTTTTGGGTTTGTGGAATTGAAAATGCATGCAAACTTGAGCCCTTCCCAGTCTTACAACCTAATCTGGAGCTCGAATGTCAGAGGTAACGCACTCATTCTGCATCAGGGGGTAAAAGATCCTCAAGCAGTGAAGGACCCTCTTGCAGAAAGGTACCCCACCCTAATATTTGTGTAATTTCATATTTGGGGACAGTCCCATGACATATGAGACAAAGTACCCTTCCCTACCTACCTTCGGTGTGACATCATGATGTGTCCCTGACTATTAATCAACACCAATAATGCAGCATCATAGGGATGATGATGTTAAGCATCAGGTCTGTGCAGCATTGTTATTGCACCATGTGACCAAGTTCTTTATCAGTCACAATATGAGTCTGGACTGACACGGAACCCTCAGCGTGACTGCTCTCACGGACATACAACCATAATTCTAGTTTAAATCCTAAATTCTTGGTGTAACTCGGATTCTGTTTTTGCATTGATCTGAAACTTTGGGGAATTTTTTGCTGTCTTGAATGACCAGCAGGTGAAGCTGAACAACGTGCTGGACGAGCTCAGCAACACGTTTGGCAACAGGTACACGCACTCACACAGAGCGCTGTACATTTACGGTGAAATGCTGCTGACTGATCCTCTTTGGTGTCTCTGCAGCTTCCAGAGCCGTATCAGCGAGTGCATGCGACAGATGGCGTCTCTGCTGTACCAGATCAAAGGACCGCTCAACGCCAACACCAAGAACCAGGTGGAGGCCGACTCTGACAACATGCTGCGCCCGCTCATGGACTTCCTGGACGGAAAGTGAGTGGATGAACTCAAACTACCGTTCTTAGTTTGACCTCACAGAAACCCTTTGTTTTAAACCATAAATTTTCTATTTATTTGAAACCTGTTTGGGTTATTTCTTGTTTCACTGGTCCCATATGGAGCTGAAACTGGTCCAAACCAGCTTTTGTCAGGTGTTGGTGGAGAGAGCCAGCAGCATTAGGCCAGTTCACAGGAGTGCTGCTAGCTGTGTGCACAGCGTGGCTGTATTACTCTGAGCAGCTTCCACCAGCGGGACCTCAGATGGTGCAGATTATGCTGTCTAACATTAAGTCACAATTCTTGTTCTTCAGTGTGAAGCCACGTTTTGCTTCACTCCGTTAGGCCTGTTAAAGTTACTGCATCACACCATAAATACAAATCAGGACCTCGTATTGAATCCGTTTTGAGTTAAAAGCCCCCAGAAACCCTCCATTTCTTCACAAGGCTCTTATTGTGAGACTTTGGAACAAATGCACCTGAAATGTAACGACTGCCATCTGGTCTCACATGTTGATCAGCTGAAGTTTTATTTGTTAAACTTCAGAAGATGTAATGTCAAATTGAGTGGTTTGTGTGAGGGATGAAAACATGTGTCACACTTTTGGTGGGTTGTGACGTTCTCATTCAGGGGTTGCAGAGACTTTCTACTTGGACTGATTGAGTCACAGGGACACCTTGTGGTAAAAAGTCGGTACACAGGTCCGTTCAAGTCTGTAGCTGTGTCCCAATTCAGGGTTGAATCCGTCTAAAATGGCTGCGCTGAAGGAAGGCTAGACCAGAGTTGGTGAAATGAGGTTCTCTCCTGCAGGGGATTTCCTGGTTTTTCCAGTTGTTCCTG
>KV751375.1:2428675-2444006 GCA_001698575.1 Mola mola | reverse complement strand
TCCACATTGTGCAAAAAAAGAAAAAAAGAAATTTTGACCGCAGCAAATCTTGGGATATGACGGGCCGTGAAGGATACAGCCGTTGGGTCCTTCAAACGGAGGGAACGGATAGTTAAACTGTGGGCTGCATTTGAAGAAGACTTTGAAATGGGATGGCTCTCGACTCGGCGCTTTGACGTAACCGGTCTCCAAATTCAGTCTTCAAAAGGTGCAACGCCTGAATTAGGACAGAGATTATGGTTCAATATCAAAAAGGTTTATGCACAAATAACATGAAGTCCAGATGTCATTGGTCAATGATCCGATCTGCAGCTGAAAGAGTTTATTTTTTAAAGTGTCCATGTCATGACATTAAAGGCATTTTTAAAATTGATGCCTTTGATTTTTTTTTTTTTTTTTTTTTTTGTGATATTTGCAATGCTGTGTGTGTGTGTGTGTGTGTTGCAGGCTGACTCTGTTCGCCACCGTTTGTGAAAAGACGGTGTTGAAGCGTGTGCTGAAGGAGCTGTGGAGGATCGTCATGAGCAGCCTGGAGAAGACCATCGTCCTGCCGCAGGGCAATGATACCTTTGTAAGCTCCAAGTATCCTCAGTGCTACTCGAATTTGACTCTTAGGTGCAGGAATGAAACAATATTCTCCCTTTTTTTCTGTCAGGGAGCACAGATTCTGTCGGCTGCAAAGGAACTGGGCCACCTTTCCAAACTCAAGGTATCACGATAGCTTCCCCTGTTTGACACCATGTCTGAGGGTGTTTCTGTGACTGACCTCTCTGCTCGCCATCTGCAGGATCACATGGCGGGGGAAGCCAAAAGCCTGTCTCCCAGGCAGTGTGCTGTCATGGATGTGGCCCTGGACACGATCAAGGTCAATTGAAACTATTTTAGTTTCGGGGGGGGGGCCTGAAAGCAGCTTGTAGCCGTTGCGTTGAGAATGTAAAATCCTTCCATGTTCTTGTTTACATGAGTAGCTGCTGCTGTTGGTTCACTCACTGAACCTCCAGAGCACATAAATCTGCTTTGAAATATTTAATTTTGACCACGTTTTAGTCCAAGCCAGAGCATTTCTTCAATACGTTCACCTGCTGACTCCTTCACCTCTTTCTTCTGCAGCAATACTTCCACGCTGGTGGCAACGGGCTGAAGAAGGCGTTCCTGGAGAAGAGCGCCGAGCTGTCGTCGCTGCGCCACGCTCTGTCGCTCTACACGCAGACGACCGACACGCTCATCAAGACCTTCGTGACCACGCAGCGTGCTCAAGGTAGCTCTGACGGAGGGGGTGGGCATTTCCCGGGGTTGACCAGCAGAGGGCACTGCGTCCTTGTCACTGAATATGCCGTCTTTAACATGTCGTTTGTGACGCTGTTGTCTCTGTCTTTGTCTCCTGTGATGCCTCTGTGCCAGTGCACGACGGGAAGGGTGTTAGGCTAACTCCCAGTGAGAAAGTACAGCCCAGCAGGGGTACGTTTCACTCCTTTGTTTTGTGTCACTGATGTGGGGCCTCTGATGCCTGTGTTGCCATCTTCGTCGTTTTGATGTTGAACCGACGTGTCCTTCCGCCAGGTTCAGGCGTGGACAAGCCCATAGGCGAGGTGTCCATCCAGATCGAGCTGCACACTCAGCCTGGGAGCGGCGAGCGTAAAGTGACCATCAAAGGTCTGACGTCTGACAACACTGTGCAGAATTTATTCTCGTTTTAATCTGAGGGGTCTCATCCTCCTCCTCTGCGCGTCTGCTTTCAGTGGTGGGAGCCAACGATTTGAAGTGGCAGACGTCCGGCATGTTCCGACCCTTCGTGGAGGTCAGCGTGATCGGGCCTCACCTCAGCGATAAGAAGCGCAAGTTCCAGACCAAGTCGAAGAACAACAGCTGGTCTCCCAGGTTCAACGAGACCTTCCACTTGTAAGTGCCGCAGCGTCAGCAGCTCTGTGCTGGTTTCTGTTTACACGAGGAAACATGCCGACCGCCTCTCAGCTCGTACCTAATCTGGGGATTGTGAAAAGACGGAGTATACGCTAATTGACCAGCTTCAGCAGATCTTTTAATGACCACATTTTTGTTAACCAGTTAGCGTGTTTGTTTGATTATTTTGCCAATAGTTCCTCTTCCTTGAAACGTAACAACTTTTATGTGATATTTCAGGATTTTTATGCCTCCTTGCTGGCGACAGTTGGCGCCGGAGCCATAATATGTTCAGGTTGTCTGTGCATTCTTGTGAACACAATATCTCAAGATATCTTTGAGGGATTTTCTTCACAAATGTCCACTCTGACTCAAGGATGAACTGCCTAGATTTTGGAGGTCATAGTTCAAAGGTTAAGGTCACTGCAGCCTCATGTTTGCCAACGTGAAACAAACTCAGATCAAAGCCAACGACAGTAAACTTTGATCAGTAGACCTTTGGAGGCACAAACCTCCATTTGGACTGGAGGGTGAATTGGTTACATTTTGGAGGTCAAAGGTCACAGTGAGGTGGCAGTACAGTGGGATTTCTGACCACTGTAAAAGGGGAATTAGAAACAACAATCTGCTCTCTACCTGCCCAAACAAGCTCTGTTATAATATATATAAATCATTTTTCCTGTTTTGTGCTGTGTTTTGTACTTTTTTGATGGGTGACTTGGCTTCATGGCAAACAGCTCTGGTTGCCAGGCTACAGACCAGAACATCAGCTCTACTGTGTCGCCTAGTCATCATTTCTTCCCATAATCTGTTTCCATTGCACTTATTTACTCATTTACTCATTTACTTTTTACCTCAAGCATAAAAGGTTTTGGTCAATACTTAAGGATATTCTTACAATTTGTTTCGGTTCGTGCTTTTTATGCACAAAAAACACACAGAAAAGAGGCTTATGAAAACCCACCAAGTGACTGTTTGAAACGCTGCCTTGTCTCCCACAGCATTCTCGGTAACCAGGAGGGCTTCGAGTGCTACGAGGTACAGCTCTGCGTCAAAGACTACTGCTTCGGCCGCGCCGACAGGGTGGTGGGCCTGGCCGTGGTCCAGCTGAGGGACATCACGGGGAAGGGCAGCTGCGCCTGCTGGTGCCCGCTGGGCCAGCGAATCCACATGGACGACACGGGCCTCACCGCCATGCGGATCCTCTCCCAGCGCTCCAACGACGATGTGTCCAAGGAGTTTGTGAGGCTGAAGTCGGAGACGCGGTCGGCCGAGGAGGGCAGATGAGGACGGGGCGTGGAGAAGGATCTCATGTGACTCCTTCCTGGTGGCGTCTCGGCTGCTTTTCACCGACAGTCATATTTACCGAGCTGTTGTACAGCACACAGTCTTCTTGAACCCCCCAGTCGCAGCTGTCAGACCGTGTTTGATGCCTTAAACTGTGAACGTGTCTTTAGAAATCCTGCTGGGTGCTGATCGACGTGACTGAACGCCTGGCAGCTAGTTGTAGTTTGGTGTGTCAGTGGTGAAATACAGATAACGTGTCACCACGTGGACCTGTGTTCAGCTACAGGACCCTCACTGCAGGGTGCCTTGTCACGTCCGTTTCCACCCCCTCGCTGCGGCCATATTGGTCCCGCCGCTCCATCCTGTGTCACTGTGACGCCATTTTATTTATTCTCACATCTTTGTTTGTGTCTGTTGTTTACTGCCGTTTGTACAGAAGCTCGTGTCCTCGAGTAACGACGGACCTGATGGTCGATTGTCGAGAATGTTTCCTTCCAAACGTTTGTGTTTACATCCACCTCCCGGTTCTTTCCTCTTCTCAGTGGCCTTATTGTACCGTTTAAATCTGTTTTTTTACTTATTCTCGTGTTTCCTGCAGCTCTGTGGTGAGAATTCTTAGTCCAAAACGATGTCAAATAAGTGATGTTTACTTTGTTTTGATCATTTTTAACCTGGCAGCCTGTTCTCTTTTGTTTTCTGATCCTTTGTAATCGTCAGCTTCAGTGAGATGTGTGCCAGTCGATGTGTCCAAAACTGATGGGAGAAAATTAAACTGTTAATGGAGGACGGATGTTGCTCTGATGTCAGCACCTGTGTGTGCACGTTTTTTAACCGACCACAGATTCACAGTAATTGTTGGTTTATTCTGTATATACAGGATCCTTGTGCCAAGTGTTCACTTTGATTATTTTTCAGCCTTTCTAAATGTGACCCTTGCACCACTGAATCACTGCGATAGTCAACAGTACCTGTATTTCTCTGGTGTTTTCTTTATTATTGTCACACCTCTGAAATGTTGTAAACTTTCTGATGTATGAATTTTGTATAAAGATTTGAGAAGTATCCGTACACATGTCTACTCGTCTTGGTTTATCAGTTTAAAACCTCCAGTGTGAATGTGGGAGTGAGACTATTCGTTTGACGCCTCCAACGAACTCATAGTCTCTTCAACTCTTTGGAAGAGCACCAATTTAGCCACCATAGTTGCCTGACTGGGGAATTGCAGAGTCACATGACGCACAAGCTTACATTTTGAAACAGGAGGTGTAAGAAAGGTGGATCATTTTTGAATGCAATATTTAATATTAAGGGTTTTTTTTTTTTTTTAGTTTTTAAAATTAAGTGACCGTCTCAGAGTCAGTACAGCCGAACGGGTACATTTGTAGATTATGGGGGATATTATGGGGTTGTCAGGGTAAAACTGTTGGAGGCTTGATCCCCCTTTTTTTTTTTTTTCCCCACAATTAGATATCCATGAGATCTTGAGGTCATTAGATTTTTCGAATTTTCTTACATCAGAAGTGGCCACCAAGGGGCGTTTTTGACAAAATGTAATTTGTATTTTCAGCCGTATCTGAATAAACCTGAAAAAATACAGGAATCATTCATCTGTGGAGAAAACACACCACTACATACACCACCACACCACTGCACTAACCCTAACCCTAACCTGCAGCTGTTTTCTGTGTTTTTTATTTCCAAAAAACACAATTTGATTCAGGAAATACATCTTTCACTTATTTATTTATACCTGTAAATACACTGTACAGTATTACTCACAGTACTACTCCTTTTTATACCTTAAAGTATGTTTATGTGTGTTTGTGCACTTATATAAAAATACAGTAAAGGCTTTTATTACTCTTTGTAATATGCAATTTCTTTTTTTTTCAGTGTAATACACTCTGTACTTCTAGTCATTCTGTGTTATCAATTACAGGTAAAGGCTAAAGATATACAGGATATCAGTGTAAATAATCTTGATTTTTTTTTTTTTCTTCCTTTTGTCCTGACTTTGTCTTCTGTGGCTGTGAACGTATTTGATGATGAGTTAAGTCTTTTAAAAACACAATTAAATGACGTTGTGAAGTGAAACTAAAATCTCTTCGGTGTTGACATTAATCGGGTTTTTCACCTTTTCTGCTAACAGTGACAGCTTGTTAACTTCCTGCCCAAATCATCAAGTTTAATTTTTAACCAATGGAAAAGGCCAAGTGGTCCGAGGTGTAACCAATCAGCAGCGGGGGAGGGTATTAAAGCCCCGCCCAGGTAGCTCCACCTATTTCTGGTCTCTTAACGTGAACGTACCCGTCGGTGGAAAACCAGGTTTTACGCTCCCTCCTTTAGATTCCGGCTTGTTCTGGTTTCAAACTTTCTGGAAGGATGGTGAGTATGAAAATTTGTTATTTTATTTGCTTAAATGTTGATTGTTGAGCAAACTAAAGGACCAAAGTAAGTTTAGATGCGGCAGCAAAAGGGCGGCGCGTCACCTGCCGAAGCTCACGCTAATGTTGAGCTTCGATTTAAACAAAACGACGAGTTGTGACAACTCTAACTTCACTTTGGTATAAAGTTAGAATATCATTATATATTATTATAAAGTTTAATTGGATAGGGCACAACAAGAGTGCAATGGCCTCCTTAAAGAGTGGAATATTAGGTTTTTCAAACTGTTATTTAACTTTATTTTAAATTTTATTTTTTTTTCTGTTTATTTATTTTAATTACTTTGGAAACTAAAAGATTTGGCTTAACGTTCGCTGCTTTCAGCAGTTTGATTTCAGCATGCAGCAACCACTTGGATTATTCACCAGGGAATGCAGTTTTTCTTAATATTATTACGAAGTGAAGTGAAATGCAAACCTTTATACTGTTGAAAAGAGAAACTACAGGATAGTTGGACGTGAGCTGTTGCGCTGGATTCCAACGTGAAGACGGTGACCTCCTGCAGGAGAGAGCTCAGGCCTGACTGAAGTGGCCTGACTCTCATTGTTCAATCTCGGGCCTTTTAACAAAAATCTGGCCAGTTAATACTTCATCTTTAATATTGTATGTTTGTATTGACAGAGCTGTTTTATTCCACTCAGGACTTAAATTCTTCAACGATTTCATTGTTTAAGCACATTGTAGTGGTTCAGTGTCTTTGCCTCTGAAGGTGTTTAGAGGGTAGATGAGGCTCCAACTTATCATGTGACATAAGTCATGATGATGTCGTTTTGCTTTTCCTTAAATGTGCAGCACTACTTTATCACCTTAAACGTGATAAATAACCTTTTATCACCTTTTACTACCTTTTTAGAAGATTATTATTCCAGAGCTTTTAATAATTTAATATTTCTCCACAGCGTGAATGTATCTCCATCCACGTTGGTCAGGCTGGCGTCCAGATCGGCAATGCCTGCTGGGAACTCTACTGCCTGGAACACGGCATCCAGCCGGACGGACATATGCCCACTGGCAAGACGATCGGAGGAGGTGGAGATGATTCGTTCAACACCTTCTTCAGTGAGACTGGAGCTGGGAAGCACGTCCCCAGAGCCGTGTTTGTAGACCTGGAGCCCTCTGTGATAGGTAAATGACAGAAGACTAGACTGCCACTTGTACACGTATAAATACATTAGAACTTTTGTGCATTTCTCTCAGAATTGATTTTTTTTTTTTTCTTTTTTTATTCCTGGAATAGGAGCTTTAAGTTAATTTCTCTGACAAACAGTAACCATTTACATTCTGGAAGTTGTGTTGCTCATGTGGACAGTTTATTGTAAGCATTTTCCTGGGCGTGACGGTTGCACGCTGTTTCTGGATTTTCTTGCGTGTATCCACACTGAACCAGGGATTTTGATCGGGGTAAAATGCATATTGTTTGAGAGGGGATAGAAATGGAGGCGCACCAATTGCCCTTTGCCCAGAGAGGGTGTCTATTTTGTTTCAGAGACTGGATGTTGGCAGAAGGGTTGCCCTTCCTCTGCTAACGGGGCACAGAGTCTCTGCTGCGTAACGGCCTGGAGCTGTGGCCTGCTCGTGACCCCAGGAAGAAATCAAGCAAACGGAGGTCAAATGTCCTCTGTGGCCCAGTTTGACCAGTCGTATCAAAGTGGGCCCTTGCACACTGCACAGAACAAGAGGCGGCAGTAAATAGGAATGTGGGTAAAGCTGAAATGACATTATTATCTAGATGAGGTGTGCGCTGGGACCTACCGCCAGCTGTTCCACCCTGAGCAGCTGATCACCGGCAAAGAGGATGCTGCCAACAACTACGCCCGTGGACACTACACCGTCGGAAAAGAGCTCATCGACTTGGTGCTGGACAGGATCCGCAAACTGGTGGGCAGAGTTGTCAACTGGGCTCAGTATCAAATTCATTTCACTGCGACCTTAACCACAAAACATTCAGACATTATCTTGTATGTAATCACTTGGACTCTGTTCCTCCGCAGGGTGACCAGTGCACCGGCCTTCAGGGCTTCCTGGTGTTCCACAGCTTCGGCGGCGGCACCGGTTCTGGTTTCACTTCCCTGCTGATGGAGCGTCTGTCTGTCGATTACGGCAAGAAGTCCAAGTTGGAGTTCGCCGTGTACCCGGCTCCCCAGGTGTCCACTGCAGTGGTGGAGCCCTATAACTCCATCCTGACCACCCACACCACCCTGGAGCACTCCGACTGCGCCTTCATGGTGGATAACGAGGCCATCTACGACATCTGCCGCAGGAACCTCGACATCGAGCGTCCCACCTACACCAACCTGAACAGGCTGATCAGTCAGATCGTCTCCTCCATCACCGCTTCCCTTCGCTTTGATGGCGCCCTCAATGTGGATCTGACGGAGTTCCAGACCAACTTGGTGCCGTATCCCCGTATCCACTTGTCATCTCTGCTGAGAAGGCTTACCATGAGCAGCTCTCGGTGGCCGAGATCACCAACGCCTGCTTCCAGCCGGCCAATCGGATGGTGAAATGTGACCCTCGCCACGGTAAGTATATGGCCTGCTGCCTTCTGTACCGTGGCGATGTGGTGCCCAAAGATGTGAACGCTGCCATCGCCACAATCAAGACCAAGCGCACCATCCAGTTTGTGGACTGGTGCCCAACGGGTTTCAAGGTGGGCATCAGCTACCAGCCGCCCACCGTGGTTCCCGGTGGAGACCTGGCCAAGGTCCAGCGGGCCATGTGCATGTTGAGCAACACCACGGCCATCGCCGAGGCCTGGGCTCGCCTCAACCACAAGTTCAATCTGATGTACGCCAAACGTGCCTTCGTTCACTGGTATGTGGGGGAGGGTATGGAGGAGGGGGAGTTCTCCTAGGCCAGGGAGGACATGGTGGCTCTGGAGAAGGATTATGAGGAGGAGGAGGAGGAGGAGGAGGAAGGACAGGAGTATTAGATGGATGTGGTGGTCTGATTTTGTGTTCCACTGATAAATGAATCATTAAAAATAAAGTTCACTTACTGCTCTGTTTACTTGGCAAACGTCCTTGATGGGAACTGCTTATCTAACAATTCTTGCTTTTGTAAATTTCCTTTGGAAGAGACAGTTTCAGACACTGAAACTGTTTATTACTGGCCTCCACAAAAGGGCCACTTACTTCCAAATGTTTTTACTACTGACTAGTTTGTTCCTTGAATTTGTCTGCAGATGGGACGTGTCCACTGAATTCTCACGTGAGGACAGTTTTGGTGGAACCAACTGAACAAAACTGATGCGCAAACAACTTTACTACATCAGGTACAAGGCAGGAGCACCACTGGTGACCATGATTAACAGGTTCTGGTCCAGAAAAATACTCGGCAAGTGGCTCACAATTTGACTGTCTTCAGCAAATTCCGGTTCATAATTATCAAACGTTCCACAAAGGTGAAGTGCTCCCCCTTCAGGCCAAAGGATGAAATACTGATGGTTCCTCAGTAATGGCTGCGTTTGGTGTGGATGGTCCTGCGTCAGTCAGGTGTTGCTCTGTCAAGGCAGAAGGTTGCAGCATTGTTTATAAACAGGTCCTGGCATTGAATGAGCACTTGATTTGATGAAACATCTGTCAGATGAGTCAGTAAATGCAAATTGACATGTGTGTACTGTCAGTGTTTAATTAAAAAAAAAAAAAAAAAAGGAAAAGCTCAGCTTAGAAATAAACTTATCAGTGTCCTGAATTAATGTACTACACACCTCAGGAAAATTACCGTGACAAACTGATTTTTTGACATAAGCTCCTAGAAACTGAGGTTGTCTAAAATCAGTGTCCTGAATTAATGTACTACACACCTCAGGAAAATTACTGTGACAAACTGATTTTTGACATAAGCTCCTAGAAACTGAGGTTGTCTAAAACTGTTCCCTGTGTGAACCATCACTTCTAATCCATCCATCATTGAGGATAAAATAATTCCTTTATCGTCCCACAATGGGGAAATTTGCATTATTGCAGCAGCAGGACAATACAGAGCAGAACAAAGTGCACCCACATAAATAAAAATAAAGGGATAGAAATAAACAGTTAACATTAAATAGAAAATATTCCAAGTCAACTATTTACAGCATGCATGGACAGAGGGGATTAATTAGGTGAATAACCAGCCTGGTTAACAGTGCTGATTGTACGATGTATGAAATCTGAACACGTCATGCCTCCCTTTGTTAATTTACCCAATCCTAATCTATTACACGCTGTTGTTACAAGTTCTCCCTCATCTGTCCATATCTCCATTTACATACCCCTGCTCATTTCCTGTTCTCACCTCTTTTAAAGATTCAGTTTCCATGGCGTTGAAGTTACGCCATTTTACCACTAGAGGGTGCCAGAGAACGAGTAATCTCACAGGGCTTGTTTGGCGTCATCAGTCACCAGATCGGGACTGTACGGAACAGAAGCCGACTGAAACAAGCCAGAATCAGTGGATCATCGATCAGGAGTGTCTGCCCTCCATTTAACAGCTTTTTATCACAAAGCATTAATGGTGAGACATGTGGTTCATATCTGCTGCTGTAGCTGTGTGTATGCTGAGTTTTGGTCGTAGACACACGAACAGCTCACAGTCGGAATGACCGCTCTTTTGTGTGTGTCATAAAGCAGCAGACCAGTAGAGGTGAAAGTGTGTCAGGTGGGCTCCCCGGGGGGCGCTAGAGTCTTTGATGCGTACTAATTTACTTGGTATTTGACTAGTGTTTCGTGCAGTGATGACACATCCACGTTTTATTTGGGAAGGTGGTTCATGTCTCAAAACTAAATTAAAATTAGATAAAATATTAAAATAAAATAACTACAGTTTTTTAGACGAGGCCCTCTGAAGACTCTGACACTCTGAAGAGCAATTTTTTTTTTGCTTTTGTGTTTTTGTGTGTGTGTGTGTGTGTGTGTGTGTGTGTGTGTGTGTGTGTGTGTGTGTGTGTGTGGGTGGCTGGCTCTGATTGGCTGCAGCTTTTCACCTGCACTGCTGTTTTACTGCCTGTCTCATCATCCCGGTTCAAAGATCCAGACAGAGCAGGCGAGGGCCGGAGGGAATTCAGCCAAGGCAGGACCACCGTTCCTGTCTGTGTGTGAGGGGTGATACTAAAGGACACGGGAAGTGAGGTATGTAGCTGATTTTCCTTTGTTTTCTGAGACACAGTGGATGTATTTTTAAGGAAAAAGGTCACAGATCAGTCTGGTTTCTTGTGTACAGTTCTCACTTTTCAAAGTCCAAACTGACTCAAACAAGTCTGATTCAAAACAACTTGTTGAATTTCATAGTTGTGAGTAACAATGGAGAGAAATCAGGATAAACTGAGAGCAGAGGTGAGAGAAGATTTTACAAAGAAGATTTCTTGTTTTCATCCTTGACTGTACAAAAGGAAAAAATGACCCAGGTGGTTCTTTGCCTGTCGTGGATCAGGATCAGGAACTGTCTGGTCTCATTCCAATGTGGAAATCATCAGCTGATCTTGGATGCAGAAAATCTTATCAGCAAAACGTTTTCAGTTGTTTGCTTATCGTTAAATGTTCATTGTCATGTTGTAAAATTCATTACTCTGGATTGTCTGTCACACACATCTCTGTGGTTCAAGGGGTTCAGAGAGGCGTGGCTCTACGCCTCTATAGATAAAATGTCCATATCAAGCTTCAGATGTCTCAGATGCACATAGGTCTACTGTTCATTTCTCCATTTCTGAGTGTAAAAACAAAGCAGCCTTGGTCTGGTTTTAGTCATTTTACTGAGTTACTAAAATGTTCACATATTTTTATTTCTATTTACCAGTCAAAGCACAAAATATTTATGTTTGGGTAATATGTAATAATATGTTATGTCTGGGGCGGACTTTACGACGGAGTTTCAGGCCCATGTTGAAGATTGTGAGAATAAAGTTATAACTTGGCAAAAAAAGAAATTAAGGAGAAAAAAGTGGTAAATTTATGAGAAAAAGTCATAATGTTATAAGGAAAAAGGTTCAAAATTTCTGAGAAAAAAGTTTCAAGTTTACGTGAAAAAAAACTTTTACAATGTAAAAGTCATGATTTTCTAAGAATAAAGTTGTAACTTTATAACATTTTATGTGGAAATAATTTTCTCCAAGTCCAAAAGTCCAAGACTTTATTCTTGGAGCCTCTGAATGTTTTTTTTCCTCACTGTGGCCCTGATACTCCATCGTAGATTTTTGCTGTTTCATGGCTTTGTCAAAGCTCAGAAATCTTTTTTCATCATTACACTAATTTCAATCATGGACGGAAGCAGGAAAACCTCAAGTTTCCTCAGTTAATTATTGAATATCTGTCAGATTTGTACACAAACATGAGGGTCCATGTCTGTCCAGACAGGAAATGATGTGTGCTACATGCTCTCTCTAAAGGTGTCAAACATGGAGGAGCTGAGCTAAAACATGGGCTCGGTAAACTTCCGCCAGCTGTGTGGACAACAGGCGCAAGGAGGTGAGAAACTTGTCGAAACAAAAACAAACCAATTTCCACCCATCTGCTCGTAAGGAAGCCCCACCGATTCCCCCGAATTTGCCTCGTTCAACGAGCTCTCTCTGCTTTTTCCATCTCTGAAATACAGAAATAGACACGAAATACACATGAACGTACCAAAGTTTGCTTACATCAGGCAGTTACTGCTCACAGCTGTTTGTGTTGGCATTGTGCTAACATTACGGTCAACAAATAACAGACTTCATCCTAAAAAATGCCAACAACCAACATGGCTGCAAGAATGAGAAATCCTCAACAGTAAATGAGCTTATTTTACAGGATATCATAATACTCACCTACCGGACGAGCAGAGGTGGAACCAAGTCACGAGTAAATGTGAAGTCCAGTCAAGACAGTCGAGCCAAAAGTCCTGAAGGAGTCATAATACTCTGATTTTCAAATGCTCTTTTAACAGGTCAATATCCTAATTTTGCACAAATCATGACTTATATTTTTCTGTCCTCCACATAAGTTCATCTCTTGGTCATTTTGGCTCTTAATACTCAGCAACATGGATTGTGGGAAATGAAGAGCCACAATATTGATTTGAAAATTAGTCATTTGTAGTGCACTTCACAAATTCTACTAGTTTTTAATTTCTGTGCGTGACGTGAAGTCTGAGTAAAGTCAGAAATCAGTGGTGTTTAAGTCTTTCAGGATTATGTCAAATTGAGTTTGAAATCATGAAATGATTCGAGTCAGGCTTGAGTCTCAGTCACACCTCTGCAGGCTGGATTGTCATCGGTGGGAACTTCTCCGCTGCTCCTCAGCCGCTGCTAATAGTTTTAGCCACACAGCCGGCTGGCCTTGTGCAAGAGTGGAGTGGGCCAGCAGATTTCTGGGCCAAGTGAAATGATTGGACGGCTTTATTACAGCCACCGATCCTGGATTTGTTACTTGTGTGGCAGCAGTGAAGTAAATCTGGATGGCTTCGTCCCTTCATACAAAGATGAAGCCATCATTCGGCGTCAGAGTCTGCGCAGTAGAGAAACCGCAGTATCGAGTTCCCGCCAATCACGGTCAGCTGTCAGTCGTGACGTTTCAGCCCATTTTGTAGCATGAAATAACTAATTAAAGCAGAAGTGATCCGAGCTTTTGAACAAACGTCAGCATCTTTGGGAAAGACTCAAGACCCACATCATGCCAGGTGTAATGGGGAAGACGGCGCTTAGGTCTTATACTGCAGCCAGCCACCAGGGGGCGATTGACATGCTTTGACTTGACTGTTGGGATTTTTAGATTTTTCTTCAAACATAATAAAAAATGCGTAAAGATAACTTACCAGAACTTGTTCTACTTTAAGTAGTTCCGATTCTGTCTCCTACATTTCTTTCCTTTCTCACAGGGGGGGAGAGACTCTTGCGAGCCAACGACAGGCCTTTCAACCTGTTGCACCGCTACGCTGTAAGTACACAAACCAACACTGACATTATCGTTCACGGCGCCGCGGTCGTCATCGCGCTCAGCTGTCCATCTCTTTCTGCCTCAGAACAATGCCATCAAGACGGCCAAGTACAATATCTTCACCTTCTTCCCGCTCAACCTCTTTGAGCAGCTACAGAGGCTCGCCAACATCTACTTCCTCTTCCTCATGGTCCTTCAGGTCTGTAATTCTGGACCGGAACCAAGGTTGTTTTCCATCGACTTTAGTCATTAAACCCATATTGTTGTTGATTTTTTATCAAAACTCTCGTTGTGTTTATATTTTGTACCAGTGTGCTCTGCTGCTGCAGTATCAATATGAAGTCTACGGTCAAAAGCGTTGGGATGTTTCTGATATTCTCTTACAGTTCTGGAATTTGTGAGCAGAAATAGAGGAGGATTAGGGTCACTTGTCAAAAATTACTTTTTTCCCCTCACAATTCTGACGCATTTCTTTTCTCCAATTTTTTTTCTTTTTTCCTCAGAATTTGTTCACTTTTATATTCCTCTGTTTTTTTTCTTCTTAAGTTTTTGACCTTTTTTTCCTTTAGAACTCTGAATTTTCTTAGAATTACTGCTTATTTTCATAACCTCGACTTTTTTTTTTTCCACACAATGTTGACTACATTTTTTTTTTTTTTTTGCCACATTTTCCTGACTCGACTTTTTTCATAGGTGGCTCTTATCTTCTTCCAAATGATATGACCTAAAACAGTGATATTATTTCAATTTTGTGCCAAGCATCCTTGGAAGAAAATGGTATTTCTCACCTGCAGCAAAATGATCTTAACTTCCTTCAGCATCAAGAATATTTGATCTCTGTGTGATGCCTCATTTAATCCAACAGATGGAAAGTATTAAAGTGTTTTAAATGTGTGTGTGTTTCCTTCTTGCAGACAATCCCACAGGTCTCCTCTCTCCCCTGGTTCACCACAGCCGTCCCCGTGATTTTCATAATGTCCATAACAGCAGTCAAGGACGCCAGCGATGATATCGTAAGCTGAAGTTATTGCCTAAAGTTTGTGAAATAGCTACACAGTGATGGACATTCAGTGTGAAACGGAATTTAACCAGAAACAAACTGTCATTCGAGTAGAAAAGACACAAAAGTGATGCTCAGGTGAACAACCGCAGGGCGGACGTCCTCCTCGACGGACGGTGAGTCACTAAGATTGGATGACATCTTAGTAACGTTTTAAAGCTCTCAAATGTCCCATTTTGTGTGTGCTTTTGCGACCTGACTTTATGTTTTCTGGCAGACTAAGAAACGAGATGTGGATGAATGTTCAGGTCGGAGACGTCATCAAACTGGAGAACAACCAGTTTGTCCCGGTACGTACGGAGACCATTCACTGATTTATTCTCGTAAATGTGTGAAATTGAGACATTTTATTTCAGCGGTTCTTAAGGTCCATTTGTGATTATAGACACAGTTCTGAGGACCATCGGCCTAAATTAAAGAGAAAAATCCTCAATCCTAGAGTCCTAAAGCTCTGAGGGTTCTGAGGGAATGGTCATTAACTGGAGGCAGAACATGTTGGCCTGCTGATTTTAAAGTCACTAGAAATCTAAAATCAGGTGTTTTGATTTTGTGTTTTCTTTCTTTGAATTCTAACAGTACTGCTGCCTCTGAGGCCCAGATTAGCTGTTCTGTAAACTATGTGCTTCTGTTCTCAGGCCGACCTCCTGCTGCTGTCCAGCAGCAAGCCGCTCGGCCTGGTCTACCTGGAGACAGCCGAGTTGGACGGGTGAGTGTCTGCCTGCCTCTGACAGCTGGATAGTGCTTCACCCTCAGT
>KV751375.1:2400528-2428657 GCA_001698575.1 Mola mola | reverse complement strand
AAACCAATCTGAAGGTGAGGCAGGCACTGACTGTAACTGGAGAGATGGGAGGCAGCATCGACACACTGGCCGCCTTCACAGGTGAGACGCTGACAGGAAGTAGTGCTGCAGCTAATATTATTTTCATTATTGACAAAACCTCCAATATTATCGCAGTTGCTATCAAAAGTGCTCACCACAATCCACAATGCTCTTTATTTACTGTCATAAATAACAGCAACAAATTCTTCCATTCAAGAGTCTGGGATTAGTAATTGTTTGACAGTTTGACTTGAAAAATGACTGATATTTTTATCATTATACTTAAAAAAAAAAAAAAAAAGAGGCACTTAAATTGGCTATTTTTCTCTTGTCTTTAGTCTTTCAATGTCACTCATGTTTATATCGACATGACATTTCAGTGATAAACAATCTGGAATTTCTCTGGTGTTTGTTTTTATTCAGATTGTTCAGTTTGCTTTTAATCTTTTTGTTTGACAGCTGAATGATTTCAATTTATTGTTTTTAATTCAATTATAAACGCCAAAGCTTGTCTCTCTCAGGCGAGGTGCGCTGCGAGCCTCCCAACAACCGGCTGGACAAGTTCAGAGGGAACCTGGTGCTGGACGGGCAGACGTACGCGCTGGATAATGACAAAGTTCTGCTCAGAGGATGTACCCTGAGGAACACCGAGTGGTGCTTCGGCCTGGTCGTGTTCGGAGGTAAACACATAGATCAGTAAAACTCAGAGGTGAATTTAGGTTTTGGTTTTCTGGTTTCTGATTGGCTCGCTCGACCTCCCAGCACATTTCGTGTTAAAACTTTTTTAAATTTATTCAGGTCAATTGTTACATTTTGATGTTCAGCTGTCAGAGATTATTCTCTTCGTTTGATTGATTGTGTCCTCTTAAAGCCTCACTGGTTGCTTATTTTTTGCAGTATGTAAATGTCACATGAGGAGCCAGAACCACTGAGAAGGGTTATGGTGCTGGAGGCAGAACTGCAGTGTAGTGATATTTATTTGATACAGAAAACACCAGGCTGCAGACATGAGGTGGAGGCAGTCTGATAAAACAATTAATCCGTCAGGGGATGGACAAGAAATCTGAAATCCAGAAGAGAAGGCTTTCAAAATAAAACAGGAGTTTTATTTACAAGTAAATGACAAACTAGAAAATAATGCAGGAATTTAAAACCGTACAAGAAATAACAGAACCGCAACAGATAAATGACTTATATTAATCAAGTTATTTATTATTTTTTTTTTTTTTACTGGCTCTAATATACAATGCATCTTTTCATCAGTCATTTAAGAAAGTGAATATTTAATATATTGTAGATTTATTCCATATGCTTAAAAAATACTAAAATGTTTCAAGCATTTTATTAATTCAATTTTGATAATTGTGACCTACACAAACACACATTTCAAAATATTAGAATATTTCAGTCTACATGTAAATAATATAGAAATTATGAATTCAATTTGAATTCAATTACAAAAAAGGAACTTTTCCATGATATTCACCTGTTTGAGATGCACTATTATTCATACCTAGTGTTTTCCATCAATGTCTGAAACCTGTTTATCCTGCTTCTCAAGAAATGTGCAGATTACAGCCTGTAAAGCTTTGATTTGTGATTTCATCGTGCTGAGTTTTATGTAATAGGACGATACAGTTTAACACAGTTCCAATACGGAGATTTTATCTGTCGGTTAGTCGGTTTATCTGAACCTCTGCAGGTCCCGACACCAAGCTGATGCAGAACAGCGGAAAGTCGACCTTCAAACGGACGAGCATTGACCACCTGATGAACATCCTGGTTTTGTGTGTGAGTCCACAGTAAAATGATCAAAAATAGGTCATGAAGTTACACATTCAGTTACACACTCAGCACAGACTCGTATATGAATGAAAGTTGGGGGCATTAAGTCAAATTTGTAACACGTTTGATCAAACATTTATTTACTTCATACTCATTATTCTATTCTTGTTTGTTTCCAAATAAACTGAATCAAATAAAATTAGAACGTTCCAACTGAATTATGATTTCAGGATATTGGTCTTTACTGCTGACTCAGCATTTTTATGCCGCCCGCCCATCCATTCTTGTGAACATGATATCTCAAGAACCCTTTAAGGGATTTTCTTCAAACTTTGCACAAATGTCCAGTCTGACTCAAGGATGAGCTGATTAGATTTTAGAGGTCAAAGGTCACTGCAGCCCCATTTGGGTGAAATGGAAGGAAACTCGCATCAAAGCCACTGATGATTACCTTTTATCACTGTGACCCTGAAATTTTCTGAGTGCAACATCTCTAGAATGCACTGAGGGATTTGGTCAAATTTGAGGTCAAATTTGGCACAAACCTCCATTTGGACTGGAGAGTGAATGGGTTAAATTTTGGAGGTCAAAGGTCACATAAATGTCATTTATCCATCAGGTCTTTGGTTTCCAGGCAGTTTTGTGCACCTTTCTGACCATCTGCAATGCTTTCTGGGAGAAGGGGGAGGGCTCCATGTTCACAGCTTTCCTCCCTCGTGAACCAGACACTGACGTTCCTCTTGCAGCCTTATTCACCTTCTGGTCCTACGTCATTGTCCTCAACACCTTTGTGCCTCTCTCCCTCCACACCAGGTACGTTCCCTCTGAAGCAGGACGCACCGGAACTTATCTGGAGTTCAGAGTCTCACACTTTTCCTGTCTCTGTGTGCGTTTGTCGATTGTCAGTATGGAGGTCATCCGTCTGGGGAGCAGCTTCTTCATCGACTGGGACAGGAAGATGTATTACCCCAAGACTGACACTCCTGCTCAGGCGAGGACCACCACGCTCAACGAGGAGCTGGGCCAGATCAAGTACATCTTCAGCGACAAGACGGGCACCCTGACTCAGAACATCATGACCTTCAACAAGTGCTCCATCAGTGGGAAAGCTTATGGTGAGCAGCTGTTTGTGTAAAAACAGATTGAGAAGGTGGACGGGATGATGCTGACCTGTGGTTCTTTGTGATTCAGGGGAGGTGTTTGATCATTCTGGACAAAGGGTGGAGGTGACAGAGGTGAGAGGAGCACGCTGGCGCAGTATTGGATATTTATGGGGATACCCAGGTAGCTATATTGTTTCCCCTTCACGTCTCTTCCTCTGCAGAAGACACAGAGAGTGGACTTCTCCTGGAACAGTCTGGCAGATCCAAAGTTCGCCTTCTATGACCACAGTCTGGTGGAGACGGTGAAAGAGGGAATCCCGGAGGCTCAGGCCTTCTTCCGCCTCCTGGCTCTCTGTCACACTGTCATGCCCGAGGAGAAGAAAGAGGGTGAACATCCATTTGGGCTTTTTTAAACCCCGGTGCCTTCCAGATGGAGTAAACCATCTCTGTTCTCGTCATCTTTATGTCCTCACAGGGGAGCTCTTCTACCAGGCTCGGTCTCCAGATGAGGGCGCTCTGGTGACGGCAGCGCGAAACTTTGGCTTTGTGTTCCGCTCTCGTACACCCGAGACCATCACAGTGGTGGAGATGGGAAGTCAGGTTATCTACCAGCTTCTGGCTGTCCTCGATTTCAGCAACGTGCGCAAGAGAATGTCAGTCATAGGTGAGAAATAGTAGAGACACAATGTTTAAGATCAACTTTTGTTCTGTCACCAAAAAAATAATTCTAACAGTCAAGGTCTTGTACATAGAAAACCTTAGGAACCAATCCTGACGACTTGTGGCAATGGGGCCTATCTTTGTAGAAAGTAAACTTGAATTCTGATGCATCAACCTGTAAGCGACCTCGTGCAAGTAGCTCCTCCTCTTCTTCCTGGGCCCGTGTCTGTTTAAAACATGTATGGCTGAATTACTCCAATTTTAGAACTTGCCACTGTGCAGTGTATAGTGAACTAGCTAGCTCCAGCTGCAGTCATTGGGCAAAGTGGAGAGCAGAGGTGGGGCGGGGCAAAAGTAACATTTCCATAGAATCCTACAACCTAGATAAGGCAAAGGTGAAGAATTACATTGAAGACATTTTTAGGCTATTTTGAGGGAAAAAATTGAATCTTTAAAATTGTGAAACAGAAAACTGGTGCAACTGGTTGCTACATGCAAACCTTTTTGTTTTTCCACAGGTATGAGAGCCACCATCGAGACTCATTTCTATTTGATTAGTGTGCATTTGCATAATCCGACAACATACTACACAAGCTGACAATAGGTGGTGATAAGGTTTTACTTGGTCCATTGTAGGGCTCGGCAATATGGCCTATAAATAATATTGCAATATTTTTATGCTGTATCACAATAGACAATACATATTGTGATAATTCAAAATCTCACTTAATAAATATGCAATTTAACATTTTTATGCATAAGATGACCCCAGTGTGATGATTCCACGAGTCCCTGCAACATTTGTCTGCATTATTTACTAATTATTCATTAGAGGTTTCTGTTCATTTTTTTTTTTTTTTTTTTGCACACAAAAGAGAGGGAAAAATGTTTTAATTTATTATTAATATAACCTTTTCTTTCAAAGTAATTGCACACATAAGCTTTTAACAAATGGAAATAAATAATGGCATTATGTAAGCTCATATAGTAATTCAGATCAAAATCACTAACACATGGTAGTCAGAGTACTGCACGGGTCCAGTTTTGAACCCCCCCACAAACACACAGAAACACAAGCACAAAGCTCAGTGTCAGAACAGACTTGTCATCTGTAATTATCTCTGCCCGCACCTTCCCAGTCCTGTGACCCGACTGTGATTAAACACACTGGCTGTGAGAGGTGTGTACTTGTGTTGTCACAGTGGCTGCTGTGCCGCTGCAGTCTTTTAAGTGTTTCCTCTGAGACGATGTCAGTCTCGTGGCTCTCAAATGCTCACACTTTGTGACACTGTTTACAATCAGCAAGGCCACTGACGTTATTCTCACAGCCTGTTATCACACATAACCTCTCCAAATTGTCCCACTTGACCACAGGTTGCCGACCCGGTGCAGGACTCTTTGCTAACCACTGAAAACTTGCAGGGGTTCTACACTTTTTGCGCTCTCTCAGGATCTCCTCCTTCCATTCTTCCTGACACAAACATGTACTTGGGCCAGGAGAGCTTTCTGGATGGGCGTGGCAGCGAATTGTCTGCTGTGAGAGGCATCAAGAGAGAACAAGAGAAGCAAAGCAAAACTCCAAAGTGAAGTTGATGCTGACGGCTTGAAGCATTCACATCACAATTTGTACTCGACGGTCGTGATTTAGTCACTTTATCTCACATGAAACAGGCCACGAATAAGCCATACATCGTCCACCCCGAGTCCATTGTTAGGATAGCCCTGAACGAAATGCATAACACTGGTTCCAGAATAAGCATTTGCTCCAAAGTAGCCCTTGAACTGGTTTGGTTGGAAAAAGGCCCACAACAGGTCACATAACTATGGTAGTAAGCTAACATCGGACATTTTTCCGCACCTAGAAAGAGCAACATGTGTATTTGTCAGACTTGCTGACTGCGTCCTCACTCCTCAGTGCGGAGCCCTGAAGGCAGGCTGACGCTGTACTGCAAAGGGGCAGACACCATCATCTTCGAAAGGCTCCACCCATCCTGTAACAGACTGAAGGAAGTGACCACTGGACACCTCAACGTGAGTGATGCCTACTGCATCACTGTAACGTGTTTGCTGAAATAGAATGTACGTCCAGAAATTGTTTCTATCTGTCCAACACAAACAGGAGTATGCCAGCGATGGCCTCCGTACGCTAGCTCTGGCCTACAAGGACTTGGATGAGGCCTATATGGTCATGTGGAAACAGCGCCACCATGAGGCCAGCACAGCCATGGAGGGACAGGAGGAGAAACTTGATGAACTTTATGAAGAGATTGAGAAAGACCTGCTTGTTAGTCTGCCAGATTAATACTTTGACACACAAATAATTTGATTGACTCAACAACTGACTAATTAATGTGTGGTTGGTAGTTTCTGTACCTGCTGCATCAATTTCATTCTCAAACCGGCAATATAATATCTCTGTCTTGCATAATCTGGATGAAATTCTGTTTTGAAATTCCAAACACCAGTTTTAAAGCCACAATTTATGTAGTAAAAGAACAGCTGGACAAGAATGCAGTACAGGTACAGTAAATGTTTATCAGACAAATGAAAAGCAAATTAATACTGGACGTAAAATCTTTGGCTGCTGTTCTGGTCTGGCTGGATGTGATGGCAGTAAAAGGCATGTAAAAGTTGAGTGTCATCAACATGAAATCAGAAGTGCACTTTATGGTATTGGCAATATATAGAGAACAGAAATGGGCCAATAATGGAGTCTTGAGGGACACTGCAAAAAAAAACATTGTCAAAATTTAGCCTACAATATTGGACATAATGGAAAATGTTGTTCAAGAATTTGAGTTTGTTATTCATAGAGCTGTCCATTTTAATGACTTATATTGTCTCTGTTTGGGTTTTCAGCTTTTGGCAGCGACAGCTGTGGAGGACAAGCTGCAGGATGGTGTGCCACAGACCATAGAACAATTGGCTGAAGCTGACATAAAAATGTGGGTGTTGACTGGAGATAAACAGGGTCAGTGTCACATGCTGTGCCTTCAAATCACAAGATTAATGTATGTTCTTCTTTGTTTTCTCTGTTCACATCCCACCTGACTGTGAGAGTCAATGTCTGACCAATGAAATACATCACATTTACTGTTAATATTGTTTTAAAACAGAGACAGCAGAGAATATCGGCTATTCCTGCAACATGCTGAGAGAGGAGATGAAAGATATTTTCATTGTGGCAGCCAAAACTGCTGAAGGAGTCAGAGAGGAGCTCCAGTAAGTCGGTCAGAAGCAAATACATGAAAGACCTGGTATCTGACGATCAGAATTTATGGTGAATTTGGATCATTTAATACAGCTACAGAATGAGGAAGAAAGAAAGCTAGAGAATAACAAGACAATTACTCTCTCTGTTGCAAATTCCAGCTGCATTTAGTGAAATTTGATCATTTTTATCTTGTATGTAATTGCTTAGAAAACAAAATTGCCTGTGGTGAACATACTCTTTGACCTGTGCTTTACTTTTACTGCCACAGAGTGGATGATCAGGTTTATTATTAAGCTCAATAACAGGTCGTTGGCCTGTTAATACTTAATCTGCTATAACATCTTATTTGTTAACATTGTAAATTTTATTTTCCATAATTTAATAATTAACCTCACGATGTCGGCGTTTTTCTCAACTCAGGAACGCAAGACGGAAAATGTGTCCCGACGCTGCAGATGAGCCGTCTGTGATCACGTCCCGCTCAGGCCTGTGTTGGCTTCAGAAGACTCAGACCGTGCAGGACGAGAAGGTGGACGGAGAATATGGCCTCATTATAAACGGACACAGTCTGGTGAGAAGGGCGACCGTTCATCTCCGCACGTCTTTGATTTTAAACTGGACATGAATGAACAGTGGAGGGCAGCTTCATGTCTCTCTGGTTAAGGTCTCGGCGTTGTGTTGCGCTGGGCTCACAGCTGAGCGATCTGTCCTTCCTGTCGTCCTCAGGCCTTTGCGCTGGAGAAGAACCTGCAGCTGGAGCTGCTGAGGACGGCGTGCATGTGTCAAACGGTGATCTGCTGCAGGGTCACCCCTCTGCAGAAGGCTCAGGTGGTCCAGCTGGTCAAGAAGTACAAGCAGGCCGTCACTCTGGCCATCGGGGACGGGGCCAACGACGTCAGCATGATCAAGGGTCAGCCGCTCCCTCTCACACGCCACGATTAGCATTGCTGCAAGATCCTCCCCGCCACTCACCGTGTGTGTGTTCTGTCGCTCCTGCAGCTGCTCACATCGGCGTCGGCATCAGCGGTCAGGAGGGCATGCAGGCCGTCCTCTCCAGTGACTACTCCTTCGCACAGTTCCGCTACCTGCAGCGCCTCCTGCTGGTGCACGGACGCTGGTCTTACCTGCGCATGTGCAAGTTCCTGCGATACTTCTTCTACAAGAACTTCACCTTAAGCTTCGTGCATTTCTGGTACAGCTTCTTCTGCGGCTTCTCTGCTCAGGTGAGCATACGTTGAAGTCAAGATTTCCTGTGATGTGAACAAACACGAGGACACGCGAGTAAGTCTAGGTGCCAGGAAACGCCAAACTGATCCGCTTTCTTGGATGTTCATGAGCATCCGTTGTCCTTTTCTTTCTGGTGTGTCCCGCGTTGTCACTAAAGTTTTTCCTCGTCAGTGTTTCTTTCAGCCGTATCAACATGTTGAATCGGTGTTGGTTCAGACAGTGAAAGATCATTCAAACTGACTGTTCATCTTAGCAAATGAGTACACGTGCGTTGAAACGGAAGTGACAAAAATTCAAAGCCCCTTGAACCTGTCGCTGTTCAGTCCACAGTAACACCCACTCCTCCTAAATTTGGAAAATTCTACCTCTTTTCTTCTTCCATGACCTACAGGCCAAGTTCTGACAACACCAGCACCTTTTTCATCTTCTCATTAGTAATAAGCAAACACTTTCTTGTTTACTATTTTTTATCTACGCAGATACATCCTGTGGTTTATTAACTGCTGTATACAGACTACTGCCCCCTTCTGGTGTAGAGTGTTATTCCCCTATAAAAATCTTGGTATCAGTCTGGAGCAAAAACTCCTGCTGACCATATGCTTCAATTGTTGGAAATGCAGTGAATAAATATATATATACTATGTACCGTGTGAATATATCCCAATGCTCGATATAATATGAAGATAAAATGATAAATAAATATCAAACGTAATAAAGACAGTAAAGTTTTAGTATGAAACAAAATTAGATTAAAACTCGTTGGTAAATGCATTGCTGCATCCTCCAAAACCAAACCATATTTATTAATGAATCTTAACATGGCTGATAGTGTTGCTGCTATTACTTTTAAAAATGTTATATTTAACATTTCAAGTAGGAATACACTGATATTAATGAAACGGTTAAATGTTTCACTACTGGTAGCACTCAGTAGCCATTATGGGCAAATAACGTGACTCACTGATACCAGCGGCTGATTATAATGTGTTGTGTCAGGAATTTTGCACTGGTTCCATCTGCTGTCCAACACCTGCAGCGTTAAAGTCCCCCTCTAACCTGAGGAAGAAATCCTGATGACCTGTGGGCGGGTGGCGCTTAATGTAGAGGTTCAGTACAATTGAGAGGATTTTATATTTTATTTCTACAGAAGCCAAATTGTTACTTTGAATATTTGGTATCAGTATCGGCCCAGAATTTCCGCATCAGTGCGTCCCTAATTTCAAGTAAGAAAAACAGATTTTGTCTGAACAAACGTTATCATTTCAGAAAACATTGTATCCTGACAGACATCAAATTCATATAAACAAATGTATTCAAACATATAGACATACTGCATGTAAACAGTATTAAGATTTATATTGTATAATACTATTACAGTAGAATTCAAATAAAAATGAACACGATATGATCATTGATGTTAATCCTCAAATTTTTTCCAATTTGCAGTGACAACGGTTTGACCAAATGTTCGGGGGCAGGAGTGAATACATAAATATACATAAATACAAGAATGTTGTTGATATCTGTTGTACTACACACAGATCGTCTATGACAACTGGTTCATCACCTTGTACAACACGGTGTACACGTTACTTCCTGTCCTCGGTTTGGGCCTCTTTGACCAGGTAACTTCGGAATACGATTCGTCGCTGTGAGATGACGCGGACACTGATTCACCGTCTGCCTTTGTCGTCTCTGCAGGACGTGAACGACCTCTGGAGCTTGATGTTCCCTCGGCTCTATACTCCTGGACAGCTCAATGCTTACTTAAACAAGAAAGTCTTTCTGGGCTGTTTGCTGCACAGCTGCTTCAGCTCCCTCGTCCTCTTCTTGGTCCCGTGGGCCGCCATGCGCAATGCCATCCGGGACGATGGCAAAGACATCGCCGACCATCAGTCCTTCGCTTTCCTGGCGCAGACGTGCGTGCTGGTGGTGGTCAGCATACAGGTGAGTTCACCAAAGGTCACATGGCCTGCCAAAACTCTGTCAGAATATCTCAGATTGGGTATTTTTGTTAAAATGTCTTCATTAAACTGCTGCACATGATGTCCCAGGTGTGTCTGGAAACCCACTACTGGACGGCCATGAACCAGTTCTTCGTGTTGGCCAGTGTGCTTGCTTACTTCAGCTTCTCGCTCACCCTGTACAGCAACGAGATGTTCCTCGTCTTCACCTCCAACTTCCCCTTCATCGGTGAGCCAGCATGACCCAGACTGCATTTGGGGGGCGGGGGTTATAACAGGCCAACAGGTAGCAGTGGAGTTTGTTGGGGCCTGAGGTAAAAATTCCCAGGGGGCTTCTCAACCAATGTTCGTCACCACCGGAAAAAAACAGAAAGCAATTTTGCTTTTGTTTTTCAATTTAAAAATTCTAATTAGTATTATTTTAAAAATTTAAGAACATTAAAACGTTTTAGATTTAAAATATAAATATGTTGAATAAGAACCGGCACAATAAGCTTAGTGCATCTCAAAGTTTGAATATCATAATTTTTAATAGTTTATGTGCATAATAAAGTGAATGATAAATAATAGTCATGATAATGATAATTTTAGACCCATTTCATGTAAACAAATGTATCAAGCATTTTACTATCATTAATTCTGATAATTATGGCCTATAGGTAAACGGAAGTGTGTCATCACCAGGTTCTTGAGCCATGACAAGAAAGGGAGTTACATGGTTTTTACCAAAATAATGCACAACTTTATTAAGTAATCATCAAAATAGCAAAACATACTAGTTATGGGGTGTGTTTGTCAGCGAATATCAGTGTGTGAATGTAGAATGTAAAAGAAGGATGTTGTATGGTGCGAAAACAAAGATGAGAAACTGGCAGCAGCCAAAGCAAAAAACATGGCGTGAATGAGAGGGAGTGCAGTGATTGGCCAGGCGCTCCCAGATGCATTACCAAGCTCCACCCACAAGGTACCTGGAAAAACGGACAAAGACAAGGCAGGATCTTCATCATACCTCACACACACACCACAACAGGCCCTGCTAGAGCTGAGACCGTCACAAATGTTAACAGCCTTGAAATATTTCACTTTGTCAAATGAGGTGTGGGAAAATAATCTGTTTGTGTTATTATTGAGAGTTTTTTTTTTTTTAATGGGAAAGTTTAAAAAAAGCTCTCCCCACAATCACAATTTCTGTATACATTTTTCTGCAGACAGCGACACCATGCTGTCATTTCCGTTTCTGTAAAAACACAGCCGACATGTGATGTGCCTTGTTTTTGGAAAAATGACTCGATGTAGTTTTTTAGAAGTGTATGATGTAACATCGCAAAGATCAATATTATGGAATTGTAACACAGATTGAATCTGGACCCAAATGTTGCCATACAGTCGAACCATAACAAAAGCATAACAGGCCTAATAAATACAGAATATATGAATGTTTGAACCAAATAAAGAACTTTTTCAGGATATTTCTCTACTGCGATGAACTAGTAAATAAAGTTGAAATGTAAATTTTACTCCACTGAAAAAGAGCAGAACGTAACATAAAGGACAAAAAACTTAAATAACTTCAGTATGTATCTTAAACTAAACAGTTTTCTTAGAAAACTTCCTAATAAGGAACCACTCACCACTGTTTTCCTCTTCTTCACTGGCAAACAGAAAATCGTTTATGTGACACTCAGCAGCGTGACAGGAGCGAGTGGCGTCAGACGGGGCCCCAGCACGGAGGTTTCCAACTGTACATTTTGAGCCACTGCTGTTTTTTGGCCCTCGGGGTCCCGCGGCAGTTGTTTGTAGTGCTGTTGACATGGAGCGCCCCTCCAAAAAAGCAACTAATAAATAGCTTTTTACTGTTTTGTTATTATTGAATCTTAAAGTTACACTTCACCCTTAAATCAAAGATCGTGACCCACTGAATCTCCAATCTTTTAGCTGTGTGCAGAATCACATTTTCCCTGTGTGACTCTGACTGCTGCTTTTGGGCGTTCAGGTACGGCCCGAAACGCTCTGAAGCAGCCGAGCGTGTGGCTGACCATCTTCCTGACCTCCCTCCTCTGTGTCCTTCCTGTGGTGGCTCTCCGCTTCGCTCTCGTCCTGCTTCGGCCGACCGTCAGCGACAAGGTGAGAAAACATTTATCCGATCGTTTTATGGTGAGGTCATTCAGACCAGGTTTCCGCCCAGGTTTCAATGAGGCCGTCTGATTTGAGGTCCGTTGCTCCCAAACGGGAGAAATAAAAGATGTCCCCTTATGAAGAAGGCCACATTAAAGTGTCCCTCGCCCCCAGGTGAGTCATAAGATGCGGACGGAGGAACTGCCAGCTCCTCTTCCTCACTACTGCCCCCCCGCCGGGAGCGCCAGCAGCCGTCGCTCCAGCTAGGCCTTCTCTCACTCACTGGGCTGATGGCCAAGAACACGAACAGCTCTGAGGACAGTGGAATCTGATACCAGAACTCTGCAGAAACTTTTCCAAAAAATAAGCTGAATTTCTTACGTTTGTGCTGCTGTATATGTCTATATTTCATCTGAATGTGTGTTGAACATTTTGTATGAATACATAGCTGTGATTCATTTCATTGGTTCTTTTCTGCTTGTACAAACTTGTTTGTGTAGCAGACTGTAATTCTGTAAACGCTTCTGATACACAAAATATGTTTGCTTTTGTAATTTTTGCGTGACTTAAAATTAGAAATTAAGAACCCTTCATTGTAACGATTAAAAGTTGTATTGTGAAGAGTGACAAACTTTAATGTTTGTAATTTTTGTGTTTTTATCTCAAACTGTAAATAAAATGACATCATATAGCAGGAAATAAATAGAAAAATATACTTAATAACAAATAATTTCATCTTAAATATTAGATTAGAGAAGTTGTTTTCCTGTTAGAAAGTATTTGTACTTTTTGTTACTATCATTACATTTTGATACTACATTTACATTTATGAGCTTCTTAAAGGTCCATTTTTTTGGTCCATCAATGCCAAAAAACAAATAACCACGATATCTGATCCATGATACGATATTTATCACGATACTTTGAAAAAGAAAAATATGACTTCAACATTGTCATTTGATTTTAGTCTGGCATGTACAGTCAGTTTACCATTTGTAAACATATTGTTTTCAGTTGAAGTACTCCTGATTTCCTCTCGTAATGAGGAAAAAGTAGCGGGCCATGACCAACACATGATCAAAAATCTGCACTGAGCTCTTTGTCAATGAAAGATTCCACTAATTACAACTGTGAGAAAACAACATCCAGTAGCAGTCCTTCATTTAGTGACAAGTAAAATATTATTTACATCTGTTCCAGCGTGTCACATGACCAGTTTATGTACTGGCAAGTTTAGTGTTCTCTGTTTGTTTGTTGTTCAGCACGATTGCGGCAGTTGAGCTGCAGTGAAAATACGCTGCCACATGTTCAAGACGCCAGGAATAAACTGTGCGTGAAACCACCCACTTCATCCCGACATCCATGCTCTGCGCGTTGTCCGTGGCAGCGTGTTTACTGACCTCCGAAATCTGTTATTGTTCAGCACAGAAAATGGCCTTAAGTCTTAAGCTATATATTCAGCCACAGCTCCAAATTTTCAGTGTATTTCCTATGGTGTAGCCCATCGTCATCCAGCATTATCTGCAAGTTGTTTTGTTTTTGTCCATTTCTTTCTTGGCAGTTTGCAGTTTACTTTTTTGGGCTATATAATGCAATATGATACAGTTATGTCCCTGAGTAATCCCCTTGTTGGACATATAAAAGACATAGAAAGGACTTGAAAGACATAATTTCATTCTGTGTTTGTCCCAGTCCTGCCTGTCCTCAGATGCCAGATTTTTTTTTATTTTTCAGACAACTTAATGTATTGATGGCTATTTGTACATTAAGCATATTTTAACAATAAGATAAAAATGTACCAGATGAAAATTACCAAATTTTAGTCATTTTCTTAAGATGGACTTCAACTCTTAAAGTGACTATGTGAGTTAACATGTTCTTATGAGGAGTATTTACTGAAAAATGCTGAAATGTGTTTTTCTATCCATAGAATGTATAGATTTATGTATGATTATCTTTGTAACAATCATTTTAAACACTTGTGTACAATTTTAATGTCTCTAATACACTCTTCAAATATATATTTATTGAATCATTTGCCGAAAAAGCACCTTTATATGAATTTTGCCCCCCCCGAGTTTGTGTCACCCATACCTGAATGGCCAGTGCACAGCAAGCCCATGGCCCCTGATTGGCGGCAGCCTCTCACCTGCGCTGCTGTTTTACGGCCCCCGTCTCAGCGTCCAGGTCCAAAGATCGCTGCACTGTTTGCTCAACCGTGAGCTGTTAGGCGTCGGGGATCCCAGCGCTCCCTGTCCAACCCGAAACCTGCACCACTTCACCTGCAGCTTCATCCGCTGAATCCCCCAGTGAGGGCCGGGGTCCACTTTCTGGCCCCTCTGTTCCTGGAGCTAAACAAGACCAGAGCTTTTTTGTCTGAGGTATGTGGCCGTTTCCTCTTTTTCAGTGAAAGTGTGTTTTTGAGGAAAGAGTTCAGCTCACATTCGAGCTCTTTGAAACACGACAACATGACTAATCAAAGTCCAAACACTTATGATCCATGATGACTCTCTTTGTGAGCAAGTAGGACAGGAACCAGGAACCTGGATAGTCAGCTGAGGTTCTCTTATAGAACACCAATCGCAATCTTCGTGATCACATTTTTTTCATTGTTCTGGACTTCCTGTTACATTTTTAAAATACATGATGTATTTTCTTCTTCTTGTGAGCAAGTCGAGTTTTCTCGGTTATCTCAGTCGTGGACTATCTGCCGCAGATCTCCCTCTCTCTGGTACAAAGGGTTGAGGAGGGAGTGGCTCTGTGTCTTTACGGCTCGGCCACACTGATAACATCTCCAGCATGTCAGCTTCCCTTCGGTGCTTATAGAAACTATCAAAGTATCAGCAATTTCCACATGTCTGTTTCTGACCACATGAGATCACAAGGTCTTTTTATCCCTCTGATGCACACTTGTCTCTGGCTGACCGTCCACATTTCCTACTGTCAGTCACCGAAACGCGGGCGTTTAACTACACATGCGTTTCTCCTCAGGTGTGAAATATGGAGGAGCTGAACTAAACATGGGGGCAGTATCGTCATACTTTGGCCGGCTGTGTGGAAAACAAGCCCAGGCAGGTGAGATGGGACGTTTCCAACATTAAATAAAGCTCAGAGCTGGGGTTGATAACCTTGGTGTAATAAACAGCCCAGTGAGGACTCATTTCCTGTTTCGGTGTCAAAATGAATTGGTTCCAAAGCCACGCCTCCTCAACTGATACTAAAAGGGCTTTCTCAGACAAATAAGTCAGGAAGAACTTAGCAAACCGCCGTTGTGTGACCTTATAGCCAGCTTATTAAACTAAAAACAAGCAACAAACTAAAGCACAAACATTAACTTCGTTTGTTTTGACCAGGACAAACAGAATTCATGTGTCCGAGCTGAGAAGTCGTCCTGCTTGGTTGGTTTATATTCATGAAACATCAGGGACACTTTGAATTCTCAGCAATCGAGGTCGCTCTGCATGGACGACAGTTTACATTAATACTATACTCCATTTTACATGTGATCGGAAATTGATAATTAATACTTGAATTAGTAAAACGTTTCTTGCCATTAACCAAAGTTTGACGTTTTTTTCCCGTTTTTTGGCGCTAATGTTGGGTTGCAGAAACTTGTCCTTCAGCGTTGGTTGCGCAGTCGCCATAGAATCCAACTGTGTCACTCAAAATCATGATAAATAAACAACCACGTTTTTGTTATTTCTCACACTAGCTTGATATCATTGAGTTTTAGCTGCTGTGTCTCCGGTATCCTTGTATGCGAGCTAATTTAGCCAAATGTCCTCCCAGCCTTTGGAAGAGTCTATATGACTGGACTTTTTTATACAAGCATTATTTTTATTGATATACTGATTTATTAATGAATCGATTGAACCTTCCAGCCCTTGCTTTAAGTGACTCGATGAGTTTTTGCTGTGTTCGGAGCCGTCCGGACACTTATAGGGATGTGACGATGAACTGCCAGCCAGTTGAAAATCTGTAACATTTCATGACCCACCATCTGAGAAGCTAAATGACTCACAGTTCACATTTTAAACAGCAGATGGCACCGACACCACCTGCTGTGAGTTTACTGCTGGTCTTCTCACATTCGCCTCCAGTCAAATCAATGAGAGAAGTGCGTCAGAAAGGAAGCGGATTGGACGCGGCAGTCGGACCAGGAAGCTGTCAACGTGTCAAAACAATGGGGCGGAGCTACAGAGCAAAAACAGGGAGGGAGGGGGAGAGGAGATGCTTCCATACGAGTCTCATGCTTGATTCCAAGCAGTTCTGAGCCCCAATTTTGAGACAGGAAGAGGTTTCTATTTTCTCATTTACAAATAAAGGAAATGTACAGAAGAGGACGAGGGCCAGAAAAAAGACAGGACGAAAAAAAGTCCTTGTTCCCTCATATTTTTTTCTCATGCTTGAAAATGTACACTCCTCTTGAAATGTACATTTTCACAGATTAGTTTTTAACCTCCCTTCCTCAAAAGTGAAAAGGGATTCTTTAATTTCACTAAGAAAAGATCTGAGAATTGTTTTCCTTTTTCTCTGAGAATTAATTTTTGTCATATAGAATCAGTTTTAAATCTCGTTTTGGTAAATAAAAGTCGTGCCTCATCATGAGTTGAGCGAAATGTTCGCTTGTACGTGTTGTACCTGACGTGGAGACGTCCTTTTGTGTTTCAGAGGAGGAGAGACACCTGCGAGCCAATGACAGGCCTTTCAACCAGTCGTACCGCTACGCCGTAAGTGCACGAACGAAAGCGAGCAGGCGCGAACTGCTGTTTGCTTCACAAAAAGTCTCATTTGTCGTCTCTCTCTGCCTCAGAACAATGCCATCAAGACGTCCAAGTACAACATCTTCACTTTCCTCCCGCTCAACCTCTTCGAGCAGCTACAGAGGCTCGCAAACTCCTACTTCCTCTTCCTCATGGTCCTTCAGGTAGACTTCCCTCTATCTGTCGCTGCCGTGGATGTCCCGCATATTTAGGCATCCTTCAATCCAACACATGTTCCGACAGGTAATCCCACAAGTGTCCTCGCTTTCCTGGTTCACCACGGCCGTCCCGCTGGTTCTCGTGCTGTCCATTACGGCAGTCAAGGACGCCTCCGATGACATCGTAAGATGAGATTATCACGATCTGAAGCAGCTTGATAGCCGGATGGAATCAAAATGACAACAGAAAACCAGGAGTTCAAACCTGATTTAATGTGGAATTTGTGTCTTTTTTTTTTTTGTCCGTACAGAAAAGACACACAAATGACAGACAGGTGAATAACCGCACGGTGAACGTCCTCGTCGACGGACAGTGAGTCACTAAGCTTTCACATTTGTAAAAAAAAAAAAATACGCACAGATTTAAAAAACAAAAGCAATTTGTAAATATGACTCAAACATTGACCAGGATGTGAAGAAAAGAGGGACGTCTTTAATCTGGGAAGTCATCTTTAGGCCGACTAGCTAACTGCCGCCAACTGAGCTAACAATCTTTATTTGTGGAGCTACTTCCAAATTTTGGCTTTTGTTCAGAAGTTGCACCGTTCAGATTCCACAGTTTGTTTTTGGTTTGTATTTTCTGGCAGACTGAGAAATGAGAAGTGGATGAACGTTCAGGTCGGAGACATCGTCAAACTGGACAATAATCAGTTTGTCACGGTAAATAAAGATTAAAATGTCAATTGTGTCATCCTGATGCCTTGTTTCCGCAGGTTTATCTCATCGCCCTTCTGATCTCTGTTTTCAGGCCGACCTCCTGTTGCTCTCCAGCAGCGAGCCGCTCAATCTGGTCTACGTGGAAACAGCAGAATTAGACGGGTGAGTGTTCAGTTCTGTCCAAAACAAGGCCTGAAAGCCCCTTACAGGCTCACGGAGTGCGCTCTAATTCCACCGGGGGTTCTGACGGCTGGTGTCTCCCGCAGTGAAACCAATCTGAAGGTGAAACAGGCGCTGACTGTAACTGGGAACCTTGGCGACAACATCGACCACCTCACTGGCTTCAAAGGTGAGACACTGAGAGAAAAGTAGTCCGTCGCTCCCGGAAAAACAGCTGCTGGGACATTTTCCCAATCCCATCCTAATATATGTCATCCGAGTTTGAAGTATTTCATGAATTACCAGCCTGGCATAATGTGGTACAGCAAATAAGTTCATGGTACTAATGTACACTAATATGTATTAGTGTAAAATATTAGGAATCAGTCGGTTGATCAGTCAGCTGACAGAGAGGAAGTTATTTGACATCATTTTGTACAAGAACTGAATTTTGTTTTATTTAATTCTGAACCTCTAACATGATGTAGACTGTGACAGAAGTTCCCCATGTGCGATGTTTGGACCAGCCTCTGCTCACCATCGCTGGTCGTCCCCCGTCGAACACAGGAGTTTTAGTCTGTAAAGGTCCTCAGCAGCATCGGTTTCCGCGATTGCTGCTGACACCACTCTGTCTCTGTCAGGCGAGGTGCGCTGCGAGCCTCCCAACAACCGCCTGGACAAGTTCAAAGGGAACCTGGTGCTGGACGGGCAGACGTACGCGCTGGATAATGACAAAGTTCTGCTCAGAGGATGTACCCTGAGGAACACCGAGTGGTGCTTCGGTCTCGTCGTCTTCGGAGGTACGTTTGGGGTTCACCGCTCAGCTTTGCGGGGGCCCCAGAGAGGGCGCCACGCAACATGAGAGGAACAATCAATAAAAAAGAAGTAATAAACAAGTAAATGTCATCAATTTAAAATGTATTTGGACCGTGTGGACTTCACGGTTTTCCGTAATCTGTTGAATGTTTTTTGCTTTATTGATTTTAGGATATTTGGCTGGAAATCTGGTTTCTTGTACCATATGATTCATAATTCAAACCTTGCTGACTTAATGCCTAAGACACTGTCTGCACGTGCTCCCTGTGTCCCCGGCCCGAACCTCTGCAGGTCCCGACACCAAGCTGATGCAGAACAGCGGGAAGACGAGATTCAAGCGGACCCGCGTCGACCAGCTCATGAACATCCTGGTGTTGTGTGTGAGTTTGAGACACAAACACAAAGGTTTAAAGACACAAAAAACAAAAACAGAAGCAAATAACATGCCCTGTTTTCATGAATTATTAAGGTCTAAGATCTTTAAATCAGACTTCTGTAAGGGAACTGTGTTTATTACGAAGACAGAACTGCACAGGCTTCGCCTCTTTTTGGAGGCTCACCGAGGACCTGCCTGTTTGTTATAAAATCTCGTAAAGTTACGACTTTTTTTTCTCGTAAACTTATCACTTTTTCTGCTTCTTGTGAATTTATGACTTTATTCTCAAAATGTAAAAAAAAACCTATTTTATTTTCAATCTGGCCATAAAACTTTGTCATAGTTGCTGCAACAGTTGCAAAAGTTAATAAAATAAAATAAAATAAAAAAAGTGCATTTCCTGGTGAAAATGCGGTGAGAATTCGTAAATCTAAAATAGAAAACATTCAAAGCATTTTTCAAAATGCAGAAAAGTATTTTTTTGCAAGGCTGCATAATTAAAATGGCTAAACTGTGACCATCCTGATACGTTGTCCATCAGATACACTTAATTTACGTGGATGAAGTCAAAAAAATTGGCCACAACTGCAGGTGAAAAGAAAACTGGCACATTTTGCTCTTTTCTCTGGGCTTAAACACATTAAACACAATGAAAGAATGGGCACAATTTATCTTATGATTTCATGTAAGACTCATGTACTTTCACATACATTTTTACATTATAAAACACAGTCCCAGTATAAACTCAGAAAAGGACAGTGTAAAACTGTGCTATATATTAAAATAAACAATTTCAAAAAGTTTAATTCAAGTTTAATAGTTTTGTGACCACTTTAAAGTTAGAACCACGTCTGTAGCTGAAGATGCAATAGCACATTAAAATGGATTTGAAGATTTCTCCATTTACGTCCATTGAGAAGATGTGTTAACGCAAACACCATAAAGTTTTATAGTTCCGCTTGAGATTTGTGAACGTGAACCAAACCGGCCGAAAATGAAAGAATGTATCACGCTCACATCCAGTGCGCACCGAGGAAGCAAAATGTTCCGAACTGTGAACACAACCTGGACGCTTAAGGTGCTGAACTAAACAAAACACTCTGGGTGTAAGAGGTAAGTCTGCTAACCGTAACTCCCTTTACCTAAAATTCTTTGGTACATCGACAAAAGGGGCGATTCGGGCCCAGCACTCTTCTTCAAACGTAAAATACAGAATAAAGAGGGCCATTTTTGGACAAGAAGAACACTGGTCTCAAAACGTCACTTTTGTGGATGTACCATTAAATTTCACATAAATACGGTGCGCAGACGCATCTCTGTGGTCCAAAATGTGTTAAAAGCTTAATCCCAAAGAAAAACAAAAGCAAACGTGTCCTTAAAGAGCTGAATTAGTTTAGTAGTTGGATAGTTTCTGAATGAGGAAGTAAAAAATGTGTTACAGAAAAGGTTCTTGGTTTTTCCAATTGATTGATTTCAATGTTTAGGAATATCAATATGTTTCATGTCGTTTATCTGACAGATCTTTGGTTTCCTGGCGACTTTGTGCGCTGTGTTGACCATCGGCAATGCGATTTGGGAAGTAAAGGAGGGCTCCGTGTTCACAGCCTTCCTCCCCCGGGAACCAGGGACCGACCTTCCTCTTTCAGTCTTCCTCACTTTCTGGTCCTACGTCATTGTCCTCAACACCTTCGTGCCCATTTCACTCTACGTCAGGTACGTTTCTTCTGGCACGGAAAGCAGGTTGTTGGAGGTTCAGAGTGTCTCAAACGTTGCCCTGCGTGTGTTGATGTCAGCGTGGAGATCATCCGTCTGGGGAACAGCTTCTTCATCGACTGGGACAGGAAGATGTATTACCCCAAGACTGACACTCCTGCTCAGGCGAGGACCACCACGCTCAACGAAGAGCTGGGCCAGATCAAGTACATCTTCAGCGACAAGACGGGCACCCTGACTCAGAACATCATGACCTTCAACAAGTGCTCCATCAGTGGGAAAGCTTATGGTGAGCAGCTGTTTGTGTAAAAACAGATTGAGAATGGTGGACGGGATGATGCTGACCTGTGGTTCTCTGTGATTCAGGGGAGGTGTTTGATCATTCTGGACAAAGGGTGGAGGTGACAGAGGTGAGAGGAGCACGCTGGTGCAATATTGGATATTTATGGGGATTTCCAGGTAGCTATATTGTTTCCCCTCACGTCTCTTCTTCTGCAGAAGACACAGAGGGTGGACTTCTCCTGGAACAGTCTGGCTGATCCAAAGTTCGCCTTCTATGACCACAGTCTGGTGGAGACGGTGAAAGAGGGAATCCCGGAGGCTCAGGCCTTCTTCCGCCTCCTGGCTCTCTGTCACACTGTCATGCCCGAGGAGAAGAAAGAGGGTGAGCGTCTGCCCAGTCCTGAATAATGCAGATTCATGTTTGTGTGTCAGGCATTTGCCAGCACATTCCACGTCTCAAGATGCTAACTGCTTGACAAGACTCTGAATTCTTTGTAGCACAAGAGAAAAGTGACTAATCATGATTCTAGTAAAAGAAGGGGTTGAATGAAAATGTTATAAAAATCAAACTTAGCTGTCACACCATGCTTACTCTGTGATTCCAATAGGTGCCTATTGTGGCTAACTTTTTGGGGGTAAATAGAGGATAAATAGTCACACATTTCATGCTTGGTTTCTAAAAATCCTTGATTCTGATATAAAATTCTTAGGAAATCCGACCCTGTCCTTTTCGTACCGCCTCAAGCATGGGACATGTCCTTGACCCCGGTCCAATGATGAACACCTTTGTTTGTTTCAAGATAAGATGCTGACTAATGCTAGCTTTGTTTGCTTAGTTAGATAACATTAACGTTAGCAAATTAAATGCTGTCCATAGCAATAGTCACCGGGGGACAGGGCTTAGTGAAAGCTTAATTTTGCTTCGGCACAGTACGAAGCGACCGGCCCAAGTGTGAGTGGACCCTATGTTATGAGCGTTTTTAGCTTGAGTGTCTCCGACCACAAAGGAAATAAAAGCAGATTAAAAGCAATCGCACCATGTTGTACACTGTACTCAGACTTGGTGATACCTGATAATGAGGTAACTTTCCGTACCTTCCAATGGCGGTAGTAACCCTCTCCATTCTCATTATGTCCTCACAGGGGAGCTCTTCTACCAGGCTCAGTCTCCAGACGAGGGTGCTCTGGTGACCGCAGCACGAAACTTTGGTTTCGTGTTCCGTTCCCGTACGCCGGAGACCATCACAGTGGTGGAGATGGGAAATCATGTCGTCTACGAGCTTCTGGCCGTTCTCGATTTCGATAATGTGCGGAAGAGAATGTCAGTCATAGGTGAGAGAGAGAATGACTCACAGTGTCCGTTCGGAGAGGTTCATGAAAGTCTTTTTTCTGCTAGCACTGGAGTTTGTTTTGGTGTCGGTAGGATGACCAGGTATCCTGTCTTGTGCCCCACATGTGGCTTCAGTCAATTCATTGCAGGATAGATGGTTTTCAAAAATCTCTTTTATCCCATGACTACGGGGATGTCACAAGCTGTGTGAGTCTAGGCAGGATGTGGTGAAAACCACCAAAGAGAAGGAAAGGCTGCTTCAACACAGGCAAACTCAGGGTCTTTTGTGCAACTCTGAGAATCTTCGACATAGAAACTGTCCTCTGGCAACGTTCAACATTCTGGCAATGACGTGGATTCCTTCAAATTCAACCAGTTGAATGTCATGGATGTAGACACAGCTGCGTCTGTTGACCAGGGTGGGGCTGGGATACCCGCTGCTTTCTTCCTACACTTACTCTCTACCTTGCTTTGACCACTGCAAGTGACAAATGCTGCCTCGAATTGGAATTATCCTAGCAAGTTTACTTATATTTTAAAGTTTACATGTCAAACCTTATGAATGTGTCCTTCCGCCATGACCTCAGTGCGGAGCCCTGAAGGAAGGTTGACGCTTTACTGCAAAGGAGCAGACACCATCATCTACGAAAGGCTCCACCCATCCTGTAACAAACTGAAGGAAGTGACCACCAGACACCTCAACGTGAGTGATGCGGTGGGACTGTAACGTGTTTGCTGAAATAAAATGTGCGCTCTGAAAATGTGTCTATCTGTCCAACACAAACAGGAGTACGCCGGCGATGGCCTCCGTACGCTGGCGCTGGCCTACAAGGACTTGGATGAAGCGTATATGGACATTTGGAAACAGCGCCACCATGAGGCCAGCACAGCCATGGAGGGACGAGAAGAGAGACTCGATGAACTTTATGAAGAGATTGAGAAAGACCTGCTGGTTAGTCCACCTGGTCAAAGCATTGACACACAGCTAGTTTGACTAAATCAACGGCTGACTGGTTAAAGAACGCCTCTGTTGAAAATCACGTCTTTGACCTTGTTAACGTGTCCAGGGGATGTTTTTTATGTATTCTGACACACACGATGACTAAAATAAGCATCAGCATCATGGCCGAGGATTTTCACTTTCAGTCCACCCATGACAGTCTCCGAAAAAACCTGAGTAACAAATCCTGACAACTTGCAAACAACGGTTAGGACGAATTTGCACAAGCAGCTCCTTCTCTTCTTCCTGTACTGGAGCTCTGTTAAAAAAAACCCAAACTTTTATGGTTCTGAATTTTAGTAACTCACTTCTCAAAATGTTCGAATCAACAAGTCATTAGATTTTTGCTCAAATTTTCTGTGGTTAAGTTTTGCTGCAAGCTGACATTGACTCAACGTCAGAACATTTCTTACAATATTCTGACACATCTCATTTTGTTCCTGCGAACAATGAATACATGTCACCATAGTTGCATTCAAAGATCTATGTTGAGCTTGTCAATATCTTCGTTATGGTAGCAAAAGGTCGTTTCTCCTCAGTTTTCGGTAAGGTCGGACACAGGTGAGATGATATGTTGATGGCAGTTCTGTGCGTTTCAGCTGCTGGGAGCGACGGCTGTGGAGGACAAGCTGCAGGACGGCGTGCCGCAGACCATAGAACAACTGGCCAAAGCTGACATCAAAATTTGGGTGTTGACTGGGGATAAACAGGGTCGGTGTCACATCCTGCACATCTAAATCACACATTTCAAGATGGCAGAAGTAGTGCAGTGACTCAATGTGTCAGTAATGGAACTCAGCCTCAGTGACCGACAGATAAGCTGGATCGCAGTCGTTGTAAATATTGTTGTTTTCACAGAGACGGCGGAGAATATCGGCTACTCCTGCAACATGCTGAGAGAGGAGATGAAAGACATCTTCATCGTGGCAGCCAACACAGCTGAAGGAGTCAGAGAAGAGCTCCAGTTAGTCAAAGCTGCTGTTGACTGTTTCCACTTTTTTTTTTAGTTACTCTTTGTATTTGTACCAATTAAACTGCATATTATCTGCTATGTTTTTAACAGTAAAATGTTAAAGTAAAGTAAGATTCTAATAGCTAAACTCAGCTTGATACCAAACATCTAACAGTCTGATGTCTTAGATGTTTCTCCATTACAGACGGTTCATTTTAATGGGTTTTAATAACATTTCTCATCTTAGGAACGCAAGACGGAAAATGTGTCCCGACGCTGCAGATGAGCCGTCTGTGGTCACGTCCCGCTCAGGCCTGTGTTGGCTTCAGAAGACTCAGACCGTGCAGGACGAGAAGGTGGACGGAGAATATGGCCTCATTATAAACGGACACAGTCTGGTGAGAAGGGCGACCGTTCATCTCCGCACGTCTTTGATTTTAAACTGGACATGAATGAACAGTGGAGGGCAGCTTCATGTCTCTCTGGTTAAGGTCTCGGCGTTGTGTTGCGCTGGGCTCACAGCTGAGCGATCCGTCCTTCCTGTCGTCCTCAGGCCTTCGCGCTGGAGAAGAACCTGCAGCTGGAGCTGCTGAGGACGGCGTGCATGTGTCAGACGGTGATCTGCTGCAGGGTCACCCCTCTGCAGAAGGCTCAGGTGGTCCAGCTGGTCAAGAAGTACAAGCAGGCCGTCACTCTGGCCATCGGGGACGGGGCCAACGACGTCAGCATGATCAAGGGTCAGCCGCTCCCTCTCACACGCCACGATTAGCATTGCTGCAAGATCCTCCCCGCCACTCACCGTGTGTGTGTTCTGTCGCTCCTGCAGCTGCTCACATCGGCGTCGGCATCAGCGGTCAGGAGGGCATGCAGGCCGTCCTCTCCAGTGACTACTCCTTTGCACAGTTCCGCTACCTGCAGCGCCTCCTGCTGGTGCACGGACGCTGGTCTTACCTGCGCATGTGCAAGTTCCTGCGATACTTCTTCTACAAGAACTTCACCTTCAGCTTCGTGCATTTCTGGTACGGCTTCTTCTGCGGCTTCTCTGCTCAGGTGAGCACCGCACAAATCAAACTACTTTTACATAACGAGTTTTTACCTCCACCAAGGAGGCGGTTTGTTTATGTGTTTACTTCTTTGTTAGTTTATTCGTTAACAGCATTAATCAAACTGTTACAGACAGGTTTCGATGAAATTTTCATCAAACAGCAGGTTAGATTTTGGTGGCCAACGGTTAAAGGTGACTGAAAGGTCAAACACATTTTCAGGACATAACTTCAGATCAAACTGAGGGTTAGAGAGGTCCAACTGGTGTTGTTTGGGACTGGCTACATGACTATCTAGGTCAAAGGTCAAGGTCACTGACAGGTCAAACACATTCTTTGGACATCTTCATTATGTACTTTGTGGGAAAAAAAAAATCGAAATGTTTAGAATAGTGTTGAAATACAATTCAGTCAGACTGCCTTGGCCACGCCCCTTCAGTGTCAAACAACCTGATCTGTTGCCCTATTGTGTCATGTGAGGCTACATATGGCCTGCTGTAACCATGGATACACTACATATAAAAGTTTGACTTTTAATTCTCAAAATTATCTCTTCAAAAATTTTTCTTGACATTTCTTCATTTCTTTCGAAGGAAAAATAAAAACTCTGTCCTCTAATAATAATGAAATATGAGCTCACAGAAAACAGTTTCTCACTTTGAAAGGTCAAAGGTCAAGGACACCACAGAAAAGTGGGGTATGTTTTAGGGAATTTAGCTGCGTTGGTGGAGGTTCTCACTCTCTAAGTGCCTTCTAGTTCATTATGATCTCTTCAAGAATGAGCTTTAGTTCATTTATGCAACACTGAAAACCACAATATCATAGTGATTCTTAATCATATAATCAAATAAATAACAAAAACTGAATATACAGATATAATTAAGATTGAGTCAAAGCTATGATCTATATACTGACGGGTTTTCAGTTCTTTATACATGAATACAGATAACTGCCCTATCATTCTGCTCTCGCTAACGTGATTTCTGCTTCGTTAGCTTAGCAGATTGATAACCGGCTCTCAGTAAAAAGCTGCAGCTGAAGTTGCATGGGCAGATTTTCGTCCCATTCAGTCTGTATAAGGTGACCGAATGAGAAATGAGGCGTTTTAACCACTTCCTGACTACATCAACACAACTGGGACAAAGTAAACACAAAAGAATCCCTGCAGATGAAACATGATAACTAGACTACATGTAATGTTATTTACGCTGTTGTCCTTGTTGTACTTGTACACAGACTGTGTATGATGAGTGGTTTATCACCGTGTACAACCTGGTTTACACCGCCCTCCCCATCCTCGGCCTCAGCCTCTTCGACCAGGTAACACACAGCTATCATTCGGAGCCAGCTCAGAAAATCAAAATCACGCGTTTTGTTCTGTTGCGCAGGACGTGAACGACCGCTGGAGCTTCCAGTACCCTCAGCTTTACGTTCCGGGACAGCTCAACATGTACTTCAGCAAGAAAGCCTTCCTCCGCTGCATGCTGCACAGCTGCTACAGCTCCCTCGTCCTCTTCTTCGTCCCGTGGGCCACCATGCACGACACGGTGCGCGACGACGGCAAAGACATCGCCGACTACCAGTCCTTCGCCCTGCTGGCGCAGACGTGTCTGCTGGCCGTGGTCAGCGCGCAGGTGAGGTCAGCAGATGCGGCCCGACTCGCTCAAGCTGCAGCTTCTCTGTCAAGCTGATGATCGGTTGGATAAAAACTAAAACATACAATTTTCAAGGTTTGCCTGGACACATATTACTGGACGGCAGCGAACCAGTTCTTCATCTGGGGCAGCCTGGCCGCTTACTTCGCTGTGTCGTTCACCATGTACAGCAACGGAATGTTTCTCATCTTCACCTCCATCTTCCCCTTTATCGGTGAGCTCGTTCATCCTCCGCACACCCACGCAACCCCACGCCATCAGGCCGCCGGTTCGTGGACCTCCTTTTAACGCCTGTCTCTGCTGTTTTTGGCATCCAGGTACCGCCAGGAACTCTCTGAACCAGCCCAACGTGTGGCTGACCGTCCTCCTGACCTCCCTCCTCTGTGTCCTGCCTGTGGTGGCCATGCGCTTCTTTCTCATCCTGCTTCGGCCGACCATCAACGACAAGGTGAGAGACGTGTAGCTCAACGCACGTCGAAAACCTCCAGCAAGACCCAGTGATCTGTCTTCTGTCGGGGACGCCTGCCGAAATGTCTTCAAGACCCAACACCGGCTAACGCGCTAATGTGGCCTCCTCGACATTCACCTTTACTCGCCTCTACTTCATCCAGCTTCTGCAAATATCTCATTATTAAATTAAGTTAAATTCGAAAAATTGCATCATTACGTTTCGCATTTTCTGCTAAATCAAAACTAGACCAAAAAAAATTTGTGATATCGTGAGTTTAATAAAATCGTATGTTGTGTCCTTGACCTTTGACCTTTCAGGGACAGTTACAATCAACGTTTAGCGGAGCTACGACCTTTGCTGTAGTTACCCGCTATCCCAATTCATCCCAACGTGATGTCCCGCCTTCTGTCCCGTTTCAGGAGGCAGTTCGTCACGACCCTTCAGACTTTAAACTGTGTATTTATGCCATATGAGGCCACGTTATTAAGAAGTCATTAAATTCCATTCCAGGTGAGACACAAGATGCAGAAGGAGACGCTGCCGGCTCCCGCCCCTCGCCGCCCACCTGTCCGGCGTGTCAGCACCCGTCGCTCCAGTTACGCCTTCTCACACTCCCAGGGCTACG
>KV751375.1:2388553-2400459 GCA_001698575.1 Mola mola | reverse complement strand
ACCGAGACTCGGACTGTCCGGTGGCTCAGAATCTTCCTCAGCACTTCCGCACCATCAGCGAGGAGCCCGAGAGCCCGCGCAGCGTGTAGCCGGAGGGGGAGGCTGATTGGCTGTGAACACGCTGGACTTTAGTTTACACACACACACTCTGCATCTTCACGTCTGCAGAGGGTTTTTAATGTTTCAAGAGTCGGGAGTTTTGTTAATGAAATAGAGAAAAGATTCATTGTCTTGTCCTGTCGTTGGGTTTTATTGTTTGAGGTTCGTTTGTCCTGAAATGTGGCTCGTGAAAATACATTTTCACTCATTTTGATTCAGCTTTATTATCATCACACTTTCATTCCAAAACAGAAACGGTTAGAATTTAATACAAGATCACAAACTACAGCAAAATGAACTTTTAAACTTTTTAAATTTTGCCAAAGATTTCCCAGTTTCCTGTCAGTCAAAACTCAGGGTGTCATCACGGCCACAGATGAAATGATGATTTTGGTCTTGGTTGAGAACTATTTTCACTCAGTTGTTTACATGATTATTGTTTATTTTTTGTTGTTGTCCTACTCTGTGTGAATAACCGGTTTGTTCCTTTGTGCTGAGCCGTTCGACAGCTAGGGGGCAGCGACATCCGGCACTTCTTTTGTGTTTGATTTGAATAGGTGAGAGCTGCGGTTACCATTCGTTCATTTTTTTAAACAGCAGTTTCAACCCCGACGAATCACAGATGACTTCCCCTTATTTCAGAACACACGTAAACAAATACAACACGGTTGAAGGAGAAGTCTAAATACATCACTTTTTCACCACAAACTGTACTCCAAATGTTATTTTAGTGTCTGTCAGAATAAAAACTCCATACGAGTACAATTTTGAAAGAAAAGATGTGTTTAGTGAAGTTTTAGACTGTCAAAGTTCAGGAAGTAGAACATTGAGCATTAAAAAAATCAACGATGTGAGCAGTTTAACGTCCAACCTTCTAATGCAAAAAGCACTGATGAGAGAAGTGAGTCACAGTAATTTAAAACGGTACAAATACAAATATTTGTGTTAGTCGTGGTTTTAACACTCAGAAAATGATTTCATTCGAGAGAGAGAGAGAGAGAGAGCTGCTTTGTCACTCGACCATCATCATAACTAATCTAATCTGATCCAAACTAAAATAATCGAGTCCAATTGAAAAAATAAATAACAATTATAATAATCTCCTTGGTGTATCTGATCTGTTCCAAGTTTCAAGGTTCCTGTTCCACTACAGGATTCTGTCGCTATAACGATTTTGGAGAGAAAAAAAAAAAAAGGAATTTAAAGTAAAAGCATGAGATTATTGTAAACTTCCTTAAAGAAGACAAACTCAAACCTCTCCGTGTTTCATCTGCATTACTCTGTCTCTCCCACGCAAGCACACACGCCTGCTGAGAGTGACATCAGCGGTGGAGGGAGGTCCCACAACCTGTAACGCCTCTGTTACAGACATATTTCAGAAGGTTGATGTGGAACTGTGAGTCACATGATGAACACCAAACACATCCAGTGCAAAGGTTAAAGGGATGACACGCAGGATTAACCCCCGCTCAGTCAGCAGGCCCCCCTGAAGGTCAACGACTGCTCCCACAGCATGCTGGGAGTTATAAATAACCAGGCCAAACCACAGTCATGGACTCACTGGGAAACAGGCTCAAACCCTGAATCTCACGTTTTCCATAACCTGCTTTTCTCTGGTGAAATGACTCAAACGAGTCAGTTAAATTCTTTTTCCCTTCTGATAGACGCTGACAACGGTTCCAGGAGGAAAAATCGCTTCGATTGAACAGAAAAAAGGCAACAAAACAATCACGAGACGTGTCACAAACACGACTCACTGACATCATCACACGCAGTCGGTGAAGAAGTTTGATGTGGGCGGTCTGACCTGGGCAGGGGGGAGGAGCCTCCAGCGTACAGCTGTCACTCACAGCCGTGCATGAACTTCGACCTCTGAGGACCGTGTTTAATAGCTGTCTGTCTCTGAGCAGAACTCTGAGGTTTTGCTTTGACCAGCAGGAAAAAAGTATGAAAAATATTAAAACTACACAAAAACATTTTAAAATATAATTAAAAGATTTGATCAAAATGTTTACGCTGCAGCCTTTCTGGCCACTTGGTGACAGCAGAAACTAGTTGTTGACCCAAACTTTGACATATTTTTTACTAAATAATTGTTGTTGATCTGTAATCGCTGTGTTTTTGGTCTCCACCACCTCACGAGGAAAATGTGGCTCTTTAGTCTCAAGCTGTGTGTCTCACCTTTAGCCGTTCAGTTACTTTTTACAGCCTGAAAATGTGACGCAGAACAAGAGATCGGTGACAGGGGAGCTGTGGGTTTTACACTACAGTCGACGCTTTCACGTGAATGCCGGAGGTGCGATGTCACGACTCAAGACTGCTCACAGCTGAGTTACACTTTCACGCCTCTGCTTCCACCAATATGACACGATAAATGTTGTCAGTGATGAATTAATCCTTGAACCAATGAGGAACTTCATTATTAGTCAAGGAGTGACTCCTAACCCATTTTATAGACTACTAATCAACTTAATATAATGATTAACTAATGAACTAATGATTAATCATTATGACTTAATCAAAAAACATATGTAATGCAGAACTAATAGGAACTAATGTAGTAAATGATTATCAGAGACTAACTCATACTCATATTAATTCACCAGTTGTGATTTTGATTGTTTGGACAATCCGATATTTTCTCAGTCTGCTGCGATACAACTCGGATTCGATCCGATTGCAGGGCCTGCTATCAATATCAGATGATATTATGCACCTAATTAACATAATCGAACCTTTAAAAAGTCATTTTGGTACAAAGAGACAATTTTATGACAAATATGGAAGAATGTTTTACATTCTACAGAACAAAACATTAACCACAGATTCATTTATTGAATTATAGATAAACTGTTTAACTTTCAATCACTTTGATTCGATTGTTGGACAGCTAATCAATATATCGATGTAGATCAATGAATGATTACACCCCTATATTTTGAGTAACTAATGCGTATTTAATGACTACTAATTAATGAGTTGTATCGAGGAGATTCTGATTAGTTAATAATTATTAGTAGCTAATTAAACATGAATTAGTTGTCAATGATTAGCAAATGTAGCTCCTGATTAACTCTGAACTGATCAGCAAACAGCACAAAACTATTAACAAGTTGTTGCTTATCAATGACGTCATCATTGGCCGATCATGTGACAGAAGGTTTGGAGCGTTAAGAGTACGGCCGCGTTCGTTCGCCTGTGACAGACTTTCAGTGTCAGCGGTGTCAGTTGTGTCTAACTAAAGGGCTGCCTTCACCCTCAGAAAGTGCACAAACGCACGCACACATACAGCGAGGGGGCGCGGCGGGTGTTCAGCCAGCGTGACCTCAGGTGAACTCACAAACCGGTAAACGCCGGCTGAACCCTGATCACGTGACCCACAGCTGACCCCGTCTGAAGATGAGGCCGGGAGGTGGGTCGAGGGTTCCATAGCCGGCGTCAGGCCCGATCACGGCCGAGCCTGTGAATTTATTGTCCCGTTTCCTTCCGAACGAACTCTGAACATCTCGTTTGGCTCGATTATTTTCGAACTGGACTGGATTCAACCATTAACCGACCAAAAGCCTCACGCCAACCCCGACCTCGCTGCAGATTAAACATTCTTCCTACGTGCCAGCGTGCCAGCGTCCCGGCCGGAAGACGGAACAGCCAGCTGGAGCCAGAACGAGGTCACAGTCTGGACTCAGACCTTCAAAGAGCCGCCAGACTGAAACCGTCTGAGCTGCTGTTGTTGATGAGTCACAGAAATCAATTCTTCATGGTGGACCTTCCAAACTGAATAACCTCCCAGTTCTCTTCTTTTTTAATCATTATCATTATTTAGCACCAACACGCAAAGATGATTGACTTTTATAAAGTAATAATAATCCATCAAAAAAGTGTTTCTTCCAATCATAATTCCTGATTACTGATTAATCCAAAAAACAAACAGAACAGAATAAACACGTGGATAAAGTGGTGCTGATAGAACAAGAAAACTCTTTTTCACCGTTTGTCCATCTGATGTTGTCGAATGTCAGATGTCAGGAAGACAATGAGCTCATGATTGTGGAATAATAACAAGTATTTTTACATGATTGTGATTCTGAAAGTTGATCAAAGGTCCGATTTAGACAAATACGTTAAATGAACAGAATTCAGAGGAGGAAAGTGATAAATGAGTTTAAATGTCCGATAAGTTGACTGACAGCGTTTTAGGCTCATTTGTTCTTCTGCAGAGGTTCATTATAGACTTTTCTATAATTGAATGAACATAAACACATTTAGGATGTGTATTTTGAAGGTAAGTTCATGTTGTAGGACTTGAACATGTTTTTAACAATATATCTGTGTAGAAAATATGTTCACACTGTTTTATGTCTGAAAAAGTGTCACTGTGACGAAGCCTGACGGGATAAAGTGTCGACCGATTTTAATAAAAGTGAAACATGACTCAATAGTAAAAGAAAATATAAGCTGTTAATGACAGAAAACACCAGCCAATCAGTACGCTGGTCACCGTGATGTCATCTGTGTGTGCAGGACCCCGATCCGGGTCGTCGTCCGCCGAAGTCCTCCAACTATAAATGCAATTATGACCTTTCCACAATAAACACAGAAACTGAAACAAAGAATCTCATCCTGCATCATTTATTGTCTTCAGAAGAAATTCAAAATGTCAAAATCAATCAATTACTTTGTGACGCAGGATTTCTACTTGTAACAGAGTTCTTCTATGTGGTACTGCTACTTTAAAGTTAAAGGCCGAGACAGTTGTTCCGGATATTTTGATCATTTTAGGTTCTTGACAACTTCAGAATGAAAAACTCAAACTTATTTACTCCTAAATAAGATTATGAGGTACTTATACACGGGTGTTTACGTTTATTCTGCTTTATACTTCTGTCATCTGTCCCTGTACAGACACACCTGTCATTGGTATTCAATAAACATCAATTAGTGACTTATTTTGTGTTATTGGATCCCACTTCGTTATTAAAATGATAAACAGATTGAATCAATAATTACGGTCCAGTAATATTGCACATATGATTCACAGCCCGGCAGCTTGAGTACTTTTTGATGCTCCTACGCTGGAATGCACGACCTCCAAACTGTCATATTCCTACTTTCACGCACAACTGAAAGCTAGTCTTTATTGCTCTGGATCGACCGACACTGGATTAAATCAGAATATAATTGAGAAAGACCCACAAGGAATGTTAAAAACAGCTTTATGCTAGCCCTTTTATACTTTCAATTTAAATGCCGGACTTTTACTCTTTAAAAGCACCTCTGAGGTTGATACTTCTACGAACAGTGTCGGTAAAATCAAATGAGTCACACGAAACTCTCCCGTAAGAACAACCACATACTCTGAAATGTGACAGAAAATGTCTTTATTTGGAAACAAACAGCAGGATTATGACCACAGAACTGCATATTAAGATGCTCTGATACACGTGACACATCAATATTATCATAGCTGAAATTTGCAGCATCAGTTTGCAGAAAATAACTAATTCATCGGTAATATAATCAGAGGACATCCAGCCGAGGAAGGTTTCACTGTTCTGACGCATTAATAGAAAATAAAAAATCATTTTGAAAAAGGCACATTCAGAGAACGACAATCTTTCATGCAGCTATGTCACAGTTTAGAGTAAACACATCGATTATTGCTGTGTGCGTCCATTCTCGTATACTGTCGAGTGCAGAAGCAGAACAAGAACAGTGCAATAAAATCCATTTACACAGCTTGTATTTAAATGTTAAAAATGTGCAGTTTGCATAATCACAGAGACAAACAGATCAACGCCTCCGACCGCCGACGATCCAGCCAGGACGAAGAAAAGTCCCTTTTATGACGCAGAGCGTTAGAACTTACGGGTCAAAATACGAGAAAGTAAATCACAAAGTCGTAAAGCTGTTGTTTCAGCACGAGTCGGGGTTCAGACTACGCGTTGAAACGTCAATGATTAACCGGTTAATATGGATAAAATATCAGATAGTTAAAACTGACTGATCCAACGCTGCTTTACAAGCTCATCAAACTGCGTCTTTTGCTTTCTTTTATTTTGATCAGTGTAAAATAAAGACGGAGACATGGGAACTGCCCAAAAGTGAAGCCAAAGCATCCTGAGTGCCCCCTGGTGGCTGGCTGCAGTATAGCGCATATGGGTCAAACGTCTTATTTTTCCCAAAGATGGTTTCTGTCATTTTGGTAGTTCTCATCACCCTGATCGCGATACTGCGGTTTCACGGTCCGATCGCGACTTCAGAGACTCTGAACGAGGTCAGAGAAGGAGACGGCAGCACTCGTATCCAGAGTATTTCTGTACCGCAGGAGGAGACAGAAACATGTCAGCCATCTTTATTTAGGTGAAGCTGCAAACTACATGTTTACGTGTTTTATCTCTCCAAAACTCAAAAGGTTTAACTTAATTTATATCCCAAAAAGCGAAAAATCTTGCGCTTTCAAAAGATGGACTTGGCGGGTTTTTAGTCTTCTGGCTTAAGTGGTTTGGAACAATGAACATAGTTGACATCAACCCCCAGTTATACTCATGTGATATGTTTTATTCAACCGTACCATCATGTGACGGACTCTACAAACAGACTTGACTCTGGTCTGGTATGTTGTCCCAAATGTCTACTCTCAGTCCTCCTAAATGAGTCCCCACCATTTGTGCACCAGCAGATCGTCACCGTAGCCCGTATCCAGGAGGCGGTTACCGCATTCCTCCCATCGACACACCTCACCCTTGTCCAGCACCGCAAACTTCCACTCCACACGGCTCTCTGCCGGCAGGCTCACCACCGCGGTCCAGTACCCGTCCATGGCCCTCTCCAGTGGGATGAACCCCATCCAGTTCCCCAACTCTGGCTGGTTCCCTGTGATAGCCACCATCTGGTATGGCGACTGGGTGAAATAATGGATGCGGAAGGTCACGTTGACTTTCTGTGGCATGGGCTGGACTGCCACCACCCTTTTGTTATTTTCTGTGTTTTCGTCGGAGAGAGTGGAAGGCGGGAGGTCTGTAGAAGTGGTGACGGTTACGGCAGAGCGCTCTTCGACGGGAAGCTGGCTAGTTTTTGTCTGATCTCGGGGCAGCCGATTCAACCAGGGGAAGACTTGGTAGTTGTTGTCCGTGACCCATTCGTTGTGGTCCATAGTCGCCTCCATGATGCTGATTTCAGTTCGTTCGTAGTCCTCTTCGTTCTCCCCCTCTTTCTTCTCAATACTTACTCCTGCCTTCTCTTTTGTTTCCACAACATCAATGACGGTTTTAACGTCCTTCTGTGTTTTCAGGTCTTCGGTGTAGCTGGTGACACTGACTGCAATCTGTGTGGCAAACTGATCCATCACTCTGTAGTAACAATCCTCAATCTCGTGGCCGAGCATGTCCTCGTTGGTTGCTAAGGTTTCATACTGAGTCCAATGGATGTGCTCACTGTGAAATGTCTGGGAACGAACACCAAACACCAAATCTTTTGTATCCTCATCAACAACAGATAAAGCTACGTCATCTGCAAAGAGGCTGTTTTGAGTCTCCGTCTGTAGATCACATTCGATCACCGGGTCCACTGTATCACCAGTGGTCACCGCAAACTCATTACCAGCATCTTGGACATCGGGGCTGACAGCCAGGCTTGAAATGTCACTCTCTCCACCAGGACTAGCAGATGATCTGTCAGTTTCCATCTTTTCACTTCGCTCCAAAGGTGGCACGATGTCCTCAGTCATCAAAGTTGCATCCCCAGCTTCAGAAACATCTTTTTCCATGTGGTGGCCTTGAGACAAAGACATGTCAGGACAGGATGTTTCTTCAGATGTTGAAAATGCAGTGAGGAAAGTTGCATCAGTATTTCCCACGTGGTCGGCTGTTAGCAGGGCTATGTTTCCAACCACATCAAGGTCAGCAGCAACAGCTCCTTTGTCAGAAACCTCAGGATCTATCACACGCACACTTTGTTGGTCTTCATATTCTTCAGGCGAGACTATGCCGTTTCTGCTGTGTTCAGGCAGGTTTTCTACCTCAGGCGGTGGTATTTCAGGACCTTGAACTGTAAAGTCAGCTTCTTCATCAAGAGTCATTTTATCTTCCGTCCGTGGTTGACAAACCGATGACGAGTCAGTGATGATATTTGAGATTTCAGCATCATGATCAACCTTTACGGGCACGCTCATAATTGAACTGTCTTCCTCTTCATTTCTGGGAACAACGTGGTCACTGATGGGCACTTGTTCCTCCACGCGATCAGCCCCGTCCTCTGTGGCCCCCTCCTTTAGTTCGTCAAACTGTGGCGAGTTTGTACTCAGGTTGTTCAAGTGGTCTTTAACTGAAACTTCTTCAACCACCTCCCCAGTTTCGTCTGCATCCCAATCACTCTCCCGGACGTGCAGCATCGCCGTTCCATCCTCAGATGACAGCTCAGCCGAGGCGTCTACAGCCGAGTCGTCGGCCCTCTTATCACCTCTTTCCTTCTCTTCTTCTGGAGAGGAGCCATTGCTGCTGTAATCAACACTGTCGAGCTTCTCGTCTTCGCCGGAACCGACGTAAGGGGCAGGAACATCAACTTTGGGAATGATGTGCTCTTCCCTGTTTACCTCCAGTGGGATTTTATTATTTTGTCGTCCATCGTCATCACCGTTTCGGCAGAATGGAGGTGTTTCTTCACTGGCTTTCTTGTTAGAAACTTCTTTGTCTGCGGTCACATCCTCGACATCCTTTAACAAATAAACACATGAATAGAAAGTGTCAGACTGTTGATAAAACTGCATACAAGACACGATTTGAACTGCCGTCTCCTCTTATTCTGGGAGAACGAGCTCCACCAGCAGAGGTTTGCTGGTGAGAGAGAGATATTCTCACTGGTTGGAGCTCCAAATCTTTAAAGAAGTTTGAACGCCGTTGTCATTATCTGTCTGCTGATCACAGACACAGGCACATCTGAAACTCAATGATTAAGCCACTGTGTTGTGAAACAGCAACCTGTTGCTACGTGCTGAAATAGGCGTGTTCACTTGCTGGAGTCGTCCCTGTTGCGCCACTTTTGTGTTTCTACATTTCAGCTTTTACAACAGCTTAAAAAAATGTGTTTATGGTGCTATTTCGAGGATTTTCTTACAGAAACAGTTTTCCTCATTTCAAGCCTTTGTGCTAAGCTAAGCTAGCCATCTCCTGGCTGTTATGTAACACACTGTGCCCTAAGAGCTGCATTAACAGAAAGTAGAAAAACCACAACAGCTGTCATGAGCAGCCAGAGATTTCTTTATATTACTTTATTACAGATATTTTAAAATAATATGGCTAACATGATATCAGCCTATTGACACGTCCACACAAACCAAAAAGCAACATCAGCATGAGCTACATTAGTGTTGTAAGATGTTTCTGGCCACCTAATTATATATCCAATATTGCCAGCTGCAGCTATTTTAGGCTAATTTTGGTGAAATATGATTTCTCTTTACAAATAACACCACCTAGTGGCCAGTCCTCCTGTCAGAAAGTGCTGAAAATCTGATCACCTCCAGACCGCATGGATATCTACAAAGACGTTATTTTATTGAAACAAAGGCTTTGACTCCTGATATTTGGGGTTAAACTCTGCTCCTGAAGTGATGTCTGAGGTAAAAGTGACAAATAAAACCAGAACATTGATCTTAAAAGAGGCTAAAACACACTTTTTGTCATGTTTCACAACAAGTCTACAGTTTCTTCAGGCAAAGCTGTTGCTGCTATGAAGCTAACGGATCGCGCCGGATTTTTACTTTTGGGTGAGCTGTTCCTTTTAGCTTCATGCCCACATGACGACTAAATTTAGTTCGTGCCGATGTGTAAAAGCCCAAGTTGGTCGGATTAAGTTCTAAATTCTCAGTAGCTTCCATGTCACCTCACCTCCTCTTCCTCCTGGTGGTTCTCAGGCTCCTTCGTGCAGCCGTCAGTATCCCGGACCTCTTCCCTGACATGGTTAATGGCGACATCTGCTGGACCCGTACCAGCATCCTCCGGCTGGCTCGGCGGGCCCCGATTGGCCCCTGCTGGAGGCGTCGCTGCGGTGATCTTGTTTTCTCGGGTTCCCATGTTAAGAGGAGAAGAAGATGGAGGTTTGTTCTTCTCCGCAGCAGCTGGGCGGAACCTGATTCTGAGGTGGTCATCACGCTCCATTACATCCGAGGAGCCTTCATCACTCACATCTGGAACGAGACATAAAGGACGAAAAGCTGTGTAACCACGTTTATAACACCAAACGGTCGATGCTAACGTTGACGATTATTATCGTCGATCGGCCGATATTATCAGTCATCAGATATCGGATCATAACAGAAATGTGGGTTGAAGAACAAAGTGCAGAAAAAGATGTTTGGACCTGATAAATTTCCACTTTAAGTTCATTTTTAATTTGTAAAATATTCTGATTCCGTTGTAAATCTTTTGATGGATTATTGCAAAAAAAGTTAATAATAATCAGCTGATATATCCATTTCTTTTTTTAACCTTTTTTATGCCCTGATATCAATATCAGCCCCAAACATTGCAAATGGATCAAACTCTGATTATTGTATATGTGTGGACCTTCACACACACGTGGATGAGAGGCTGGTTAAGATCCTCCATGATGGGCCTGACGAGGTCTCCGGGGTCTCGGATCAGAGACACGTCGCTCTCCAGCTTTTTTTTTTTTTTAGCCATTTGAAGTTTCATTGGGGTTCGTTTTACCGGACAGACAGCTGATATCTCCAAACTGTCGGGATGGATTCAGACAGAGTGAAAGTTTTTCCAGCTCGGTGGGGGGGGCGACGTCCCATCTGCTGGAAGACATTTTAAACCGTCTTCACGTTTGAATATCAGCAGGAGAGCTGAGAAAATGTCATCACAGGATGATTCATCATGTTGATTCATCATGTTGATTCATCATCATGATTCATCATCAGTGACCGGGTCACTGTTTGTGACCCGGTCGCAAGGTCCCACTTTCCCCCCTCAGCCTGTTCACTGCACACGCCGCCGTTTTTCAACTTACAACCTCTCTCTCACGCTTTTCTCACTGGGACCCTTCAGCTGGACGAGGTTAAACGCTGCAGACACACAGAACCAGTCAAAACGGTGGAAACAAAACTTTTTTGGGGGGAACAAATGAAATGTTTGGCAACAAGAAAAGGAACCAATCATTAACAGTTATTGATTGAAAAACACTCGGCAGGTATCTGCACGTTACCAGACAGTTCAATAACACTGTGAGTGCAGTTAATGGTTAAAAAAAGAGGTTTATTTCTGATGTTTTGACTTGCCAAAGCGTCGCACAGCCTGGACGAGCTTCACGGTCCGAGACTGAACTCCAAACTACCGTCATTAAAAAATAAAGGTGAATTTAGTGAAATTTCAGAGTCTAAAAGAGCAAACAGGAAAACCCCAGAGTTCTCCTTTAAAGGTCAAGTAGATAAAACAAAACCTGCACAGGGACGGTTAATTTTCTGCAGGATGAGTCGGACTGTGAGTCCAGAAATGAAGCAGACAGCTGCAGTCAAAGTGTCGCGTCAGCGGTTCCCGTTTCTCCATTTTCCTGCTCTCATATTTGTCCTTTGAGCAGCTGACTGGCTGCTGTCAGTGGGATCTATAAATACTGTCCGAGGCTCGTTTTCGGCCCCGGCGGGCCTGTTTGTCTCCGGGACGATCCGCCACCTGTAGGCCGTGGTTTACCTGTCAGCTCCCCCGCGGAGCTCCTGTCGGCCTCCCTGCGCCTCCCCCGCGCGCTCCGGTACATGAGGAAAGCGGCCAGCACCGACACCACCGCGATGACGGCCAACGCCACGGCCGGAC